>CP106726.1:45538874-45907414 GCA_025506655.1 Gossypium rotundifolium
GACGCGATAGACGTGGCCGTGGTAGAGGCCGAGGTGCTAGAGTTGTATCTGAGGCATTGGGACATATGCTGGAAATGGATGCACCTGCATCACCGGTGACTGAAGCTGGGTCACATGATCGAATGAGAGAGGAGGACACTCTGTCCCAAGCAATGTTTCGAGTTCTAGAAAGGGTTGCTGGAGCAAGAACTGGGTCAGTAGCTCGTGGGTCGATATCAGAATGACTCAGATCGAATGGGGATGAAGTTTTTAGGGGTATTTCAAGTGTAGCCCCTAGTGCAGCGAAGTACTGGCTTGAGGAAGTGGAGCAGATTATGGACGACCTGGATTGTACCACCGAGCAGAAACTAAAAGAGGTTGTGTCATTGCTGAGAGACGAGGCATATCAGTGGTGGCTCACTGTTCGGGAAGGCACTCAGACTGATCATATTACCTGGGAATTCTTTAAGACAACATTCCAGGGGAAATATATTGGGGCTAGCTATGTGGATGCCTGAAGGAAGGAATTCCTAAATCTGGTCCAATGAGGTAAATATGTGGCAGCATACAAGGCAGAGTTTCTGCGTCTGAGTCAGTATGCCCGGGGAATAGTACCGACTAATTATGAACGCTGTGTGTGTTTTGAGGATGGGTTGCATGATGAGTTACGAGTACTGATAGCCCCACAGAAGGAGAGGAATTTCGCTACGCTTGTGGAAAAAGCTAAGATAGCTGAGGGGGTTAAACACTCGGAACGATAAAATCGAGACAAGGATAGGGGCATGAACAAGAAAGACTCTGGGTATTCAGGTCCTGCGAGAAGTTTTCAGAAAAGGCCTAAGAATGAGGGGCCAGTTTGAGTGGGTGCTCCAGCTACTACCAATCAGTTGCAACCTTGCGTGGATTGTGGAAAACTTCACTCGTGTGAATGCTGGAAGAGAACTGGTGGTTGTTTTAGTTATGGATCCAAAGACCATCGGTATAAGGATTGCCCTCGAGAGCCTTCTCAGACTTTGGTAGTTCGTAACAAATTTGTGCAGTTAGCAGGAGTCGCTCAGCAGCCGCAGAGAGGCCGTGGGCCAGGTCGAGGTGGTAATGGCGTAGGACGAGGTCAGGGTGCACCCGATAGAGGTACCAAAAATAGGGGTAACATGGAGGCGAGACAACCATGTTTGGTCTATGCGGTCAAACGTCAAGAGGATGGTGATGCACTGGATGTCATAACCGGT
The DNA here is from genome assembly GCA_025506655.1 of Gossypium rotundifolium. Lineage (NCBI taxonomy): Eukaryota > Viridiplantae > Streptophyta > Magnoliopsida > Malvales > Malvaceae > Gossypium > Gossypium rotundifolium. Next base: position 45,540,083 of record CP106726.1, read on the forward strand.
ATGTTCTTCATATCTGATATACCTTTTACCGCTTTGATAGACATTGGATCCACACATTCGTATGTTGCTTTTGCTGTGTCTAAAACTTTGAATATTAGATCTAAGATTACTGCTAAAGAAACAAATGTGATTAGCCCTTTAGGACATTCGATGGTAGTAAATAAGTTGTTTAGGGATGTGCCCTTAGAAATTCAAGGGGAAGTATTTCTGGCGGATTTGATGGAACTGCCATTTGGCGAGTTTGATCTTATTTTGGGCATGGACTGGCTGGTTAAACACCAGGCGAACTTAGACTATGCTACAAAGCAAATGGTACTAAGAACTTCAGAGGATAAGGAAGTGAAGATGATAGGTGAAAGAAGAAATTATTTGTCTAATGTGGTATCTGCTTTAAAGACCAAAAAGTTGGTGCGAAAAGGGTGTAGAGCGTTCTTAGCCTTTATCAGTGTTTTGGATGCCAAAGAGTTGTTGGTTGAGAGTGTTAGAACAGTGAAAGAGTTTTTAGATGTCTTTCCCACGGAGCTTCCAGGATTGCCTCCGGATTGGAAAGTGGAATTTGTCATTGAGCTGTTGCCAGGAATGGCTCCGGTGTCCATTGCTCCTTACAAAATGGCACTGAAAGAGCTAGCAGAGCTTAAACCTCAAATTCAGGAGTTGTTGGATCGCGGATTTATTCGACCAAGTGTATCACCGTGGGAAGTGCCAGTTTTATTCGTTAAGAAAAAGGATGGGTCGATGCATATGTGCATCAATTATAGACAATTGAATAAGTTGATGATCAAGAACAGGTACCCATTACCAAGGATCGATGATCTGTTTGATCAGCTACGAGGAGCTTGAGTTTTCTCAAAGATAGACTTGAAATCAGGATATCATCAGCTTAAAGTCAAGGAGGCAGATATTCACAAGACTGCGTTTCAAACTCGTTATGGACATTACGAGTTCTTGGTGATGCCGTTTGGGTTGACAAATGCACCAGCTGCATTTATGGACATGATAAACCGAGTCTTCCAACCCTATCTAGACTGGTTTGTGGTTGTGTTCATAGATGACATCCTGGTGTACTCAAAGACTTAAGAAGAGCATGATTCGCATCTACGGCTTGTATTGCAGATATTAATGGAGAAGCAACTGTATGCCAAATTCAGTAAGTGTGAATTTTGGCTGAAGGAGGTGACTTTTTTGGGGCATGTTGTGTCTGCCAGAGGAATTAGAGTTGATCCCCGGAAGGTCGAGGCTGTGTTGAACTAGAAGCCACCGAAGCCAGTGGTAGAAATTTAGAGTTTTCTAGTTTTGGCTGAGTATTACAGGTAATTTGTTGAGGGGTTTTGACTGATTGCTGCACCCCTAACTAAGATGTTGCGTGAGGGAGTACCGTTTTTGTGGTCAGATAAGTAGCAAGAGAGCTTTGAGAAATTAAAGAAGATTCTAACCGAAGCGCTAGTATTGATTCAGCCTGAGGTGGTAAGGAGTTTATTGTTTACTGTGATGCGTCACACACGGGCTTGGGATGTGTGTTGATGCAAGGGAGGAGAGTGCTGGCTTATGCATCTCGTCAATTAAGGCTGCATGAGATAAGCTATCCCACACATGATTTGGAGTTAGCTGCAGTGGTGTTTGCTTTGAAAATTTAGAGACACAATCTATACGGGGAGAAGTCGATTATCTACACGGACCATAAGAGTCTGAAGTACCTCCTTACTTAGAAGGAGTTGAACTTAAGACAGCGGAGGTGGATAGAATTGTTGAAGGATTATGACCTCTCAATCGAGTATCACCCAGGTAAAGCTAACATAGTGGTAGATGCGTTGAGTCGTAGGGTGATATCGGATTTGAGAGCGATGTTTACTCATATCAGCCTTTATGAAGATGGTAGCCTATTAGCTGAACTTCAAGTGAAGCCTGTATGGGTAAATCAGATTAAGGAAAAGAAGTTGTTAGATGAAAGGTTGGGTTCTCGGCTTCAGCAAGTGGAAAGTGGTGAGATAGGGGATTTTGGATTTAATAGTGATGGAGTATTGTGTTTCTACGAAAGAGTTTGTATGCCTAGGGATTCAAAATTGAGGCAAATGATTCTGCGTGAGGTGCATAGTAGCCCATATGCTATGCACCTCAGGGGCAACAAAATGTATCGAGACCTTCATGAACAGTATTGGTGGCCAGGGTTGAAAAGGGAGGTTACCGACTTCATGAGCAAGTGCTTAACATGTCAGCAGGTGAAGGTGGAACATCAACTGCCATCAGGGTTGCTACAACCGGTGAAAATTCCATTATGGAAATGTGAAAGGATAACGATGGACTTTGTTAGTGGGTTACCCTTAACTCCTACTAAGAAAGATTCAGTATGGGTTATAGTGGGTCAGTTAACGAAGACTGCTCATTTCCTACCTTTTGTACAGATTATTCATTGTAGAAGTTGGCCAAGTTGTATATAGCAGTGATCGTGAGGTTGCATGGGGTACCAGTGTCTATTATATCTGGCAGCGACCCTAGGTTTACATCACAGTTTTGGAAGGCTTTACATGAAGCTTTGGGTACAAGACTAAATTTCAGCACGGCGTTTCATCCACAGACTGATGGTCAGTCGGAGAGAGTAATCCAAATTTTAGAAGACATGTTAAGAGGCTATGTGATCGACTTCAGGGGTAGTTGAGAAGATTTTCTACCATTGGCAGAGTTTGCATATAGCAATAGCTACCAATCCAGTATCCTGATGGCACCCTACGAGATGTTGTATGGTCTTAGATGTCGTACTCCTACTTGTTAGGTTGAGTTGGGGGAGTGACAGTTATTGGGTCCTGAGTTGATCTCAGAGACGGAGGAAAAAGTTAAGGTAATTCGGGCTTGGTTAAAGAAAGATTCGGACAGACAGAAATAGTATGTGGATCTGAAGCATAAGGATATAGAATTTGTGGTAAGAGATCCGGTCTTGTTGAAGGTTTCACCTTGGAAGAAGATCTTAAGTTTTGTACGGAAGGGCAAGTTGAGCCCTAAGTTCATCGGACCATACCGTGTGATGAAGCATGTTGGGCCAGTGGCTTATCAGCTAGAGTTACCTCCTGAGTTAAGTCAAATACATAGCGTATTTCATGTCTCGATGTTAAGGTGTTATCGTTCGGATCCATCTCATGTTGTACTAGTGGAGGAAGTTGAGTTAAGACCTGACTTGTCTTTGAAGAGGAGCAACTGCAGATTTTAGATCGGGATGTTAAAGTACTGAGAAAGAAGTCGGTTCTGTTAGTCAATGTATTATGGCGTAATCACAGGTCAGAGAAAGCTACATGTGAGCCAGAAGACATGATTCGGCAACAATATCTCATCTCTTTTAAACAGGTAAATTTCGACGCCGAAATTTCTTTAAGGGGGTAGAATTGTAATATCCTGAAATTCAGAATTTCATGTTTTGTATTATATCATCCAATAGGCTAGTGAAAAATGTTAATTGTGTATGTTTAGGGGTCCTAAGAAGGCTTGGGGTTGAGTTGGGCCTTAGCAAAATTTTTGTGTTTAAGCACTTTAAAGAGAGAAGGTAAGTGGCATCAAGGCTTAAGGAAATAAGTGTGTATTTTGCTAGCACAAGAGGAGCTAGTAGTAGAGTGGTGTGGCGTCACATGAAGGAGCTTAAAGGGTGGAGTTTGAATCCCATCTATTGCAAAAATTTTTTATTATTTTGTGCTTCTTTTCCAAAGTGTCGGCCAAGGCTTTAAATAAGGTAAGGAAGACTTGTTATTGATGGAAAGAAGACTAAGAAAATAAGGTAAGGAGGAGAGTAAAGAAAGAAGTAAAGGAAAGGAGTAAGAAGGGGGATATGTTGGCCGGATATTTGGAAGGTGCTTGGGATAGAATTTTTGGTCAACGATGACCTTTTTGGTGAATGAAGTACACGATTTTGATGGGGGAAGAGTTAGAGAGCCGATTTTTCTTTTGGTTTTTGTGAAAATTGGGGCATGAAAGGTTTTGGTTTCTTTTAGCATTTTGGGTACTTTTCTTTTCCAACTTATTTTCCCCTTGTTTTGACCGAAACACTCTAGCACATTTGTCCATATTTCTCTCTTGTTTTGCCGAAACCCTCAATCCATTCTTGCTTATTTTTCCTTTGTTAGCCAAAACTATCTAGCACTCTTTCTCCATCTTTTCTTTTCTTTTTCACTATGTCTTCAACCTTTCTTTCTTCTTCTTTAATCAATATTTTGGTGGCCGAATCTTCTTATTCATTTCTCTCCATATCTGAACCTTTTGACCCTTAATCTCTTCATCATTATTTCTTTCTATTTGGTGTTAGCACTCTCTTCTTTGATCGAATCGGTAAGTGGTTTCCTTCTCTCTTTTCATTTTCTTTTCTCCCTAGTCGAATGTCTATCCATCACTATTCGGTTGTTCTATTTTGCTCTAAACTGAGATATCATTTTCTCTTACTCTCTCAAGTCGTGATCATCTCTTCTTTTTTGTAGTGTTTTAGTGGGTGGCCGAACACCACATCCTTGTTGATTCATTCGTAGTCATAAGCCAATCGGTGGAAGTTGGATCTACCATTATCAAGGTAAGGAATTTCTTCAAGGTTCATCTCGATATCTCTTAATACTTGGTTATTCCGCTAAAATGAATTGATGATTAAGTTTAAACGCTTATTCTAGGGACTAATCGTTCGCTCTTATCTATTCGTTGATCCTTCGGAAGTAGTAGTAAGCCGAATCCTATCCTTAAATGACTACTTTCTCTCGTAGTAGTAATATTCTAACCGAGACTTTTTCAATGGAGGCAAATGGTAACGATTTGAAAGGAAAAGCGATAGGAGAACACAAAAGGAGTGGATTTACGATTCCTACTCCCAAGTTCAAATGAAGGGCGGTATCAGTAGTTTGGGATTTTCCATCGGGTTGTGGACCATCATCCGGTGAGAATAGACAAATCGTGGTCGTTCACGATACTAAGGGTAAGTATTTCATTAGATTGTTAGATTTAGATATTTGGATTAAGAAAATCTTGTTTGTTGGTTAATCAAGTGTAATGGTGATTTAGGTGCCGACGATCAAGAAAGGTTAGTCCTTACCGTAATCAGGTGTGTAATATCACACCGAAATTTCGTAAATCTGTGATTTATCATCATGTTAGAAAAATCAATCGATGTTGCTCAAGAACTTAATAATGGCAATATGGTATGAAACGAGTGATTTGCTTAAAAATCATTAATATTAAGATTTGTCAAAATCGATGTTAATTTGTAAAATTACAAAAATGCCCTTATGGGCTGAATTATGAATATATCCTTAATGGGCCGTTTTTATCAAAATGCCTTAACGGGCTGAACTTTTTAAATGCCTTCAAAATGTTGATTTACCAAAATGCCTTTAAGGGCCGATTTACGAAAATGCCCCTATGGGCCGAATTACCAAAATGCCCCTAATGGGCCAAATTATTAAATTACTTTAATGGGCCGATTCACCGAAATTAATTCATTAGACTATTGGTGGTTATATATGTATGTGGATGTTTAATTATGAATGTTGAACTTTTACATATTACATGGGATGGGAAAAATTATATGGAGAGTAGTGTAGCCTGGTGGCATTGCCACAATTTGTTCATTAATATTCTTAATTATGATTTCGGTGGCTTGGCCACGAAAATATTATACTTTAGGAGCTTGGCTGCATATTGGTGTGAGCGGCGGGGTGGGTTGACTTGAGCCCCATAGGTGTGATTGGCTGGTTGGGGGTGTGATAGATGGATGGGTTGGGTTGCATACATTTACTTCATTTAAATATTGTTATGTAAATGGGCTTCGGCCCAAGATTATGCTATATGGGCTCAGGCCCAAGATGTTATTTTACGGGTTCAAGCCCAGTGGATGACGATAAGGGGATTATACATTCAGTTCTGGTAACTCACCCCTCCTTCTTAATCCTTGCAGGTAATACTCAATGATGTGGACTTGGGCCATGGATGACTAGGTGGAGGCCATACTTTAGAAATGGCATGTTTGGACTTTAGTGAATTTCATTTTCCTCTTTATTACTTTTACTATTTTGGGTTTAAAGCTATAATAAGGCCTATGGGATAAACTTTAATTTGCTTTATGTTTGGACGTATTTATTATTTTTCTTAAATTATTTTAAATAGGGTTTTTCTAAAATCATAAATAAATGTTTTCCCAAAATAGATTAACAAATGGATTTTATAATAAACTTTTACAAATAATTTAAGTCGTAAATTCTCTTCGAATTATCAACAATATTTTTTTTAAAAGATTACTAGTTTAATTATCGATTCTTCAATCAACCTTTCAATATTAGTAGTATTTTATCAAGTATTTCTAAATCAAATTTGTTTTCTTAAACAATAGCCTAATAACAACATCTTTAGTAAGAATCATAAGTTCTTTATTCGTTTTCCTCATGTGACATGCCAGATCTGGTCATACCGCATGGGCCAGGTTTGGGGTGTTACACCTAGTGCCTTATCGACTCGAGGTTGAAGTAATCCCTGAACTCTTCCTGTCCTATGGCATGCCATTTATATCCGACTCAGCCCGATACCATTAATAGGGATTCATTTCACTTTTCAGTACAACCAGTGTTTCAATTTCATGAATATATATCGTCACATATAAGCATATATTTAATTTGATAATAATCATATTTTTCCCAATACACATATATTCATAATCAATATATTTCATAATATACAAAATCAATCCATTTCATTTCAATTATGAATTTAATTAAATTTCCAAGTACCAAAGTACTCACCTCAAATGCTTACCATATGTAAACAATTATATATGCAATAATCTACTATTTAATTCGGATTATAGAAACACAAACTGTGATTTTTAAGCTAGTCAATGTCAATTTTATCTTTACCTTTTTTACTCGAGGATTCTGATACAACATTAGCAATTTGGATTTGAACTTCAAACCTTCTTAGGTCGTGCCTTCTTCTCCTTTTCTTTCTCTTTGTTTTTTCTTTGTTTTCTTTGTTTAATTTTCATGCCTCCACTATCATTCTTCTTTTTCTTTTATTATAACTATTATTATTATTATTATTATTATTATTAATCGTATATTATAACATATAATATATATACATGCATGTTATTTAGCCCATGGCCGGCTACCTATACACAAACAATAATTAGGTGGCACAATTGCTACTTTAGTCCCTTTAGTTTATTTCAATTTATAATTCAACTTTTAACCCTTACGCGATTTAGTCCCTAAACCTTAATAATTCATAATTTCACAAAATTCAGTAATCCAAAAATTAATTACATACTAAACTAACCTCGTAAATATTTAATATAAATATTTATGGGTCCAATTTACAAAAAATAGTGTCCTGAAAATACACTTTTCAATACCCCTGACTATCGAGTCGTTACAAAAAGTTCATCACTATTCAGTTTCTGAATGGTATTTTTTTTACACTTGTTCCAACTTGATTCGCTCCTTGTGCATGGATCCTTGGTATGGTCACCGAAATAATTTTTTTGCTGCACCATAGGGCATACCGGCGATCTAGTAGAGGCTTCAGCTTACCCTTTGATCATGTGTTCGAATCCTTGTGTGTGCAAAATAGAAATATTTTTGCAATTCCTTGCTTGTGCCGCCCATGTGGCTAGTATTTGGGTTGGGTTTGAATTTTAGTTAGGTTAGTAGTAAATCTAATGGATTAGGATTCTATTTTATTTTGTTTTTAATATTTTTTTAAAAAAAAATTAGTTTTCCTAAAATCTCTCCCTAAAATTACTGTCCACTTCTCACCACCTTCCCTTTCTCTCACTTTCTCTTCACATCAGTTTCTCTATTTCTGTCAAATCTTTTTTTCCTGTGGTTCTTCTGAAACCTTTCCATTCAATTCCTGTGAATTTCCATTTTCCTTGCTTATCTTTGTTGCGACCACTTTGTTTTTGAGTCGTTCATTGCCGTCAACCTATTTAGTTTCCCTTCGTGTGGTGGTGTGTGGTTTAAGTGTTTGGTTTGTAAGTACTTTCTGTTTATTTTCCTTAATTATTAGTATGCGAAGTTGGTGGGTTGATTGTGGGTTTTTGATTTAACTATTTTTTGGTTTAATTAGGAGAAGATCGCAAAGCAAGAGATGCATAATCCTCTAGCATGCTAGGGAATTTTAGGATCATTATTCTATTAGGTGAGTGCTCAAAACCTTTGATTGATGGCTGGTACGTTTTGATCAAGGCCTAAAAGTTAACAGTTGTGGCTGATTTTTTTATTGGATTCTTAGTGATTCGGGTTGGAAGTGTAAGAGTATGCCTAAAGATCAATCATGAGATGGTTGTAATAACATACTTGATTTACCATATTTAATAATATAAAGCGTTGTCATTATTATTTTAGTTTTTTTTTCATGTGTGTACAAATAAACCATTTTATAATAATGTCCTGAGAATAATATGATTATTCTTAAAAATATCCTTAATCAAGTATTATTGTTGACCAGGACAACAATAATGCATTAAGACTAACATGTAGTTGATTGATGATAAAGAGTTTTCATTGATATGGAGTGTCAAAATCAATGCATGAATATGTGTGTTAGAGAACAACATATTGGACTGACCCGCTATGAGTATGTTTCTTGGATTATTATGTAATTGTCACAACGTTACCCATAGTGATTAATATGTATATGATCATCAGACTTGAGATCATCATTATCCCAACATCGTGAGTTTTATATTTTGATACAGTCAAATGTACACTGTAACTGGTTGTTCTATAAAGGCTGATGTTGGATATACCACAATCTATGTAGAGGGATATGGTTGATCAATATAGGATAAGTCCCTCCTACATAATGGGAGTAATATCTTAGGCCACTTGATTGAGTGAGACTAGAAATGCATGGCCATGCTCAAATAAGTTGATATGAGATGTCACACTAATTTGTATATCATAGTCTACTCAAGATATCTAGAAACATGGGATGGACTATGCAAGTGTGACTATTCCATGACTTGTGTCCATTCCAGAGATAAAGGACTTAAGGATTAATGCATGAAAGGTTAATCACAAAAGGTTATATCGAATCATAGCTTCTTGTAACTTAGGTAGCAATGATGCATTGCTAAATGCCACTCATTGTTTGTAACATTAGAATCATTCTAGTATTACTGCTAACGTTATAAGAACCTACAGGGTCACACCGTATGGTTGAAATGAACGGAATAAAAATAATTGGTATTGTGTTTGGTTGTCACATGAATTAAATTAATTAAAGAATTAATTTAATTAGGCAATCAAATATTGAACATATTATATGTACAAGGATGTTGTACACATAATGAGAACATAGTTCAATTAATATATGAATTTGGTTCGTATATAAATTTAAATAAATATAGTTTATCGAAATCCTTGTTATAATTAATGCAATTATAATTTTTGGTTAAAACATTATTATATCTATTTATGTTCAATTACGATTCATTATATATATACCAATTATAAAAGGTAATAAGTAGAGATAGAGTTTTTAGAAGAAACCCAAAAAAAATTACTTGTTAGTTCTAGCAGCCGTCAAGCAAAGAAACCTCCAAAACAGTTTTAGAGATTTCTCCCATTCATCGTCGAACTGGGTGGATTACGTAGAGGCCGAAATCACAAAGGTTGTGGCTTGGTTTGATAGTAGATCAGAATTCTTATTGCCGAGGCGTCGCTGTCTACTCAGATTGAAGTTTCGGTATTTTTGAAACCATTATTTCACCCCGATTCATTCCTCGCACATGGATCCATGGTTTGGATAGCCGAAATTATTTTTTTATGCTGCGCCATGGGGGTACCGGCAATCCAACAAGAAATTCGTGTTAATTAATCATTTACAAATGTCGTTTAGGAGCTTGGAAGTGTGTCGTGGTATCTGCATTAGAATTTGACCAAATGTGTAACGGAAAACTCCAAAAATAGCGAACAATGTGATGTGTGGGCCACATGGGCCTGTGTTAGGTCATGTGGGCCACACGGGTTGGGCCAAGTAGGCTATTTGGGCCACATGGGCGTGTGGGCCCATTTTTTGTAAAATTTAGTTAAAGCCATATTTGAAGTGCAATCTGAGATTAGTCACCTTGTAGGTTTAGTAATGCGATATGTATGTGATATGAGTATGAAAATTGATAATTTGTTACAATTTATGCAATCTTTGAAAGCATGATTTTATGTTCTGATTTGCTAAGTATATAGGACTACTGATAAGGTATGTTTTTATTCAATTCCCATTGCATGTGCATTGTGGTTCTTTTTATTCAAATGATATGTAAATACTGGAATCTGATATATCTGTTTTGTAAAGCATGAAATCTCATGCTAACTAGTTTTTGTTAAAATACGAATGCAAGTTCAACATGCTTACTACTCTAATTTTGTATTTGCATGCCATGTCACATTGCATAGGGTTGGGATAATATAGAAAGGAGGAAGTTCAGCCAGTTTAATGATCTACACCATCCGGTGGTTTAACCACATAACTACTATGGCAACTTAACTGCAATTATAGTGGCTCGACCACACATTTCTGTTCTGGTAGCTTGGCTAAAATATAGTGGCTTGACCACATATATATATATCGATCTGGCAATTTAACTACAACTCTGGTGGCATTTCCCACAATTATCTGTTGGTGTGTTTTTGTATGGACAAGTTCTGGGGAACTCTAATTTAGTGTGCAGCGGAGTTGGGTAGGAAAATTTCTGAAAAATCTGCATTTCTTTTTTTTGAAAATATTGCATTAACATAATCATGCATTCATAATTTTTCCATTCGAGTTTGATGAAATTCTCTATGATATTTTGATATGTTTATTGTGCTATTTGTGATTCTGCTTTAATTGAGTTACACATTGAGCTTTGTAACCTCACCAAATTTTTTCTGACTTTTCAGGTAATTAGCAAGTTTAGGACCGGACGGCGTGCGGGTGCTTGGATTGTTTTCTCAAAAAATTAAAATGATGGTTGAAAACTCAAAATTATATAGGGTTTTTCTATATATTTTTGCCACCTTTTAACTTAATAAATATGTTAATCTTGAGTAATTCCTGTTAAAATAAGTGAATTTTACTTAATTATTAATATTGAACATGAATTTATAAAGTATGTGAAATTATGCTCAATTACATGAGTTTTGTACATAGTTTATATTATTTTCATGTTAAATATTAATATGTGAATTTTCACTATACAGGAGGACCATAGAAGATGTGATTAACATAAATGATGCATGAACATGCACACAACCATTTTTTGTGGGTGACAAGACCATGCAAAACTGGGTCATAAAGGTGTTAATCTGACCCAGTAAAAGATGTGCTAAAATATGGACATGTCTAATTAATTGTTGGACTGAGAAACTATCTAACAAGGAGGAATTAAATACCAATTTTGGTACAAGCAAATGGTTGCCCAAGAATAAGCTTTGGGATATTTTCTTGAAGGTTTCTGTAGTTGGAAAGATGTCAGAAATTAGTACACAAGCTTACCCTTTGAAATTGTCCACCTTATGGCTATTAATAGCATTGTTTTGAATTCAAAAACAAGCAACCAAGTCATACCCTTTTCCACAACTTGTGGCCGACCATGTTTGAGACAAAAGAGAGAGATTTTGAATTCTATTTTTAGCAAACTTTACCTTGTCTTCACCTATAAATACCACATACCTTTCCACTTCTTAAATCATCCCTCACATCCCTTAATCCATTTATTCATTTAGCATTCTCTCATTTCCTCTCTTTCTTTCTTCTCCCCTTACATAGTCGTTCTATCTCCCTTCCATTCTTTAGCCAACAAAGGCTTTGTCAAGACATTTATTTGGTCGGCCACCTTAGGAAACCCTCACCAAAAGGAGCATCGAGCAGAATAAAGGAACACATAAGTTAGAAAAGATCTGAAAGGCTACTGAACTAAATTAGGGTTTGCTCTTTCCTCTTGTTATTTAATTTACTTATGTTTGCTATCTATTTATTGTTTTTTTACATCAATGATGAAATTTTAAATCCTATTTGCTAGAATGATTATGTTAATTCAATAAGATTTGTTTAATTCATGTTTAACATGTTTTTGCATCAGTTGATCATGTTTTCAATTAAAATCAAGACATATTCCATTCATGCGTGATAGGGTTCAAATTAGTTGAGTGATCCTAGTAGAAATAATTGACAATTTAGATCATTAAACTCGACTAAATTAGACATAATATATTTAGTTAGCTCTAAAGATTAAACTTGCAAACGTAAAAGCATAAATACTAAGAAACCCTTAGTTTAATATGATCAATAAAATGCATATTTCACTAAGTAAAAGATTTGGGGGACTTAATTTGGTTTCCAAACTCATAAATTGAGAGAATGTTGAACATTGTTAATGATGAAAATGAATTAGTTGATTAATATAATTATCCTAGCTTATTTTATGTTGACTATTGTTGTTGCTATAGCATTTCATTCATACATTTAGATATATTGCATTTATAATTAATTGCATTAGGATCATTTTTGCATTTAGTTAATTTAATCATCACTATCCAAAATTATTGAGTTTTATATCAAATTGTGATTTATAATTTTACAAATAATCGATTAACATACACAGTCCACGTGGAAACGATAAATCATTTTACTTACTTATTACTTGAATACTATGTACACTTGCACAAACCGCGTTACAAGTTTTTGGTGTCGTCGACAGGGACTATTTCCTTAATCATTCTTTGTGATATTATTTTTTGCAGTTTGGTTTTAATTTAATTTCTAAATTTACTAATTTATTCTTTATTCTTTTTTAGATTTATTTTTCAAGTGTTTATGAGCATAGATTGAATTATCGATCTATTAATTATAGACCCTGAAATTGAGTAGAAATTTAGACAAAGAAGACATGAAAGATTTGCTCAAATACAAGACGAGATAGACCTTGGAAATCAATATGATGGACAAGGTAATGGAGACAATCATGTGCACAACCCAATCCTTATTATTGATGATAGGGATCATGCCATAAGGCAACACGTTGTGCCACTCTTCAATGAATTAAATCCAGGAATTAGGAGGTCGAATATCAAGGTACCCCAATTTGAATTGAAACAAGTGATGTTTCAAATGCTCTAAATGATAGGCCAGTTCAGTGGTGTGCCCATAGAAGATCCACATCTTCACCTTCAGTTATTCATGGAGGTGAGTGATTCATTTAAGATAGCTGGTGTGACTAAAAATGCATTAAGGTTGAAGCTATTTCCATACTCGTTGTGAGATCGAGCACGAGCATGGCTGAATTCATTTCCACTAAGTTCAATATCTACATGACAATAATTAGCAGAAAGGTTTTTGGTAAAATATTTTCCATCGAGCAAGAACGCAAAGTTGCTAAATGAGATAACTACTTTCCAACAATTGGATGACGATTTCTTATATGATGGGTGGGAAAGAATTAAAGAATTGCTTCGTAAGTGTCCTCATCATGTGATTTCTCATTGTATTTATAACAGCCCATTTTTTATGAAATCAAAATAGTAGTTTCGAGACCACAAATCTGAGGTCGAATATTTATTTTATTATTATTTTAATATCTACAACATGATAGTCTAATTGTGTGAAAATTTCGTTAAGAAATTTTATTGTTTTAGTGCTTAATTGTCAAAAAGGACTAAATTGTAATAAGTATAAAACTTGTGTGCTAGTAGTAAAAAGTGTTAAATTTCTATGGTTTTTGAACATGGGTGGCCTTAATTGGTAATTAGACCATTTGGAATTTGCATGGACATTTATGTGCATGGTTAGGTGAATTTGAATGATTTATAACAAAGGTTAAATAAGTAAATGAATAAATAAGTTAGTAAAATAAAGAAATAACAAGGTATAATCTTCCAAACAAGCTTCCACCACCAAAAATAAGAAGAAGAAACTCTATTTTTGTGCTTTGAAGCATTCGGCCATAGTACCTAGTGCATGTAAGTCATTTTTTACTTGGTTTTTAATGATTTCTATGTTTTTGGAGTTCTTGTAACTCAATCTAACAAGCCTAAGCACTAATTTGAGAAAATGTTAAAAGTCTGGTGTGTTTCCATTGATGAATATGTGTGTATTTTGAAGTTTGATAATAGAAAATAAATGGTTGTTGTTAGATAAACAACATTTGTTAAGTGATTTTTGATGAAAATGTCAAATAGGGATGTAATTGAGAAATGAGAAAAGTTTGTGGCTAAATTGTGAAATAAAGAAAAACATGGGCTGCTATAGACTTTTATGAATTTTGGCTAGCATGGGTGTGGACTTAATTGCATGAATTTGCATTTTTATGAGATAGGGACTAAATTGTAACGAAGTTGAAATATTAGGGGCAAAAGTGTAATTTTTCATAAAGGATTTATGGGCTAAATTAAATTTATTGATAATTGAACAATTTAAATTTGATATTATATAGATCAAGAAAAATGAAATTTGTATCTAGATCAGGGGAAAAATAAAGTATCAGACTAGTTGATCATTTTCGTCATTTTTGTGAATTGAGGTAGGTTCGTATGTTAATAAACATTATTATAATTGAGATTTAATGATTTGTATTTGAATTGTTGATGAATATGATTGTACGAAAATATTCGGCAAGGATTCGGCAAATGAGAAATCCCGGTTGGACCTTAGGAATAGATTAGGATACGAATGACATGTCATTAGGGGTTACATTGTGATTTGGTGCTAGTCCGTACGTCCTACCAGTGGCTGAGTTGTCAGGTATGTGTTACGGGTTCTTGTCAGCTTGTGTGAGCAACACCGTGTAGCTACGTCATGACCGTCAGATGTGTGAGCAGGCCCGTTGATAGCTCGAGAGTGAGCATTGTTGAGATAACGTAAATGTGCGAGGTTGAGATAGCCTATGACCTTGCATAAATACTAAGAAACCCTTAGTTTAATATGATCAAGCAAATGCATATTTCACTAAGTAAAGTGTTCTTAAATTATGTATATTTGGTAAGTTGAATTTATTACCATACGGGTTTAGGCATAATGATATCAAGCTTGCCGGATTTGGGAATGGGAACTTATCACACTCAAGCTATCACTTTGGGAAACAATGTATATGGTTATATGGCTAATTGGATAAGTTGTATGATTGTGTAGTAAATATTAGGCTAGACTATGTGGATCTCATATACCAAATGGTTGGGCTAGATTTGGGCCTATTGAATGGGTCACATGTTAGGTGAGTGATTTTGGAATGTTAGAGGGCTTCCATGAAGCTCCGGGATGCTTTAGGAAAAATTTTGGTAGGAATAAAACCCTCATTTGGATCGAGCTTGGGTTCAAGTCTTGGCGCTTGCAATTCATTTTGGAACCTTTGGCCCATAGGCTTATATTTAGTTGTGCTTGTTTTGCTATTCTCATTGTTATCTCTATTTTGCTTCCTATTAGTTGGTGATCGATTACTTTGTGGTTGTGATTTAAGCATTCGTGTTGACATCATGAGTGTTCTTGTGGGTTTAGGTAAGATCGTGTTCTTGATGAGCAAAGGGATTCTAGCCATAGGGTGACCTATTCTCATTGTTATCTCGTTCTTCCTATTAGGGTGGCAAAGGTGCCGTAAGATCGTGTTCCAAGAGGGTGGCGGCAAAGGTGTCATAGCTTCCACTCCCAAGTTTAAGTGGCGTAGGGTGTTAGTGTTCGGGACTTTCCGCCTGGATGCGGAAGGGTGACGGCATTAAACTTTGGTTTAACTAGGCAAATCGCAGAAGATCGTTCTAGTGAAGGTGAAGGCGCTTGTGATTATATAGTACTCTATGTGATAAGGTGTGTATCCGTATACATTGTTCTAATTGTTAACCCGTTGAAAAGCCAAAGGTGCGTATATTGTATTTTATTGATTATTGATCGGCATTATGCCAAAAAGCTAAAATACCGACAAATGATGCCATACGAGTGTGCGATCGTACGTGTGGTGAACCGAGCTCACGGAGCGTGAGCGTGTGATGAGGAGGGCCACCATGAACGAATTCATAGGCTTAGATCGTAGTGGGCCACTTGGGATGGAATGGGCCTCGATGGGCCCGATGGGTCGTAGAGACCGCGAATGCAAGTTAGATTGTCAAATGGGAGATAGGGTGGCTTGCCATGACATGCGCATGGCATGGGCTGAGAGGGCCCAATGGGCCCGTGGGCCCATTGGGTTGAATCTCACTGTTAAATGTGAAATAGACAAGCTTATCAGGTTGCGCACATGACTTAGGTGTTTTGGGTTGCGTAAGGCCGAAAGGGGGGCATGTGTTCCCACACAGATGAAATGTCTGTGATGTGATAAGTTATTGATTTAGGGTTGTGCCGTCGCATAACCATGATTATTTCTAGGCTAAATGGGCCACACGAGTGTGTGGGCCCACTTGTGCAGGGTAATAGGCCTCAGACCATTTTCACCGTCAAGTCAAAATAGGTTTCTTGAGCTGATCGAGGCGATTGTAGACCTTCTAGGAGGTCATAAAATTACTAAAATACCTTTGGTTTGCAAAATTACTAAAATACCCTCATTTTGTAAAAATTATTGAAATACCCTCGATTTGTAAAATTACTGAAATACCCTCAATGTATAAAATTACTGAAATATCCTTAATTTTTAAAATTACTGAAATACCCTTAATTTGTAAAATTACTAAAATACCCTCGATTTGTAAAAATTACTAAAATACCCTCGATTTGTAAAATTACTAAAATACCCTTGGTTTGTAAAGTTACTAAAATACCCTTAATTTGTGAAATTATCGAAAGACCCGTGATTTATGAAATTACTGAAATACCTCGATTTGTAAAATTATCGAAATACCCTAATTTGTGAAATTACTGAAATACCCTATAGGGTAGAATTACCGAATTACCCTTGTAGGGTAGAATAACCGAATTACCACGTAGGGTAGAATTACTGAAATACCCCTGAGGGGTAGGATTACCGGTATACTCTTTTAGGGTAAAATGACTGATTTGCCTTGTGGGTAAATGACTGACTTGCACAATGATTTGACCGATTTGACTGTGATCATATGATTGTGTTTTAACTGACTTGACTGTGTGTTGAAATGATTATTACTAAGCATGGCCATTTTGCATATACGTGTAATGATTGAGCATGACATACATGACATATTGCATGGGGTTAGGACTTGTGTTGGAGGAAGTACTATACTAGTGGCTCTGCCACGTTTTACTACTCTAGTGGCTTTGCCACGTATACTAATTTTAGTGGCCTGGCCACGTTCACTATTATTAGCAACTCTGCTGCATTAGTACTATGTACTAGTACTTTACCACGTTTTACTGTTATAGTGGCATTGCCATTTAATTTGATTTTAGTGGCTCAGCCACGTATATTGTTATTAGCAGCTTTGCTACGTTGTTATTAGCAGCTAGGCTACATTATTGGTGTGCTGGCTGGGTGGGTCGACTTGGTCCCCAAGTAGTGTGTTGGTTGGTATGGGACGTGTGTTGGCTGCACTGGATTGGGATGCATCCTCATACTATTGCATATCTATTTATGAGGTTTGTCACTGTACTGGGCTTTGGCCACTTGTTCTGCTATTGGTTTGGGCTAGGCCCAATTGATTCTGTTATGGGCTGTGACCCAAGTGATATCGTAGTGGGCTTTGACTCACGTATGCTTTAAACTAACTGTACTGTTACTCTTAAAGGGCTTTGGCCCAGACTGTTTCAGTTTCTATTTATGTATACTGATTGTTACTCTAGTAAGGGGATTACACACTGAGTTTTCATAAACTCACCCCACTTTTAACTGTGTAGGTAATCCTAGGCCTTAGACAGATTAGAGCTACGAGGGACTTGGAGAAGACCACACACTACTTATGCTTGCTGTTTTGATTATTTACTTTTAAATATTTTGATTTTGGTTGTAATAAGGCCTCTCTATTTTTTTAACTTATTATTTGTGATATTTATTTATGATGTTTTCTAACTGCTTAAAGTGGAATACGATTTCCAAAATGGTAACTGTCTTCAAAACACTACGTTTTCGCAACGTTTACATAATGCTTCTGTAACTTAATTTTTAAACATCACATTTTTTAAATTGTTTATTTTAAATATTCTTCCGCAACAGACAAGGTTTTAAAAGCAATAGAGAAGTTGAGTTTGGGATTGAGCTTCTTCTGTGTATAGCTCCGGTGTTCATCGCTCCCTATCGTATGGCACCAAAAGAGCTTACAGACTTAAGGATCAGCTTCAAGAACTTCTGGATCATGGTTTCATTTGTCCTACTGTGTCTTCGTGGGGAGCACTAGTTTTGTTTGTAAAGATAAAGGATGGAACCATGAGGATGTGCATCGATTATCCACAGTCGAACAAGTTGATTGTAAAGAATAAGTATCCACTTTCGAGGATCGATGACTTGTTGGATCAATTTTGAGGGGCTTCAGTGTTCTCCAAGATAGATATCTATTCTGGATATCATAGGGCTAAGGAATCTGATGTTCATAAGACTGCATTTAAGACTCATTATGGACATTACAAGTTCCTAGTTATACCTTTTGGTCAATGAATGATCCAGCTGCATATATGGATTTGATGAACCGAGTGTTTCAGCCTTATTTGGATCAATTCGTCGTAGTCTTTATCGACGATATTTTGGTATATTCTAAGACAGAGGATGAGCATAATAGAGTAGTGCTTCAAATACTCCGAGAAAAGTAGCTCTAAGATAAGTTGAGCAAGTGTGAATTTTGGTTACGAGAGGTGACTTTTTTAGGGCATATGGTTTTTGTTGAGGGGATTCGAGTACATCCTCGTAAGATTGAGGCTATGCTTGATTTGAAATAGCATAAGAACGTGTCTGAAATCCACAGTTTTCTGGGTTTGGCGGGTCATTATTGGCATTTTGTGGATGGGTTCTCTCTGTTTGTAGTTCCTCTTACTAAACTTCTGCATAAGGGAGTTCCTTTTGTCTAAACTGATGCACAATAAGCAAGCTTTGAAAAGCTCAAGTTTGTTCTGACTCAGGCTCTTGTTTTGATATAGCCTAAATCTGAAAAGGAGTTTGTGGTATATAGTGATGCGTCGTACATTGGTTTGGGTTATGTTCTGATGCAGGATGGTAAGGTTGTGGCGTATGCGTCCCGTCAGCATAAGCCACATGAAGGAAACTATCTGACGCATGATCTCGAGTTGGCTGCTGTGGTCTTTGCACTGAAAATTTAGAGGCACTACCTGTATTGTGAGAGGTGTATCATATATAGTGATCACAAGAGCCTCAAGTATCTCCTTACTCAGAAGGAGTTGAATCTTAGCTAGCATCGATGGATTGAGCTGCTCAAGAACTATGACTGTACGATAGAGTATCACCCTGGTAAGGCCAATGTGGTGGTCGATGCTCTGAGCTGTAGAGCGATGACTGATCTGAGGCTGATGTTTGCTCGTATTAGTCTGTTTGATGATGGGGGTTTGTTGGCCAAGCTACAAGTTAAGCCGACTTGGATTGAGCAGATTCGAGTAAAGCAATTAGAGGATGAGTCTCTGGGTTTGCGATTTCGTCAGCTTGAGAGTGGTACTACCTCTGATTTTGGGTTGAGTAATAATGGTGTGCTATGTTTTCGAGGACAATTTGTGTGCCTAATGATTCGAATTTGATGCAATCGATTCTGAGGGAGGCGTATAGTAGCCCTTATGCTATGCATTCTAGTGGTAATAAGATGTATAGTGATCTTCGTGAGTTGTACTGGTGGCCGCGTTTGAAGTGTAAGGTTACTAATTTCTTTGCTCGTTGTCTAACGTGTCAAAAGGTTAAGGCTGAGCATCACTTGCTTTCTGGTCTGCTACAGCCAGTTAAGATTCCTCTATGAAAGTGGGAATGATTAACGATGGACTTCGTTAGTGTAACAGCCCGATTTAGGGCCAAGTCAGAATAGTGGTTGAGAGGCCACAAATTCAAAGTAGAAATATGTGTTTTATGGCTTTTATGAGGTCTATGGCATGCTTGCATGATTGTGTAAAAATTTCATGAAGAAATTTTATAAATTAGTGAACAATTTATTCATTAGGACTAAATTGTAAAGATTGGAAAATATGAGATTCTAGAAGTTTTAAGTATGAGATAGCAATAGAAAATTTATTAGATGTCCATATTTAGCAATTAGACCATTATATCTTATGATGGAAAAAAATGGGCATGGGAAGGAAAAGTCTCAAGAAAGGGGCCTTAAGGGCATTTTGGTCATTATGTTAATAAATTATTAAAAAGGGAAAAAAAGAGTCAAAATTGATGTCCATCTTCCTCCCCATTACCGAAAAATTCAAACTCACCATAGCTAGGGTTGCTTCAACTTTCAAGCTTGATTGTAAGTACCTCCTAACCCCGTTTTTCATGTTCTTCGTATTTTTGATATCCTCGTAGCTCAGTTTAGCTATTTCTACCAATATTTTGAGCTAGGGTTCATGTTCAAAAATTCACCCATGTATGACATGCATGTATTTTGGTGTTTAATAGAGGAATATGAAAGTTTGATGTATGATAAACATCTTTTTCTAAGTGATTTTCATGGAAAATTCATAAAAAGGACCTAGTTGTAAAAGTTATAAAATGTGTAGTAAAAATCAGTTTTGAAAGAAAGTGTGAGCTGTTATAAGCTCAATAAATGTTCAGCTAGGCTTGGGTAACCAAAGAAATGTGTATTTCATTATACGAGCATAGGGACCATTTTATAAATATGTGAAAGTATAGGGACAAAATTATAATTTGCCAAAGTATGATTTATGGGTTGACTTAGTCAATATGATCATTAAAAGAGTGAAATTATCATTATAGAACAAGAAACATGAAGTCCGGATCGAAACCGAGGAAAGAACAAGGTGGTGGACTAAATCGAACAATTATACACATTTTGATAAAGAGGTAAGCTTGTGTGTAATAATTCAACATCATGTTATTATGCTATAAAATGCTTGTCATTTTGTGATGATGTATATTATTTTCATGAAATTGATTAATGATGTTTTAATGAGATTGTGATGAAGATTTATGATGTTGAAGTCTCGGTTGAACCATTGGAAATGAGAGGATACCATTGTCAAGACATGAGATTTATAAAGTCCCATATAAGACCATATCTGGGATATGTCATTGGCATCGAATAAGAAAATCGTGTAGGACCATGTTTGGGACATGGCATCAATGTACGATCTCGTATGAGACTATATCTGGGATATGGCGTCAACATCAACAGGAGATCCCGTATAAAACCATATCTGGGATATGGCATCGGCATCGACATGTGATCACATGTAAGACAATGTCTGGGATATGGCACTGGCATCTTACTACATGTATGACAAATTTCAGGTATCCTTCGATATTCCAAGTGGTTCAACGGGTAAAGAGCTAAGTTTATGTTAAAGATGGAAAAGAGCTAAGTTTATGTTCAAGATGGTAAAAGTGCTAAAGTTGTGTGAAGAAGTGATACAGGTGCATATAAGATATTTACGAGAAATAAGTCCGATATTTGATATGTAATTGGTAAGAGTAAGCATGAGTAAGCCATGCTAATGTGCTTGAGAACTTGTGTTATTACTCAAAGTTGACTATGAGTGTATCATAAGATCTTATGTTGTTATCTATTGCATGCAAACTTGCTAAGCTTTATGCTTACCCCTCTCTTTTCCCTTTTTCCTTGTAGTATCGCCAAGCTAGCTCTAAGATCGAAGGACGTCGGAGTTTGATTCACACTATCAAGTTATTCTTTTGGTATAGTAAAGTTTGATTATTTTAGGTATTCCATGTATAGGATTTTGGTCATTTTGTTATATGTCATATTGGTTAGCTAAGGTGATGGCTATTAATGTTGCTCAATTCATTTTGTAAATCGCTATTGGAATTGGCCGGTACTAGTTAAGTTATATTTATTCAATGATGATGAAATTCATGAAGTGCAAATTCTTGCAATTGAATGAGTACTGAGTAATGAGTGAAGTAGATGCATGGTGAAGTAGTGAATATTGTTATGCTATATGTTGCTTGAAATGGTTAAGGGTGATTGTTTTTTAGGGTGGCAAATGGCTTGGTAAATAGCCTTATAATTATCCACATGGATAGGCACACGGGCGTGTGACTAAATCGTGTGTGACACACGGTCAGCCCCGAGGGCGTGTTGATAGGTCGTGTGTCCCCTGCATCTAATTTGCAAAAAAAAATTAGTTTGTCACACGGGCTAGCACACGGGCATGTGACTAGGTTGTATGTCCCTAGATGTTTGCTGGTGTCATAAACAGAATGTTAAGGTTTTCACACACAGGTCAAGACACAGGCGTGTCATGGCCATATGAGAGACATGGGCATGTGTCAGCCGTGTGAAAACCCTTGTAAGTTCAAAATGAAAAATAAAATCCACACGGACTAAGGACATGGGCGTGTGTAACTACACGGCCTGCCCACATAGGCATGTTCCTTTCCACATGGGTGTGTGGCCCTATTTTGAGTAAAACTTTTCTAAGTGTTCATAAGCTTTCCACTGAGTCTCGATTCATTCTATTCGTATGTTTTAGGTCTCATAGACCCGTAATAAGGACTATATGATCATGAATGAAAAGTTTTAAAGTTCAAAAGAAATTATGGTCAATTTCTATAAGATTCAAGTAAGTTAAGTTCGGTAATGCCTCGTACCCAGTTTCGGTGTCGAATATGGGTAAAGGGTGTTACAGTTAGTGGGTTGCCCTTGACACCCACTAAGAAGGATTCTGTTTGGGTCATCGTAGATCGATTGAGCAAGCCTACTCACTTTATTCCGGTTCGGACAGACTCCTTTTTGCAGAAGTTGGTGAAGCTCTATGTTTTTGAGATAGTAAGACTGCATGGTGTTCCCGTTTCGATAATCTCTGAAAGAGATCCTCGCTTCACATCTTGATTTTGGAAGAAGTTACACGAGGCTCTGGGTTCAAGATTCGACTCAATCTAAGAGGGTGATTCAGATACTGGAGGATATGCTTTGGAGCTGTGTGATCGATTTTCGAGGTAGTTGGGAGGATTATCTGTCGCTAGCTGAGTTCGCCTACAATAACAACTTCAAGTCTAGTATCCATATGGCACCTTACGAGGCTCTGTATGGTCGTAAGTGTAGCTCTCCATTATGTTGGACTAAGTTGGGTGAGCAACTAGTTTTATGTCCTGAGTTGGTTTCTAAGATTGAGGATAAGGTTAGACTGATCGGGGACGTTTGAAAGCGGCTTCTGATACACAGAAATCTTATGCAGATCTGAAGAGGCGTGATATTGAGTACTTCGTGGGGGACTTCATCTTTCTTAAGGTTTCTCAGTGGAAGAAGGTTCTGAGATTTAGTCGCAAGGGCAAGCTGAGCACCTAGGTTCATTGGGCCTTATTGAATTATGAAGCATGTGGGACCTGTTGCTTATCAGTTGGAGCTACCTCTAGAGTTGGACCGTATCCACGATGTATTTCCTATTTTGATATTGAGGTAATATCAGTCTGATCCATCTCATGTTGTATTTGTTGAGGAGATTGATGTTAGACTAGACTTAACGTTTGAGGAGGAGCCAGTTCAGATTCTGGATCGCGATATTAAAGTTCTGAGGAGGAAGTCCATTCATTTAGTGAAGGTTCTATGGCGGAATCTTGGCATTGAGGAGGCGACGTGGGAACCTGAGGAGTTGATGCGACAGTGGTATCCTCATCTGTTCTGATCAAGTAAATTTCGAGGTTAAAATTTCTTCTAAGAGGGAGAGTTGTAATGTCCTAAAATTTTTATTTTGTATCTGTAAATTTTTGACACAAATGTGTATCTACTTCAGTGGTTAAGTGTTATGGGTGTGTGTGAGGGCTCCCAAGTTCAAGGCCTAGCTTTGGCAAATTTTGTTATTTTTGGATTTAAGCCCTATCTCTGTTCAGTGGGCCTATATTTGTCTGTAAATCCACATCAGAATGAGCCTGCTGGTTTGAGTGGTAAGGGGGTTGGTGTGTTGAGGTCCTAAGTTCGAATCCCTGCGCAAGCGTGGGTATTATTTTTGCTCGGTTTGGTGTTAGGGGTTTCAGTAGAGTTTAAATTCTGAAGTGGTTGTGATTGAGTTGTCAGTGGGGAGTTGGGGGTTATCAAATTGGATTTAATTTTATTATATTTTATCTTATTTTGGGTTTTCCTAAAATTCTTTCCCCCTTTGACGTTTTTTTCCTCATCTCCCCTATTCATTCCTCTTCTTCTTCCTCCCATTTTCCGCTATTCAATTCGTGTTGTTTCGTGTATTTCCCGATTGTGTTCTTTTCATTAAGTTCTGTTTCGTTTAATTTTTATGCTTTTGGTTAAGTGTTTGATAAGGGGCTATTTGTTACTCTCGGTTTAGGCGAAGGACAAGGTTTGGCTAGGGCTCCTGCAACAATGGGTTTCGATCGATAACGGTAAGTTTTTGCGTACGTTGACTGGTGTGGTTCTGCTTTGAGTTGTGAAATATTTTCAATTGGGTTTTCATTAGTATTACTAAATACAGACTTTGGAAGTGTCGATTGCAGGTTCTGAAAGGCTTGAGTGTGTTTTTGCAGCAAAACAATACAAGGTGTGTACCCGAAATGCAGAAAAATAAGATTTTGAAAAAGCCAAAAAAACCTTGTTGACGTCACACGGGCGTGTGGTCACCTGTGTGGTAGGTCGTGTGCAATAACACGACCGTGTGGTCGACGAAGGCATGACTGTGGGTAGCACACGACTGTGTTGTAGCTAGAATGTGGCCGTATGGGCTACACAGGCATGTCGATTATTGGGTCGAGCCGTGTAGGCCACACAGGCGTGTCGAGTATTGGGTCGGGCCGTGTAGGCCCACACAGGCAAGCCACACGAGCATGTGGGTCAATTATACTTAAATTTTCTGTAGGGTCGCATGGGTCATCCTAAACGATTGTGGGCCTACCAGAGGGTCGGTAAAGGCTATCGAATCCCTAAAGCCAAGTGGTTTGATTGACTGATAATCTGTTCTGAGCATGAGATTGTTTATTTATATATGATTACACTGTTATCTGCTTGAAAGCATGTTAAGCATGTTATATCTATTAAATCTATATATGTGCTCTGTATCTGTTTTGTGGTTGGTTTTGTATATACGGAGAAAGTATTTTGCGTGGCGTTAAACACCTTTATTCTGGTAGCTTGATGCATACTATATATCTGATATGTGTCTTAATGACACGATGTGGTGTGTAGGGATGGGTGAGTGTTTTTAACCCCACATGGTGTGATAGGATGGGCGGAGATGGTGTGTAAAGGATTGCGGTAGGACTTTGCATATCTATTTCTAATTCTGTTTTCTACATCTGAAAAGGACATGAGTTCGTATCTGTATCTATTTCTAATTATGCATGTGATGTCGCATACTTGCATGTCTAATTCTGTTGGGTTACACACTGAGTTTTCATAAAGTCACATTTGTTTGTTTTTCTATCAGGTAATCCTCAGACTTATGCAGGTCAGTGTAGCAGGGACTCAGCGGTGACCACTCTTCCGTGAAACTGTTTAGATTTGCTAAACTATGGTTCATTGATTATTTTATTATTTTAGGGTTATTTTCTAAGAGTTTGTAATTTTTTGGACTCTCTAGACTTTATGGTTTTAACTGTGGTTTTTGGGTTTTTTATTAACTTCGCATGCCATGATAAAATATTTTACGAAAGCGACAGTTTTTACGTAAACTAAGGTTTTCTAAAAACACGAATGTATTTTCAAATTATAACAATTTTCAAACTTCTGCTGTAAAATGAGATTTTGGAAAATAAACTAATTAATTAACGTTTTTGGGGAATGTAATTAAAATTTATGAGTTAATTAACCAAAATGATTTTGAGTAACTAAACCCATTCCTT
Organism: Gossypium rotundifolium; assembly: GCA_025506655.1. Lineage (NCBI taxonomy): Eukaryota > Viridiplantae > Streptophyta > Magnoliopsida > Malvales > Malvaceae > Gossypium > Gossypium rotundifolium. Next base: position 45,565,917 of record CP106726.1, read on the forward strand.
GTGACATCACTGGATTCGGCCATAACATCTAGGTCAGGTTTGGGGTGTTACAGAACTCTCTTTTATTATATATCATTACAAAAGCAACTTGATAAATGCTTGTGTAATGACCTTGTCATAAGTGTGTTACTCTTATAAGATATCCTTAATCTCTTTGGGTTAAATCTATTCACCCAATATATTATCCAAATTTCTCTCATGGTAAATATTACATCTTCCTTTATTAAAAATTGTTTACCAAAAAATAGTAATTAAATATTTTTTTTCCTAGACAAATGACCTGTGGTCACATTACTTTCTCATCTATCATGTAATACCAACGATAGAATATCATTTATTGTTAGCTTGGTAAATCAAATTGAAATCGCTAAGAGGGGGTGAATTGACCTTTAAAAAGTTTGGTGAAAGCAAAGAGAGAAAATGAAACAATGAACACAAATATTTTGAGACGTTCGACCCTAATTTCCTACTCCACTACCTTAGCTTTCCGCCACTAAGGATTTTATCAAAATTCACTAATTTGCTCAACCTTTGAGGACAAGATTTAACCTTACAACTCCCTTAAGATTTCTACCCAAATCTTAAGAAGAAATCTTCTCAAATAATTTCAAAGAAGCAAACAAAGAAATAATCCTTACAAGATCAAACTGTTTTCCAATTAACCAGAAATAAACTATGATGCACATGAACTAAGGAATGAAAGTAAAGGATCACAAGTGTATACAAGAAAATTAAGAAAGTATTGGGCACAAAGGTTGTTTGATTGATGATTTTGCTTGAATATGCGTTCTTGTTGTTGTAGGAACTTTAGAAGTAAGTATTTATACCCTCTAATTGATTTCCAACTGTTGAGGTTGTTGTGGTTGATAAATCGTAAAAGTAACATATTTTAATCCCACATTTAGTATGTTTTTGGATGATTTATCTCTGATTTATGTAAAAGGGTGCTCTTAATCCTTTCTTTCCATGTCTTATACTCAAGAAAGCACCTAAGGATAAAAAGAACGTAAAACGAGCTTAAAACGGACCAATTTGGTCCAAAGAGGAAACCGACACGGCCTGGACTTCAAGCCCCAAACCGTGCCTCATCAAATACTTCATATTGCCATGCCACGACTTATACGGCCGTGCCCCAATCGATAGAATCGAGACACAGCCTAAAGACGATTTGCACGGGCGTGTGCCATGGGCGTACCCGTGCCACGAGAATGAGCAATTTCACTTAGATTTGGATGCTTGAAGCCTAAGAAACATACTCCTAAGTCCACTTAAACACCTTAATAGTAATCCTACTTGAAGGAGGTACTTAGGAGCCAAGTAAAGCATCTAAGGAGCCTATATAAACAACCCAAGGCGGCCGTTCTAAAGAGGGAGTTTTGGGCAGAGTTTTTTGCCAGAGCTTTTATTCAGCGAATTACTCGAAGATAGCCAGTTATTCATCTCAAGAAGCCAGAGTTCTACTCAAAACAGAGGATTTCCTATTCAATTCCTTTAGGAGGTTTTAGGGATTTCTTATGTTTTGTTTTATCTTTTCTCTTGAGATGTTTTCTTATTTTGTTATGAACTAAACCCTTCAGATACCTGAAGGGGATGAAACCTATGATGGATTTTGTTATTTGATTTCTAAATTATATGATAAGTACTTAGTTTGTTCTTAATTATGTTGTTTAATCCAAATTTGATGTGCTTAGGTGGAGGAGGAATAGACCCTGTTTAAGAGTAGATCTAACATAATTAAGCGGAGTTAATCGCATGCCTAGAGATAGGGTGACGAGATTTTGTCGTATTAGGGTGAAACCTAATATGGGAGTCCATTGATCGATTTACTGCTTCCTTAGGGGGTTATTATAAGAGAACGAGAGTTCCACTAATTAACCTAAGGTTAGACGTTATTCGCCTCGAAAGAGGGTTTAATATAGGTTAGGGAGTCTCGCGGATCAAGCTAAGTAAAGAAGTCATATGAATTAAAAGTTAGATAACAAGAGAAGTCATAGGTGGATTCTTCCTGAGGGTATCGTCGAAATCAACTGAGTTTTTCCACAGTCTTTTTCCAAAAGTTTCATTCTTTTGTCTTTGCATCTAGTTTAGTTTTTCATTAGTTTTAGATCAAACCAATCACTCCATATTTTAGGCTAAATAATAGAAAGAAAGTGAGTAGTAGTACTTTTAGGTTCTTTTGGGTTCGATAAAATAATCTTGCCTAAAATATACTATTGTTCAATAGGTGCACTTGCCTCCATCGTTGTCATAGTTAGTCTACAGGTTCGATCATTCTTTATAAATATTAAAACTTGACTGTTTGACATGATCAGTGGTATTTAATAGAGCAATTGGGGATGTGAAAACCAAAATATTTAATACACCTACAATAGCGAGTATCGATACCATATAAAAAGGTATCAATATTTTTTGCAATAAATGTTAAATCCAGTAACCATTGGAGTGTAACTATCAATACCAAAACAATTTTATTGATACTTTATGAAAAGGTATCGATAGCGTATCGAGACTTTGTTGATTTTGTGAAAAATAGAATGTCATTTTGGTATCGTTTATTTGAGTGGTATCGATATTTCAAAATTATCGATAATTGGCCAAAAAGGTATCGATACTTTTTGGTCTGAAGCAATTCTGGCTTGTTTAAAAAACAGTTTGATTTGTTAAATTCATTTTAACTTGATTTTAATAAGAGTTCAAAGTGAATATTCAAAATTTTATCCCTTGGACTTCAAATTGAAAAATCATTTTGTCAATTTTGTTAAATTTTAACTTTTATTCAAAAACATTTTAATTTGTTATATAAAAACATTTTATCAAATAAAGCTTGGTTTAATATTTACCCTTTATTAAGCTATGAGTTCCACTATTGTAAATGAAGTTATATCATGCAGAAGCCGTATACCCAACGTACTAGCTTTTAGATATTTAGCTATTTGAACTTAGAACTTTAATACATCAAAGTATACGAATCACACACAAATAGAAAGTCACTTACTTAGGATTGAGGTAAGTCACACTACGAATGTAACAAGTGAATGAATCCATAAACAAATCTAGGTTTAGTTTAAATTGGGTCATGTCCAATGTATTGTTAGTTTAGACAATAACGTCTATGTCTCTATCTTTTGGGATAGTTGTGTTTGTTAAACATCATAATGACTTGTATTGAGGATTGGTTAATAATGTCTTGGTGATGATTTGAAAATATATGCTCATGCTTATGGATAATATGTAGTGGCTTGATATGGAACGATCTTGTTTAATGTGGATGGTTATTTGATTTGTATTGTAATAGCTCGATTTTGGGCCTAGTCAGAATAGTGGTTTTGGGGCCACAAATCCGATGAGAAAAATCTTATTTTTATTATATTTTTATGGTCTACGATTTCACGGAAGTATTCCATGAAAATTTCGTTCTAAAATTTTGACGTTTGGACACTCAATTTAGTTAAAAGGACTAAATTATAAATAGTACTAAAGTTGAGTTCCACATGTTAGAAGTGTCAAATTTTTATGAAATTTTAAATTGGAGGCCCTTAAATAGTAATTAGACCATTGGTTAAATAGTTGGAAAAAAATGGACATGAGATAAGTGAAATAGGATATTTTTAAGGGCATTTTGGTAATTTGGTAATTAAATGGACTAAAAGACAAAATAAAAGCCAAAAACCTTTGTCCGTCTTCTTCCTTGGCCGAATTTAGCATGAGGGAAGCCATGGCTAGGGTTTTCAAGCTTTCAAGCTCAATAGTAAGTGCATCCAAGCCCCGTTTTTAATGTTCTTTACATTTTTGAGATCCCCGTAACTCGGTTTAGCTATTTCTACCATCATTTTGAGCTAGGGTTTGTGTTTAAAAATTTACCCATGGACGAAATACATTTTCTTTGATGTCTAATGGTAGAATATGAATGCTCGGTGTGTAGTAAACGGCTTTTACTAAGTGATTTTCGATGAAATCGCATAAAAGGACTAATTTGTAAAAAGTTGCAAACTGTATGAGAGTGTGAGAATGACTGCGAATTGTGGACTGCTATAGTTATGAAAATGGTTTGGCTAGGCCTAAAATATGAGGAAATTGAATAAAAATAATTTTTTGAGCTTAGGGGGAAAGTGCAAATATGACAAAGTTTATGGGCAAAACGTAAATTTTCCATATTATGATTTTTGGGTCACAATGAATAATGTGACTAATAAGTAAGCTTAATGTGATATTACAGATCAATGAAAATGAGGTTCAGACCTAGAACGAGGAAAAAAATAGAGAAATTAACGATTGGGTCACTTTTTACCGTTTTGGTATCGAGGTAAGTTCGTGTGTAAATAATATAACCTTGTGTTATGTATTTTAATATTTTGATATTAAATGAATTGTATATTGTCTCTATAAAATTGATTAATGACAATTTTGACGAAATGTCGAATGAAAATCCCTGATTAAATCTTAGGAATGGATAGAATACAAATGTCATGACACTGAATTGAGATCCCGTGTAAGACCATATCTGGGATATGGCATAGGCATCGAATAGTGATTCCGTGTAAGACCACGTCTGGGACTTAGCTTCAATATAAAATTGTGTAAGACCATGTCTGGGACATGGCATCGAAATGTGATCCTATGTAAGACCATATTTGGGATATGGCATTGGTATCTTACTACGTGCATGACAATTTTCGAATACCGTTAGATATTCCAAGTGGTTCAATGGGGTAAAGAAATTAAAGTTTTTGTTAAAGAAGGAAGAGTGGCTAAAATTATGTGATGGAGTGGTACAGGTACATATGTGAAATTCATGAGAAATGAGTTCGGTATGTGATTTCATATAAGACCATGTTATGGACATGGCATCAATATGATGTTTCATGTAAGACCATATCGAGGATATGGTGTTGATATGGTACTATATGTATGAGATTCTCGAGTATCTTTTAGCATTCTGAGTGGTTCTACGGGGTACGTTAAAAACAAGAAAATAAGTGACTATGTTACGAGTAGTACAGGTATGTACTTAGAACTCACGTAAAGTGAATTCAGTATATGATGAATTCTTGAGAAGAATGTACACTAATAAGCTATACTTATGAAATATTGATAACCTTGTGATCAGTGATCTACATTCATGATGAATGGATACATGATAAGATTTGATGATGATCATGTGTGAGGCTTTTAGGCCAAATTAAATTGAGAAATGATATGATCAAATCTTTATTGTTGATGTATAGATTAAATTGGCCCATGAATGGATTATAAATATTTTATAATGATTAGTTATTTGAATGGCTAACCATGTGTATACTTTGGTATTATATGTGCATAAATGAGAATTAGTATAAAGAAAACATGATACAAGAAGTTTAGCAATAAAACAGTTTGCACAACAGCAGCTGTATCACTTAGAAAAATCACCAAAAATGGTGGAAATTGAATTAGAGATTGAGTAAGATATGAAATTAAATCTTATTGATCCTATTTTCACGTAAAAGAAACGGTGCAAGAAAAAGAATATCATATTCTAAGATATTTGAATTTTGTGAGACCAATTTAGAATGTTTTCAGAATCCTCTGTTCTGAATTGAGAAATTCATAATAAATTTTACAAAAATAATCAAGGGATAAAATTTAGATACTGAATTTCTTGTTGAGTCTATTTTCAATAGAAACAAACAGAAACATTATTTGAGTTTTGTACAATGAGAAAATAAATCCTTAGTTAAGAGGGGTCAGAACTATTGGACAGTGAAATAGAGGAGAATTTAAAGAATAAACTGTACTGATTGGCTAAACCAAAAATTCTGGAAATTGTACGGTAAGAAGATATGTGAGTCTAGTTTCAAGGAAAATTAGCAGATATTAATTTGGAGTTCCGTAGCTCTAGATAAAAATAATTTAGTGACTGTAACTCGAGTAGAGAACTCAAGATAAACATAAATGAATTGTAAAATTTTATGCAATAATAATGGCATTATCTTGAGAGCTTATAATAAGGATTGTTAAAAGCATGGTAATCAATTTTTTATTATTTACATATGTACTTACTAAGCTTTGTAGCTTACTCCCCTTCCTTTCTCATACCTTATAGGGTTTTATGCTAGCTCAAGTTGGAGATTGCTGGAGATGCTATCACACTATCAAGTTATCATGTTGGGTAAAAGTGAATACAAAACCCTTTGAGTTTATGGCATGTATAAGGACTTAATCAATTGTGTATGTGTCATTTGATTTTTTTCCAAATGTGTTAGTTCATAATGGTTATATGGTTCATTTGTATATGGCCATAGGGAATTGGCCAATATTTGTCAAGTTTCATATTTTAATGATGATTAGTGGTTCTTTATAGGGTATTATTGCCATATCATGTACTTGAGTTGGCATAAGTCTGTTCATGTTTCAGGGTGGCAATTGGTTCTGAAAATATCCTTCTAATTGTCCACACAGGTAGGCACACGGGCATGTGTCTAGGCCGTGTGTGGCACGCGGTCAACCCCCATGGGTGTGTTGATAGGCCGTGTGTCCCTTGCACCAAATTTATGAGAAATCGATTCGTCACACGGTCTAGCACACTGGCATGTGCCTAGGTCGTATGCCCCTTAAGAAGTTGTTGACGTCATAAACAGAATGCTAAGGTTTTTACACATGGGTGAGGATACGGGCGTGTCTAGGCTATGTGAGAGACACAGGCCATTGACACGGGTGTGTCCGGGCGTGTGAAAACCCCTATAGGTTCGTAAAAAAATATAATTCCACATGGGCAGGGACATGGGCGTGTGTGTGACTACACGACCTTGCCACATGGGCGTGTGGCCCCTATTTAGGTAAAAAAATTCTAAGAGTGTAAAAGTTTCCGGATTAATTCTGAAACCTCCCGTATGTACGTTTAGGGCCTCGTAGGCCCATAATATGCATGTTATGATTAATAAGGAAAAGTTTTAATTTGGAACGAAATTTTGTACTGATAATGAATGTTTGAGTAAGTTAAGTCTAGTAATGCCTCAGATCCTGTTAAATACTGGGCATGGGTAAGGGTGTTACATGTATACTATGAACTAACTTCTTGATACAATTGTGCAAACCCGCCCAAACGTTAGGACCGAATATGGGTCGTTACGGAGAAAATTTTTTGAAACCCATTTTAAAACCAATTTAAGATTTGTTGAAAACTTCTCGTTTTAAGCTATCTTGTTGAAATCATACTTAGTCCAAATTCGAAAATTTAATTAAGTCAAGTTATTATACAAACTTCAGATGTGCTCGATGGCACGATAAAACATTTTTCGTGTTAATTTAGAAAAACGTGTGGTTCAAATTTATAGTAAAAAAAAAAATCCAACATATAAGAAAATAACTAAAGTAAAGTATAATGAGGCCTTATTACATCCAAAATAAACAACCCAATAACAAAATTTAAAATAACTAAAATTAAAGTTCATTTAATTTTAAATCCACCGCATGGCCTCCTCAAGTCCCTCCGGCTCCATGTCCGCGATCTAAGCATCACCGAAAAAAAATAATGGAGAAGGTGAGTCACCAAGACTCAGTATGTAACCCTTCCCCCGTTTTAAAACATCTTTCATACACAACACATAACAATTAATATGCAGAATATTTAATTCCCACCTAGCCATCCAAACGCCACTTGCTCTACCCGTTGTGGTACCAAACCACTGGTGGTGCCAAACCACTGGTGACATATAGTCACAATGTGTTACCAAAACACTGGTGTCCGTAGACACAGATCATTTGATGGGGCCAACCCATCGTGTGATACCAAATCACTGGCAGACGATCCCATATCTCAAGTGGGGCCAACCCACGGTGGTGTTAACCACAGGGACAAGTCGCTATGAGGTACCAAACCTCTGGAGGTACCAAACCTCTGGTGACCGTAGTCACGGTGTGTTACCAAAACACTGGTGCCCGTCGGCACAATAATACTGCCCCCTCCACTCATCAACCCATATCACAATCATAACAGAGTTCATACATTTATCACATGTATTAAATAAATCATGCTTCCCAAAAGCATCATAATAATCTCATACAAATAGAGACTTACCGAGGTCCTTGCTTGTACCTTTTAAGGTACTAAATCCATATCTACATCAAGCAGATTTACAAGCAACATAATTTATCACACATATTAACTGCTATAAGTGTGTATGTACACACCTGTCACCACTGGATAGTCTAAATCCCAAAAGAAGATTCACCACCCTAGATCTCGCCCCTATATTCGCCAAGACATGTGTTAGTGCATTCGTAATCAAACAATTTAAAGGGTTCTCCTTTGAACCCGAATCCTTACCCGAAAGTCTTGAGTATCAACCTTTTGCTTCACCACCCTAAAATCGGCACTCAATAAGTTAGTAGCCTTCGGCTAAAATGATTAACAATCGACTAACTAAAGTAGATCTTACCTTGCTTTGATTTGGTTTCTAACAACCCGAATCCTTTTATGGGTTCCTAGCAATCGGCCAACCAAACAAGATTAGTTTCGGCTTTTCTCCAATTATTCACTGAAAGGTTTAGAAAGACTTGATTTACCGTTAACTTACCAAATCTAGTTGATGGAGATCTGAACCGATTTTCTCAAGATCCCGAAGATCCTACAGCGGGTTGGTTTAATCTGTGATTAGTACCCTTAATTAACAGTTGCCGAAACCCACACCTACCTTGACCAAAGTCGACATAATGAGAGAAAAAGAAAATATAAGCATTCGGCCTAAGACCCTTACCTTCCGAAATCGTCAAAAGGGAAGCCTATACTTACACCATATTCGCCAAGTAAAATATAAAGAAAAGGGATTTGAGACTTTGATAGGAATTAGATTTGCTAGGGTGGTTTAAAACAAGGTGGACTTTTGGTGAGAAAAAGAAAGAAGAAAGGTAAATAGGAATAGATGATTACTAGTAGGAAATAAAAGAATAAGGGATTTGAGGATGGGAATTCGCAATGGAAGAAGCAAAGAGGGTTTTACCAAAGTTTTGAGAGAATGGAATGATAAAAGAAAACTAGGAAAAGTGTTTTGAATTTTCGCTAAGCAAATTGAAAAAAAAATCAAGGTGATCACTTAGGTGCTTTTATAAGCATTCGGCACCCCCCTAGTAGCCTTGCCGTCCAACTCTTCAACCAAAAGTTCAAAATCGATCCTACCTCCTTGAATTGCTCTAGACCACTTGTTTAATTAAATTCAAAAATAATTTGAATTAATCCTCATAATCACCTAATAAATCAACTAATATCTCCTTTATCTACTTATAATAATATCCTTGATTTCCACTTATTATCCAATGTTATTAATAAAATAAAATAAAAGAAAGAGAGTTCAAAGAGAGAAAGGACTCTCCCCTCCCTATGCCGTCCAAAATAAGAACAAAAAGGGGGAAGTGTGACTCGAACCAAAGCTCTCCCTTGTTCTTGATGGCGTCAAATGTAGCTCCCAAGTGGCCCTCCCTTTGCCACTTATTCTAGGCTCATTTTATGACAAATGTTTCCTTATTTATTCTTATAACCCCTAACTACTAAGGCTCTTCACCTTTAAAGCTTATAAACTGAGATTTTCTACCAAACCGTGCACACTCAAAGCCTTAAATTAAGCTCTATTATTCAATAAATAAAATCTCAGCGGTCCATACATAAGAAAAATAATTAAATTCCAAATAACCCTATTTTTGGGATGTTACAGTTCTACCCCCCTTAAAATAAATTTCGTCCCGAAATTACTTAATTAAAATAGATGGGGTATTGCCGCCAGTATCACATCCTCAGGTTCCCACGTAGCTTCTTCCACACCATGGTTCCGCCACAAAGACTTTCACTAAAGGCATCGACTTCCTACGTAGAACCTTTACATCTCTATCCAAGATTTGAACCGGTTCCTCCTCAAAAGATAAGTCTGCGTTAATCTCGATTTCTATCACTGGCACCACATGTGATGGATCCGATCGATACCGCCAAAGATCGATACATGGAAGACATTATGAATTTGACTTAACTCGATCGGCGATTCGGTGATAAGCTACCGGTCCTATTCGCTTAACATCAGATATGGGCCAATGAATCTTGGGCTTAGCTTTCCTTTTCGCCCAAATCTTAGTACCTTCTTCCAAGGCGACACCTTCAGGAAGACCTTATCTCCCACAGCATACTCCATTTCCTTGCGTTTGAGATCGGCATAAGACTTCGCTTATCTCGATGCTTCCTCGAGACGAGACCGAATCACTTTGACTTTGTCTTCGCCTCGCTACCAATTCTGGGCCCAACACTTGTTGTTCACCCAACTCCGTCCAACACGCTTGAGTTCGCATTTCAATCCATCTGATTGCTTCAGATGGTGCCATCTGAATACTCGCTTGGTAGCTATTGTTGTAGGCAAACTCGGCTAGAGGTAAGAATTCCTCCCAACTACCTCGAATTCCAAGACACAACCCTCAAAGATATCCTCTAAAATCAGATGACCTTTCGAATTACCCATCCGATCGGGATGGAAAGTCAGGTTGAAATCCAATCGCTGCATCCAACGCTTGATGTAACACTTTCCAAAACCTCAAGTGAACCTTGGGTCCCTATCCGAGATAACGACACAGCACACCATGCAATCGACTATCTCGCCACATACAACTTTGCTAGTTTCGAGTGAGTAGTCCATTCTCACCCAGATGATGAAGTGAGTGATTTAGTCGACGGTCACGATCACCCAAATCGCATCCTTCTGGGCGTAAGGGTAGACCAACGACAAAATCCATAGTGATCCTCTCCCATTTCCATTGAGGAATCTTTACCGGTTGAAGTAGCCCCGATGGTAATCGGTGTTCACCTTAACTCGCCGACACGCCAAACACTTCCCTACTAATTCCGTTATCTCACGCTTCAACCCGCCACCGTAATCGTTTCATAGATCTCCATACATCTTGCTTCCTCCCGGATGCATAGCGATGGGTCGCTATGAGCATCCTGGAGAATTTTTCGCCTCAACTTCATATCCTTTGGCATGCGGGCCGTCCTTGAAAACATAACACACCATCACCAGTCAAACTATACCCTTCTAAACCACCATCCTGAACTTGCATTCTCTTAGCATTTAACCCTTCATCCACTAACTATTTGTCCTTGATTTCCTCGATCCACGTTGGCTTAACTTGAAGCTCCGCCAAAAGGCTTCCGTCGTCATATAGGCTCAACTGAGCAAACATTGCTCTTAAATCCGCCACAACCTTCCGGCTCAACGCGTCAGCCACCACGTTAGCCTTAGCCGGATGATATTCGATGGAACAGTCATAGTCCTTTAACAGTTCAATCCATCGGCGCTGTCTCAGATTCAGATCCTTCTGTGTCAGAAGATACCTCAAACTTTTGTGATCCGTGTAAATTACCGACTTCTCCCCATAAAGATAATGTCTCCATATCTTCAGAGCGAAGACAACTGCTGCTAACTCCAGGTCGTGAGTTGGGTAGTTAACCTCATGCGGTCTTAGCTGACGGGACGCATAGGCTACTACCTTCCCTTCCTGCATCAACACACACCCCAAACCAGTGTGAGATGCATCACAATAGACTGTGAATAATTTCCCTGCCTCGGGTTGTACTAAAACCGGAGCTTCCGTCAGAATCTTCCTCAGCTTATCAAAACTTTCTTGCTGCCTCTCTAACCATACAAATGGAACACCTTTTCTTAGCAACTTAGTCAACGGCGCTGCGATCTGAGAGAACCATTCCACAAACCTCCGATAATACCCTGCTAACCCCAGAAAACTTCGTATCTCTGCCACCGACTTAGGCGGTTTCCACTCCAACACCGCTTCAATCTTGCGGGGATCCACTCTAATCCCTTCCGCTGACACCACGTGACCTAAGAAAGCCACCTCCCTCAGCCAAAATTCGCACTTACTGAACTTGGCATACAATTGTTTTTCCCTCAACACTTGCAAAACTATCCGTAAATGCTTGTCGTGTTCCTCCTCCGTCTTAGAGTAAACTAATATGTCGTCAATGAACACCACGACGAATTGGTCTAGGTACTGCTGGAATACCCTATTCATTAAGTCCATGAACGTCGCCGGGGCATTGGTCAACCCGAATGGCATCACAAGGAACTCGTAATGCCCATATCGAGTTTGAAATACCGTCTTGTGAACATCGGCCTCCTTCACCTTAAGTTGATGGTAACCCGACCTAAGGTCTATCTTCGAAAACACCGACGCCCCCTTCAACTGGTCAAACAAGTCATCGATCCGAGGTAATGGGTATTTGTTTTTGATCGTTAACTTGTTTAATCGACGGTAGTCGATGCACATCCGCATAGAACCGTCCTTCTTCTTGACAAATAATACAGGCGCTCCCCACGGAGATATACTAGGTCGAATAAATCCTTTATCCAAGAGCTCCTGAATTTGAGCCTTTAGCTCCACCAATTCCTTTGGTGCCATCGGTAAGGTGCTATAGACACAGGTGCCATTCCGGGTAGCAAGTCTATATCAATTCGACTTCCGATCTAGAGGCGAACTTTAAGTTCTTCTAGAAACACATCAAGAAATTCCCCAACCGTTTGGACCTTTCCAACCATCGACTCCTTAACTTCCAAAGCACGATTTGAACCAAGAACGCCTTACAACCCTTCTTGACCATCTTCTCAACCTTCAAGGCAGACACCACGTTGGATAGGTAATTCCTTCTATCACCTATCATAACCACTTCATCATTCTCACCGTCCTAAGAACCATGCGCTTAGTCGCAAGAATCTAAATTACCGATACTTAACCACCAATCCATTCCAAGGATCAAATCAAACTCCCCAAACGGTAGTTCCATTAGATCGACCACAAATACTACCCTTGGAGTTCTAGGGTACGCCTCTATAAAGTTTGTCTACCACTACTGAGTGACCTAACGGACTAACTACATACCATCTCCCTAGAAGCGGTTTGAGTTTAGGTCCAAAGTCTCTACCACACCATCGGCTACGCATTTAATGTGTAGACCCCACATCAATTAATGCATAATAAGGAAGACCAAAAATCAAAACGTCTCGGTTATGACATCCGTGTGTCACCCTCCTCATGACGCCTCATGATAGACTAAGCTAGGCTGCCTAGCCTCTGTGTTGCCTGAACTTCTGCCCTGAGTTCCACGACCACGATTAGCACCATTTTCCCCTCTACCATTACCACGACCCCTCTGCGGTCCCGTATTTCTATCCTGAGTACAGTTCTGCCCCTTTGACTGATTCCGAGTTCGCTTCTGGGGACAATCCCTCACACGGTGTTCCAAAGACCCACACTCAAAACATCCTCTATCGCCGGTCGAACAATTTTCCCAATGGGTCTTCCCACAGTGGTTACACTGAGTCGGCCTCTGATTAGCAGTCATGGGCCTTGCCGCCTGATTTGGCCCACTTGGCCTAGCCTTTTTCTGGACACTACCACTGGATCCAGCTGACCCAAATCCTCTCTTCTGATTATTCCTACTATAATTTTGTCTCACAGCCTCCTTGATTCCTTCGGCTACCTTAGCCTTTTCCACAAGAGATGAAAACTCACGAACTTGTCATGGGCAATCAAGAACCTCAAATCATCTCTGAGTCCGTCCTCAAAGCGGACATGTTGCTCGTGTTCAAGAGCCACGATGCCTCTAGCATACCTACTCGGCCTTAAAAACTCCGCCTCATATTCCGCCATCGACTTAGTTCCTTGCACTAACCCCGTAAAGGCTTTCCTCCGAGCATCAGATAACTCGGTGCCCACATACTTCTTCCGATGGCGGTTTTGAAATAATCCCAAGTCAAATCATCGTCAGAAGCGCCATCTCGAATCGTCACCACCATCGACACGCTTCATCCTTTAGAAGCGTCGGCCCTTTCGCTTTTTCTCCTCAACAAGTCAAGATCATCCATGATCCTTTCGGTTGACTCTAGCCAAGATCTGCTACACTGGTGCCACTCGACACACCTCGAACACCTCGGCTCCGTTGGACCGAATTCGCCGGAGCAGATTTTGAGCTCCTAAATTTCCACCGATGACCACCAATTCGAGGACTCGCAACACGACTTGCGTCATCGCCTCCTCCCGTCGATCCTCGCTCCTCCGCTCCAAAAGTTCTGGAGGTGGTGGTGGTGGTACATCATTTTCGAACCTTGTCCCGACTGACGGGTTCGACACGGTCATCCTACCCCTACCGCGTCCCACAGCGTCCACGTCCTCTAGAACTCATTCTATCTATCGCGCTTTTAATCGATTAAGAGAAATTTTATGTATTAGCGTTTGTTCCACTTCGTTACTCGCGAAGAAATTTTATGAAAAGTTGAATAAGGGTTCTTTCGATCAAACAATGTTTCAAGTATCATATCCTAGTTCACACAAAAGGCCACATTCATTCCCTAACACTTTCCATACCTATTCGCTCTTCGGACATTTCTGCCCATTTCTAACCCAGGGGTATTTTCGTCTTTTTCCTACAGGGGTATTTTCGTAATAAAAGAGATTTTAAAACTTTAGTAAAGTAGGTTGTTTTTTGCAATTCCCAACACTGGAGGGTATTATTAAAAATTGATTAGGTTTGAAGTTATGGCATTATTTCGAAAACCAGGGGTATTTTGGTAATTTTATCCATTAGGGGTAATTTTGTAATTTTTTGTAAATCAAGGGTGTTTTAGTAATTGCAAAACCCTGAGGGTCCCTTTTGAGAATTTTCTTTTCTTAAAACGGTGATGTTGCAAAAATTTTGTACTCAAGGTCGTTTTGGTAATTTTATAAGTTGAGGGCGTTTTCGTAATTTTCCAAAACCAAAGTGTTCTATTGATGATTTCCAAAGCTAAGTTGAATATTTGAGAAGTAGTTAAAATTTTTGGACAAAATCATTGAGTTGATGTTTTATGAACCAAGGGTATTTTAGTAATTTTACCCCTAAGGGCATTTTCGTAATTTTCCACAAATAGAACTTTTCGAGGAAAACATTGTAAAAAGAGTTGTTCTTACGTTTGAAGGAGTGATTTTAAAAGGTTTAAAACCAAGTTTTGTTGTTTCATTCCTTTTCAAAATCAAGGTTAATTCCTTTCGGGTTTTAGTCATTATGTTTAGCCTTTGACCGAGCCTTCTTGGTCGTGGTGAACCCAAGCTACGCACCAGGCGTGTTTCGTGTGGAGAGGAGGTGAGTCACACGGATCGCTTAAATACCAAGCTCCCACCGAACCTTTCTAGACATGCGCATGAGGTTACCACACCACCGAGCCCTCCGGGTTGGGTGAACCGAAGCTACGCACTGTAGGATACCTGCAAGAGGTGGTGAGTCACCTGACCGCTTAAATACCGTGCTCTTTCGGTTCCAATCCTAGACATGCGTCTGGGTTTCCACACCCTAGCTCGCTGACTAAGTCATGGGTTGGGTTCGTTCTTTAAGTCTTATGTTCAGTTTGTGTGTTTGAGTAATCTAATCCTAGGGTTCTAGTTCCTATAAATCTATCTACGTTCCATGCTTCCTACCCTTACAGAGGTTTAGATGTACTTACCTGGGCGGATCGGTACCGGAGACTCGGGCCATGCTGCTTTAAAACCCAAAATCAATTAATAAGGCCTACTAAAACATTTTTGGGCCTTGGGCCCCCACAGTCGAGTTTTGAACCGGGCTCTGATACCAATTTGTAATAGCCCAAACCCGGCCCAAACATTAGGACCGAATATGGGTCGTTACGGAGAAAAATTTTTTTTGAAACCCATTTTAAAACCAATTTAAGATTTGTTGAAAACTTCTCGTTTTAAGCTATCTTGTTGAAATCATACTTAGTCCAAATTCAAAAATTTAATTAAGTCAAGTTATTATACAAACTTGGATGTGCTCGATGGCACGATAAAACATTTTTCGTGTTAATTTAGAAAAACGTGGTTCAAATTTATAGTAAAAAAAAAATCCAACATATAAGAAAATAACTAAAGTAAAGTATAATGAGGCCTTATTACATCCAAAATAAACAACCCAATAACAAAATTTAAAATAACTAAAATTAAAGTTCATTTAATTTTAAATCCACCGCATGGCCTCCTCAAGTCCCTCCGGCTCCATGTCCGCGATCTAAGCATCACCTGAAAAAAATAATGGAGAAGGTGAGTCACCAAGACTCAGTATGTAACCCTTCCCCCGTTTTAAAACATCTTTCATACACAACACATAACAATTAATATGCAGAATATTTAATTCCCGACCTAGCCATCTAAACGCCATCGCTACCCTGTTGTGGTACCAAACCACTGGTGGTGCCAAACCACTGGTGACATATAGTCACAATGTGTTACCAAAACACTGGTGTCCATAGACACAGATCATTTGATGGGGCCAACCCATCGTGTGATACCAAATCACCGCGAGGCGATCCCATATCTCAAGTGGGGCCAACCCACGGTGGTGTTAACCACAGGGACAAGTCGCTATGAGGTACCAAACCTCCTGAGGTACCAAACCTCCGGTGACCGTAGTCACGGTGTGTTACTAAAACATCGGTGCCCGTCGGCACAATAATCTGCGCCTCCACTCATCAACCCATATCACAATCATAACAGAGTTCATACATTTATCACATGTATTAAATAAATCATGCTTCCCAAAAGCATCATAATAATCTCATACAAATAGAGACTTACCGAGGTCCTTGCTTGTACCTTTTAAGGTACTAAATCCATATCTACATCAAGCAGATTTACAAGCAACATAATTTATCACACATATTAACTGCTATAAGTGTGTATGTACACACCTGTCACCACTGGATAGTCTAAATCCCGAAAAGAAGAGTCGACCACCCTAGATTTACTGCCCCTATATTTGGCCAAGACATGTGTTAGTGCATTCGGTCAAATCAAACAATTTAAAGGGTTCTCCTTTTGAACCCGAATCCTTACCCGAAAGTCTTGAGTATCAACCTTTTGCTTCACCACCCTAAAATCCAGACTCAATAAGTTAGTAGCCTTCGCTAAAATGATTAACAATCGACTAACTAAAGTAGATCTTACCTTGCTTTGATTTGGTTTCTAACAACCCGAATCCTTTTATGGGTTCCTAGCAATCGGCCAACCAAACAAGATTAGTTTCGGCTTTTCTCCAATTATTCACTGAAAGGTTTAGAAAGACTTGATTTACCGTTAACTTACCAAATCTAGTTGATGGAGATCTGAACCGATTTCCTCAAGATCCCGAAGATCCTACAGCGGGTTGGTTTAATCTGTGATTAGTACCCTTAATTAACGATTTAAAAACCCACCTACCTTGACCAAAGTCGACATAATGAGAGAAAAAGAAAATATAAGCATTGACCTAAGACCCTTACCTTGAAATCGTCAAAAAGGAAGCCTATACATTACACCATATTGACCAAGTAAAATATAAAGAAAAGGGAGACTTTGATAGGAATTAGATTCGCTAGGGTGGTTTAAAACAAGGTGGACTTTTGGTGAGAAAAAGAAAGAAGAAAGGTAAATAGGGAATAGATGATTCGGCTAGTAGGAAATAAAAGAATAAGGGATTTGAGGATGGGAATTCGGCAATGGAAGAAGCAAAGAGGGTTTCGGCCAAAGTTTTGAGAGAATGGAATGATAAAAGAAAACTAGGAAAAAGTGTTTTGAATTTTCGGCTAAGCAAATTGAAAAAAAAAAAATCAAGGTGATCACTTAGGTGCTTTTATAAGCATTCGGCACCCCCCTAGTAGCCTTGCCGTCCAACTCTTCAACCAAGAGTTCAAAATCGATCCTACCTCCTTGAATTGCTCTAGACCACTTGTTTAATTAAATTCAAAAATAATTTGAATTAATCCTCATAATCACCTAATAAATCAACTAATATCTCCTTTATCTACTTATAATAATATCCTTGATTTCCACTTATTATCCAATGTTATTAATAAAATAAAATAAAAAGAAAGAGAGTTCAAAGAGAGAAAGGACTCTCCCCTCCCTATGCCGTCCAAAATAAGAACAAAAAGGGGGAAGTGTGACTCGAACCAAAGCTCTCCCTTGTTCTTGATGGCGTCAAATGTAGCTCCCAAGTGGCCCTCCCTTTGCCACTTATTCTAGGCTCATTTTATGACAAATGTTTCCTTATTTATTCTTATAACCCCTAACTACTAAGGCTCTTCACCTTTAAAGCTTATAAACCGAGATTTTCTACCAAACCGTACACTCAAAGCCTTAAATTAAGCTCTATTATTCAATAAATAAAATCTCATTGGTCCATACATAAGAAAAATAATTAAATTCCAAATAACTCCATTTTTGGGATGTTACAAACATAAGGCATAATGGTTTTACCTTTGATTTGGATGTTAACTAAGTGTTATGAATATGATTCTTTTGATGAAAAATGCATTGATGAGTATGCCTTGGTATGTGATTGTTTGTTGGTGATTGAGATTATGGCATTTGATGTTTTAAATGACTTTGTTTAGTTAAGCTTGATCTTGGTAGGTTATGAAGTTAAATTCTAAGTTTAATTGTTGTTTGTGAGGTGCCTTATGGAGTATTGGTTAGAACTAGGCAAGTGACATGTTTTGGTATGCTTTTGATGTGCTTTGAGTGGATTTAATGAATGGTTATTGGCATGCTAGAGACTTAAGTAACCATTGATGGTTACTAAACTCTACTCCGCTATGTTAGTCCTAGAATTGACTAAACTGTACCTCTAATACTAGTAAATGTAACACCCTTAACCCGTATCCGTCGCTAGAATAAGGTTACGGAGCATTACCGTACAAACAAAACATTTAAACATACATTATCATAAACATATTAATAAACATTCATTCACATACATATTGTCCCTATATCGAGCCTTCGAGGCCTTAAATATTCCATAGAAATAATTTGGGACTAATTTGAAATCATTTGGAAAGTCCAAGAAAAAAATAAAAAAATTTGAATACAGGGGTCACACGACCGTGTGGCCAGGCCGTGTAACCTTCAAACTAGGGACACACAGCCATGTCCCAACCCGTGTCCTCACCTATGTAACCCTCTGAGTATGGTCACACGCCCGTGTGCCAGGCCATGTAACTTTCAAAATTGCCTCACACACCTGCGTGCCAGGCTGTGTGCTAGGCCGTAACTCACCGACTTGCATGCAAAGGAACCTACAGGAGACACACGACTGTGTCACTAGGCCCTGTGTGAGTCACACGTCCGTGTCTCAAACCATGTGGAGCTAAAATTTTCCCAAAATCAAGCCATTCCCAACACTAATTCATGCATAAACCTTTATGCCTTATGTGCACATAATCAAAGAATCAAAACCCTATCAAAACATACATATAATGACCAATTCAATAGTCCTAAAATCAACTAGCCAATATGCCATTCAAGGCACCTCAAATGTAATCATAAAAACTTACCTAAACATGCATATTGTACCAATTACCATTCATCAATTACTAGTTCCAAAAACTTGCTAAACATACCTCAACTCGACCATTTGATCCATTCAAAACATACAACATAAGGTAGCTCAATGACACAAACCATCAAATGATACAAATAAACCATTCTCATCCATTATCAAAAGTGACAAAAAGTAATTTCTAAAGTAAGCATTATAACCTATTATGCATATATGACACCAAAACACAAATACATTTAGTTACTATTCACACATTCATCAAAACACCATTTTAAAACATGCTATACATTTCAACCACAAATTCATCTACGTAAGTTTATACATTTCACTACCCTAGGAGATACAAAAACTATAAACATTGATGGATAGTGTTAGTCGATTGATTGATTCGTCCGAAATGTCAGCAACAAAGATCTACATAACAACCCACAAGAACTCATAAGCTTTTAGAGCTTAGTAAGATTATAGTATAACATTTAACCTAAAAATAATTAAATACAATACATATACTATTTGATTCAAAGTTACCTTAGTGTAAATAGGGACACGAAAGTGCATTCAGAAGTACCAAAGCACAAATAGGGGCACATATGTGCAATTTAGGGGTACCGAAGTACAAACAGGGGCATGTGAGTGCAATTTAAAGGTACTGAATATGTTCAATTTAGGATAATATTCTAAAAACATAATAATTAAAGCATCATAATATAAGTACAAAAATAGAAATTTGTTTACATCTTGAAATGCACAAACTTACCTTGACAACTAGGGCATAGAAATATAATCGAGCTAATCTGCAACTTTCGCCTTTCCTCGGTTTAAATCTAGTTCAGGTTTATCTTGATCTAAATAAATAAATATATTCAATTAAGTATTACAAATAATATCAAAACTCAATTCAATCCATAATTCACATTTATGCATAATTACCATTTTGCCTTAACATTTTAACTTTTCACAATTTAGTCCTTAAGCTTATAACCTAAAATCTAACCAATTCTATCAAATTCCATGTTAACCAAACACACAAGGGACCTTGAAACTACTCATATTTATCACATTTTGTAACACCCTGAATTTGGGCCAAGTAGAATTGGGCCTATTAGGCCTTGGGCATAGAAGCATTTAAAACTTTTGTGAACAGGAGAACGACACAAATACAAGTTGGACCTATTAGGTGAGTCGTTTTGGAAGGTTAGGAGGCTTCCATGAAGTCTTGGGTTTAAACCTGGGCTTTAGGAAAAATTTTGCTTTCAGTAGGTAAAGCCCTGGATGCTTGGAGGTTGGCCTTTTAAGTTATTGGTTTAAGAAAATGACACAAGGAGTTGGATGGCAATGAGGCAAGTGGCGTATCTAATCAATGAAAGGGGCTTGGGTTCGAGTCCCTCTACAAGCAAATAGTTGTTATTTTGCTACTTAGGGATGGTAAAAGATGGACTTAGATTCAAACACTTGGAATTGGTTGAAGACTTGGTAAAAGAAGGGAATTGACTTGGTCATAGTGGTTGGAATTTGATTTTGAATTTGAATGGATGGTTGGAGTAAATCAAGGAGTAATATGGGGAGGAAATCAGGGAGTTGAGCTTGAGGGAGCGTGCTAGCCGAATAAGGGGTGTTGATTGGGCAAATTTTGGCTAAGAGCATGAGGGGAGAGGCATTTCGAAACTTTGAGCATTTTGGTAGCCAAATTCTCTTTTGGGGTATAGGAGGTTGGTTTTACTTCTTCCTTTTTACTGTATTAGTTGTTGGGGACCTTTGGTGCATATTTTCTTCTCATTTTTGGGTCTCAACTCATGTGCTTTTCTTTTGCCCCTCTTCTGTCAAGTTGTCTCGAATAGCCAAGATCCCCTCTCAACACTATTGTTTCTTGTAGGCCAAATGCTTCCTCCTTCCACCATTAATTCTAGTTTAGCTCTCTCTTCTTTTTTCTAAGCCCTAGCCGATTATTATTTTACCTGATTACCCCATCTTCTTTTCTTCTCACAATTTCCTTAGGGTTGAATTTATCATCTCTCTACCCTAATTTCCTCTTAACTGAATTCAACTCCTTTCTAATCTTATTTTGCCGGTTTGTGCCACTTTCTCTACCTTTTGTCCTCATCATATACCCTTTTTCTTTCTCTTTTTTTTAATTCTTCTTTGGACCGAATTCTACTTACTTTCTCTGTTCCATTTCTTTTAGTTTAGTTTACCTTGTTATTTGGTAAAACCAAATAAAACTTTGTGTTCCTCTTTCTTAAAGATATTTCATTTCTTCCTTTTTTTCCCTTTTCTTTTTTTGGGATTGGTATTATCTCATTTTCTTTCTGTTAGGGTGATCGGTTACTTTGTGGTTGTGATTTAAGAATTTGTATTGACTCTGATTTTGTAAGATCATGTTCTTGATGAGCAAAGGGTATTCTAGCCATAAGGTGGTGGGAAAGGTGCCAGCCGAGACTGTGCACATAGCCTCCACTCACAGGTTTAAGCGGCGTAGTGTGTCAGTGGTTCGGGACTTTTTGCCTGGATACAGAATGGTGACTGCATCAAACTTTGGTTTAACTAGGCAAATCGCAGTTGATCGCTCTGTGAAGGCAAGTGATAGTGAATCTCATGGCTAGGTGTTTGGATTAAAGATCTCCCAATTCTTTTGTTAAGTGAGTTAACCGTGTGTTATGTGTTGTATAGGTGGCAGCGCTTGTGATTATTTAGTACTCTATGTGATAAGGTGTGTATCCGTATACACTATTCTGATTGTTGATCGGTTGAAAAGCCGAAGGTGCATACATTGTACTATCTTGATTGTTGGTCGGCATTATGCCGAAAAGCCGAAATTCCAGTGAATGATGCCATACAAGCATGCGATTGCACATATGGCAAACCAAGCTCACGAAGCGTGAGCGTGTGATGAGAAAGGCCATCATGAGAAAATTCATGGGCTTGGGCTGTAGTGGGCCACTTGGGCTAGAATGGGCCTTGAGAGGCCCAATGGGTTGGAGGGCCCGCGAGTGCGAGTTAGACTGTTAAATGGGAAGTGGATAGGCTCATCATGTCGCGCATGACTTAGGTGTTTTGGGCCGCATAAGGCCGAAAGGGGGTAGTGTGGGCCTAATAGGCTTGTGGGCCCACACAGATGAAATGTCTATGATGTGATTAGTTGTTGATTTGGGCGATGCCGTTGCATAGCCATGGTTGTTTCTTGGCTAGATGGGCCACACGAGTGGGTAGACCCACTTGGGCAGGGCAATGGGCCCCAGGCCCATTTTTACCGTTAAGTTAAATTAGTTTCTTAAGTCACTCAAGGCAGTTGTAGACCCTCTAGGAGGTCGTAAAAGTACTGATTTACCCTTGTAGGGTAGAATTACCTAAATACCCCTGTAGAGTTGAATTAGTGAATTACCCCTATAGGGTAGAATTATTGAATTACCCCCTATTAGGTAGAATTACAAAAAAAACCCCTATAGGGTAGAATTATTGAATTACCTTGTAGTGTAGAATTATTAAATTACCCCTGTAGGGTAGAATTATTGAATTACCACTATAGGGTAGAATTACCGCAATACGCTTATAGGGTAATATGAGTATTTTGCCCTCGTCGGTAAATGACTGAGTTAGACTATGAGTTGACTAATTTGACTGTGGTTGTATGACTGATATGCTTTTATTACATGTTTAAATGATTGTTACTGTGCATGGCCATTTTGCATAACGTGTAATGATTGAGCATGACATACACGACATATTGCATAGGGTTGGGACAAAGTAGGAGGAAGTACTGTACTAGTGGCTCCGACACGTTCTCACTGTTATAGTGGCATCGCCACGTATTCTGATTTTAGTGGCTCAACCACGTATATTGTTATTAGCAGTTTTGCTGCATTGTTATTAGCAGCTAAGTTGCGTTATTGGTGTGCTATCTGGGTGGGTTGATTGGTTCCCACATGGTGTGTTGTTGGTATGGGAGGTGTGTTTGCTGGACTAGGCGAGGTTGCATCTCTGTTCTGCATTATTATGATTTGGGCTTAGGCCCCCTCTATTACTGAATAGGGCTTGGGCTCAGACTATTAAGGGATTACACACTAAGTTTTCGTAAAGTCACCCCGTCTATGACTGTGCAAGTAATCCCCAGCTTTGACGGATCAGAGCTGCAAGGGACTCGAAGAAGACCACACATTGCTTATGCTTGTTGTCTTGATTATTTACTTTTAAATATCTTGATGTGGCTTGTAATAAGGCCTCTCTATTTTTTTAACTTATTATTTGTGATTTATGACGTTTTATAACTATTAAAAGTGGAATACGATTTCCAATACTCCGCTACGTTCGGAGCGACCCCAGGGTTACCTCTGAATACCTTAGCCTCGTTTGAACGAAGTCGCTCAGACACAGACTTCCTAGCCCCAGAACCCACGTTTGATCCCGTAACTCTATCTAAAACCCGCAACATGGCCTGAGACACTACATCGTCTCCACCCGTCTGATCTTGAAACTCAGCTTCCACGGCTGGCGGCGTCCTTTAATTCCCCGATCCATGACCAAACCCCACTGGTTCCGATACAGTCATCCTACCTCTACCACGCCCACGTGTATTATGTCCACGTCCCCTAGAGCTCATGTCTATCGCTTGCGCCTTAACTGCTTTTAAGAAATTTTTACATTAGCTTTTGTTCCATCGATTATCCCGAACAATTTTATGTAAAGAAGTTCGATAGTGGTTCTTTCGATTTCAACGTTATCGTCTCAAGGCTACTGCCCTAATTCAGAGAATCATATTCATTCATCATCAACATCCACAAACTCAAATTCACCACTAGGGCATTTTCGTCATTTCTCTACTTAGGCGTATTTTCGTAATTTTATCCTACAAGGGCATTTTTGTAATTTTCCAAAATAAGGTTTCGGGTGATTTGCCAAAATAAGGGTATTTTGGTAATTTTCAACCGGGGCATTTCAGTTTGTAAATCAAGGGTATTTTGGTCATTTTCCAAAACCAGGTGATTTTTACAAATCAAGGGTAATTTGGGAATTTAAAACTAGGGTTTACCTTAGATTTTACAAAACAGGTGGCATCCTTTTGGGTTTTAATTATAAGGTTTAGCTCACAACCAATCCTCATGATTAGAGTGAACAATTACTACGCACTGGTAGGATTCAATGAAGAGGAGGTGAGTCACGAGGACTGCTTAAATACCAAACTCTCCTTGCATCCCGTCCTAGACATGTGTACACCTGTTGCCACACCCTAACTCGACGACTGGTTCACAGGTTTGTTTGCTCAGTTTAAGTCTTATGATTTTTTTTTAAAAAAAATTGTTCAACTAAGCCTATAGTCCATCACAGTCTAATTAAAATAGTCTACATCCCATGAAACCCATCAAGCCCATTCATAGATATCACATAAAGATTTGGAACACTTACCTGGCGGACTTGGGCCATAGACGTAGGTGCCATGCTTCCACAAAGCCATTTCCTGAAAAATTTTCTTTTAAACCAATGTCGAAGTTTTGAAAATGTTGTGGGCCTCAAAACCCCCAAAGGCCGAGTTTAGAACCTGGCTCTGATACCAAACTATAACACCCTAAACCCAGCCCAAACACCACGGCCGAATTCGAAATGTTACAGGGAAAAGTGTTGAGAAAAAAATTTGGGTTTCAAAGGTGAAGAAAATGAAGTTGAAGTTCTAAGAATTAACTCCATTTAAAATAAAGCGTTTGAATTGCACAAGCTTAAATCATTATTCATTTATACTAAAATTTTGGGAACCCGAGAGGTTTATAAGTAATCTATATTTTGAAAACTCCATTTAAATTCGAGTGTTGCAGTATTTTTAGAGTTCCTTTATAAATCAACCATTTGATAGCGGATCCAACTTAAAACTTAAAAATCCAAAGTAATTAAAATGGCCTTATTACAATAAAATATCCCAAAAAGTAATTAAAAGTTTATAAAGTACTTTAAAAGTAAAAACGGCTTCTGCATGGCCACCTTGACTCCTCTCCGGGCCGGTCCAAAGTATCACGTATTACCTGCATTGGTTGAAAATCGGGGTGAGTCGTTTTGACTCAGTGTGCAATTAAACCACATGTTTCCACAAATGGGCTTAGCCCCAAAACCACATCAAGTCCACGTACCACATACTATCATGCATAATGTGAACCCAACCCAACCTAATATCCAACCGCTACACACCACCAGATATCCAACCACCACACACCGTGGGATTACTAAATCGACCTCCATTCGCTACACACCTCTTTGGCAGTCATGCTGCTCAAAGTCCACTTAGTGGTCTAGCCACTTATCCACGTGATTGAAATCACAATATCCACGATGAGACTCTAGGTCATCATCAATCCACGATGTAGCTCAAGGCTAACATCAATCCACGTACATAAATGTACACACTTCCCCTTATTCAATAGATACCAATCCCCATGTACATGCATCATATTATAATGATATGGCAATATAACGTATGAACATACTAGATAGGCACATATGACATGCTTACATGTATCCACAATAATTAACCACAACCACAACATAGATAGTATACTAACCTGGTTACCAGTTTACCCAAATTAGGTAATAGCATCACCACAGCCACTACTTCGGCTACCACTCATATTACATATTTTAATGAAAGTAAGTAAGTAAATCGTGTGTTAATTACACACCTGAGAACCTGAAGAACTAGACTATCGATCTCCCTCACGTCCTCACTCAAAGAGATCACAGTGATCTGCTTATCTATGTCAGATGCTCGCCCACAACCCAGAGGCCAATCCCAAACCGCTGAAACTGACCGTTTCTTGAACTTAGGAATCGAAACAACGTGTCCAGCCCCTTTCTCTCCTATGCTGATACTCAAATCCATCAAACAAAGTCTTTGGTTAGAAGACCCAGGTTAAAACATTGAATAGGAAAGAATAGCAAACCAAAAAAATTTACCAAGATCGAAAGAACATTCTTACCAAAGTCGACCAAATCCCAAAGGATTTTCACTTGTGCTAAAACGATCGTCAAAATCCCTACATACATCTGTGTTAGATTCGGCCTAACACTTATGGACTAAAGAAGTGGCCTTCGACCAAACGTTATAATCTCATTACCTCGATTGATCAAATCTCAAAAGATCCTTCACCCCCTTAGCGTTGGCTTATATAGAGAATTTGAATCACTCCTTCATAGATTTGACCACACACCAAAGAACAGGATTAGCCTTTTGGTTTCGGCAAACCAAATAACAGAAAAGAGCATGATTCAACGGAAAAGAGAAACCCCTTACCACAATACTAGAAACCGATTGGGAAAGTAGGCAATGACTAAATGATGGCGCTTCCTCTAGCAAATGACAACCGAAAAGTGTTACCACCAAAAGTGAGATATTCGGCTTAGAAGAATCAAAAAGAAGGAAAAGAAAAAGATTAAATGGAAATGGCTAGGAGGTTCAGCTACAACACAAAAAATGATAGGTTATTCGGCTCTTGAAGGTAAAGAGATCGATGAAAAGAAAATGATAAGAGAGGGTTGAGTTTTATGTAGTTTCGGCTATGAGGAAAAATGAAGAGAAAGATTCGGCTTAATGATGAAGTAAGTTTTGAGGCCACAAATATGAAAAGAAAAAGAGAATAGGAAGGGGGTATGGTTCGGATTAGAGAAGAAGTAGAGAGAAAAGAAAAGTGCTTCAAAATGGTTTCACAAATTCGATTCAAGGACAACTAGGAAGAGGGAAAAGCAAAATACTCAAAAATTTGGCACACATGGCCCTTCCCAAATCGAATGTACCCACTCCCCTCATGACCGAAAATACCACATCTTAGATTCCCAAATTCGGCCAACACTCCTCCCTTCACTAAATCCCCCTTTTTCCTCCTCATTTTTCTCTTCTCCTCTCATTCAAACTCATTTGAATGAGTCAACCTCCTACAAAACCTCTCCATCACCAATCCAAAGTGCTTGACCCATTCAACCATCCACCTTTCAAGTGCCCAAACCCAATCCACTACCTCACCCCTCTTGACGCAAAAAGCAACCCCAAAATGCTACCCATGCTGCTCGAACCTCCTCTCCCCTGAAACTCCCTTTGACGTAAACTCTCCTGCACTCAAGGTAGCATCCTCTTGCCACTCCACCACTTCACTTCTTGTGTTAAAGAACACCACATTACATCCTTTAATACCTGACTCCCCTAGCTCTCCCCTAAAGGCTTCAAATCAAAAATTTTCACTAAGGCTCCTACCTAACCCCAAGGTTTCCCGAAGCCCCCAAACACACTCAAACAACATCTAGAGCATACTAGCACATAAATATAAATAAAATGCGTGACCCCTAATTCCCAGATGTTACAGGTTTTTTTTGGGCAAATGGAAAAATTTGACTAAGGGGGAGGAAAAGAAATGTAATGGAACCCAAGGAACCTCTCACAGGAATTCGACACCGCTTTTTATAGCGAATAGCTGAATCCAACCTTCCCCCATAGTCCAATTCGGCACCAACTCTTCCCACCTATCATCTCTTAATTTTTCTCCATGATATCTCCCTTATCTCATCCGAAATTCCCTCCTTTATTAGCTCACAAGACCAATTCAAACACTTCAACAAAAGAGTCCAAATTCCACACAACTCTGGCCGTCCACTATGCAAAATAAACACTCCAAAAACACCTTACCACTACTTGAACCTTGGACCTCTTCACGCCACCTTGTAGCTCCCAAAGTGATGCCACCTTTTCATTGGCCCATTTGTGTCCTAGTTTCCCCTTAATCTGCTTAAGAGGCCTAATGTCGAGACTAGGGTCCACTAAAGCAAGAGAAATAAAATTTTCCCTATGGTCTTCCTTATCTCTAAGACTTCAAATAATCCCGATAATACCTTAAAATTATTACCCTAAGTGCTACTCATGCAAACCAACTTTAGTGCACAAAAATTAAGGTTTCGGGATTTTAGGGCATTACAACCTAATAGGCCCAAATCTACTAGGCCCAAATTCAGGGCGTTACAATTAATTTTCAAAAAAGGTTCATAATCTATCATTTAACATCATAAATCATTCAAGAACATTCATGGCATAACCCTCAATCTTTAACAATTTATTTAATTGACCCCAAGCTAGCTAGTTTAAGCTACAACGATCCCAAAAATATAAAAATTATTAAAAACTAACCTAAAAAATGACAACATACAAGAACAATGCTAGCTGAATCTTCAAAGCACCAAAAAATGATGTTTTTCCATCCTATTTTGGTGGTGAAAAATCACTAAAGAGGATCACACAAAGTTTTACCCTATTTTAATTTATTAAATTCCCTTTTTAACCTTATTAATTATTTTTTAAAACCATTCTGTTTATGTCTTGTGCACTAACCTTATGAATGGTATAATTACCATATAAGTCTCTTATTTTAAGATTCCATGGCTATTAGACTCCTTTAGCTAATAGAACACCACTTTTACATTTTTTACGATTTAGTCCTACTCACTTAATTAATCATACAAACATCAAAATTTCCTAACAAAATTTTAATACGACCTTACTAATACCTCATAGACATCAAACTAATAATAAAATAAAAATTTACACATCAAATTCGTGGTCCTGAAACCACTGTTCTAATTTCACTAAAAATGGGTTGTTACAACTCTCCCCCTATAGGAATTTTTGTCCCCAAAAATTTGACTAGAAAAAAGGTTCGTGTATTGCACTTTCATAGCTTCTTTCGGTTCCCAAGTAGCCTCTTTTATTCCATGTATTTTCCAGAGAACTCTTACTAAAGCTATGCTTTTATTTCTCAATTCTTTAACTTCTAAAGCTAGAATTCTGGTCGACTCTTCACTGTAAGTCCTATTAGACTTAATCTTAACATCAACTGGGGATATCACGCGTGAAGGATCTAATCAATACCATCGTAGCATCGGTACATTAAAGACATTATGAATCTTTTCTAGCTCTAATGACAAAGGTAACTGATAAGCTACTGGCCAAATCCTCTCAATGATCTCGTACGGTCCGATAAACCGCGAATAAGCTTTCCTTTTTGGCCAAATTGAAGAAATTTCTTCAAAGGTGATACTTTCAGAAATATCTTGTCACTGACTTGAAACTCAATATCTTTTTTTTTCAAATCTGCGTAAGATTTTATCGATCCAAAGTTGCTTTCAAACTATCATGTATCACTTTAACCTTATCTTCAGTTTCTCGTATCAAATCAACACTGAAAGAATTTTTCTCGCTCAGCTCAGTACAGTATAATGGTGTTCGACACTCTCAACCATACAAAGCTTCATATGGTGCCATTTTAATGCTGGCCTGATAACTATTATTAAATGCAAATTCAACTAACAGTAAAAATCTCTCCCAGTTACCTTCGAACTCTAAAACACAACATCGAAGCATATCTTCAAGTATTTGAATTATTTCGCTTAGATGCACCATCACCAGGATGAAATGTTGTGCTAAAATGCAGTCAAGTACCTAGAGCTTCATTCAGGTTACTCCAGAATTGATATGTAAACCCTGGATCCTTGTCAAAGATTATAGAAACTAGCACACCGTGTAATCTAACAATCTTGTAAACATACAGTTCTGTCAATCTCTCAAGTGAAAAATTCGTATGCACTATAATGAAATGCGCATATTTCGTCAATCGATCTAGAATGACCCACACAACATTTTTCTTTGTCGAGGATAAAGCCAATCCCAATACAAAATCCATTGTAACACATTCTCGTTTCCACTCTCGAATCATAATAGGTTGTAATAAACCAGAAGGTACCTGATGCTTAGCTTTAACTTGCTGACAAACTAAAAAATTTGATACAAATTCTGCAATCTCCTGCTTCCTACCTAGCCATTAGTATATTTGTTTCAAATCACCGTACATTTTATTGCTACCAAGATGAATCGATAAGCTACTATTTTGAGCTTCCTATAAAATCTTCTGAATGAGATCAGAATGTCTAAGAACACAAATTCTGTCTTTGAAGTAAAAGCTGTCCTCTAATCCAACATGAAAATCTGAATAGGATGTTGACTTAATCTATTTTCGTTTAGCAATCAAATCATCACCACTTTTCTGAGCTTCACAAATCTTTTGTAAAAACATCGGTCTAGCTTTTAATTCAGCCAAAATTGAACCGTTATCAATCAACATCAATCGTGTGTTCAATGCTCGTAAAGCAAACAAAGAATTTCTACTCAAAGCATTAACAACAACATCAGCCTTTACCGGATGATAATCAATGATCAAATCATAATCTTTCAACAACTCTAGCCATCTACGCTGTCTCAAATTCAAATCTTCCTGCGACATCAAATACTGTAAGCTTTTATGATCCATAAAGATA
This sequence comes from Gossypium rotundifolium, assembly GCA_025506655.1. Taxonomy (NCBI): domain Eukaryota; kingdom Viridiplantae; phylum Streptophyta; class Magnoliopsida; order Malvales; family Malvaceae; genus Gossypium; species Gossypium rotundifolium. The sequence goes on from CP106726.1 coordinate 45,596,608, forward strand.
TGAAATCTTTCTCCGTACAAATGGTGTCACCAAATCTTTAAAGTAAAAACAATAGCTGCAAGCTCTAAATCTTGAGTCATATAATCCTTTTTGTGCGGTTTCAACTGTCAAGAAGCATACGCCATCACTTTACCTTCTTACATCAAAACACAACCTAAACCATTCAATGAAGCATCACTATAAATCTCAAATTCTTTACCGGATTCTGGTTGAACCAACACAGGTGCCTCAGTTGACAACTCTTTCAATTTGATTAAACCTTTGCTGACATTTCTCAAACCATTCAAACTTAACATTTTTTTGTAACAGTTTCATTAATGACATAGCAATCATCAAAAATCCTTTGACAAATCTTCTGTAATATACGGCTAAACCAAGAAAACTTTTAACTTCATATACATTTCTCGGAGGTTTCTAGTCCACCACATCAGAGATTTTACTCGAATCAACTCTAATACCGTCTACCGATACCACATGTCCCAAAAATCTGAATTCTCAGAGCTAGAACTCACATTTGTTGAACTTAGTGAATAGTTGTTTTTTGCGAAAAGTTTGCAAAACAATTCTCAAATGCTGGGCATGCTCTGTCTCATCTCGTGAATAGATCAGAATGTCATCAATAAATACAATAACAAATCTGTCTGAATACGGTCTGAATATTCTATTCATCAAATCCATAAACACGACAGGTGCATTAGTCAAACCAAATGGCATCACAAGAAACTCATAATGTCCGTACCTGATCCTGAAATTAGTCTTCGGCACATTTGAGTCTTTAAATCGTAACTGATAGTAACTAGAACAAAGATTGATCTTTAAAAACATTGTCCCACCTTTCAGCTGATCAAATTAATCATCAATGCATCGCAAGGGATATTTATTCTTGATCGTGACTTTATTAAGCTGCCTGTAGTCGATACATAATCACATTGACCCATCTTTTTTCTTAACAAACAAAACTAAAGCACCCCAAGGAGAAAAGCTGGGTCGAGCAAAGCCCCTATCCGTCAATACTTGTAACTATGCTTTCAACTCTTTCAACCCTGTAGGGGCTATTCTATACGGAGCTATCGATATCAGTGATGTTCCTGGCATTAACTCAATAGCAAACTCAACCTATCTGACTGGCGGTAACCCTGGTAATTCCTCTAGAAATACATCTGTGACCTCACACACAATTGGAACCGATTCTGATTTCAATTTTGAAACCCTGGAATCAACTATATAAGCGAGATGAGCTTTACAGCCCTTTTTAACATATTTCTATTTTATCATTGCTGAGATTATATTGGATGTACTATCCAATCTACCTGATTCAATTTGGATCCGTTTACCATTCTAACATTTTAATACGATACGCTTTCGTCTACAATTCAAAACTGTATCATGCAGAGTGAACCAGTCCATACCATGAATCACATCAAACTTATCAAAGGGTAATAACATCAAACTAGCAGGAAAATCATAACCCCTAACTTTTAGTGGACATGATCTACAAATCTGATTAACTAAAACACACTGACCTAGGGGATTTGTAACCTTGACAGCATATTTAGTGAACTCAACAAGTAATTTCTTTTTGTCTACTAATAAAGTTCATATATACAAATAAGTTGATACAGGATCAATCAATGCATATACATTAATATAAAAGAGAGAAAAAGTACCCGTAATAACATCTGGAACAGTAGCTTCCTCACGAGCTCGAATTGTATAGGCCCTAGCTGGTGTTCTTACTTCAGACCGTTCATTCATCTCACTATTCTTCACTCGACCGAGAGTAGTGTTCCTAGCATTTCCAGATCTTCTACCTCTCTGGGAAGTTGCTTCAAGCTTGCTTACTTGATTACCAAAATCACTTTGCATTTTCAGACAATTTCGAAGGAAATAATCAGTGGATCCACAACAGAAACAAGCTCTCAACTTTAATCGACACTCACTAGAATGTCTTTTATTGCATTCATCAAAAACAGGGACGTTTCTCTCAACATTTTTTACACTTCCAGCAATAGCCACTAAAGAATTAATAGACTAGAAATTGATTTCTGTAACACCCCAAACCCGACCCAAAACACCACAGCCGAATTCAGAATGCTCCTAGGAAAAATGCTTGCAAAGAAGTTGATTCAAAGGTGAAAACATATTTTGAGTTTGAAATATTTTTATTTTTTTATGAAAGATAACGGGTCTTGCAACATGATTGTCGCTTTGGAAAGTAGGTTGCCAAAGGTAATGAAAACTTTGAAGGTCGTGTGTAGTTTAAAACATGGTACGTTTGGAAATTCATAAGAAATCGAGTTGTTAATAGTATCCGGGTTTAAAACTTTAATTTAAGTCTTTAAGTTGTAAATTGTTTCCAAAACCATTTCTAGTTACTAACCGATAGTCAATCTAACTCAATATAGTAAAAATCCCCAAATAGTTAAAATGGCCTTTTTACAATAGAGAGAAATTAACCCAAAAGTAATTAGGAATCCAAGTGCATAAATAATTACAACAACTTCAGCATGGCCACCTCGAATCTACTCCAGCCCGGTCCATGTATCACATATCACCTGCATTGTTTAAGAAAATAGGGTGAGTCGAACAGACTGAGTGTGCAATTATTCCACATGTTTCCCAAATGGGATTGGCCCAAAACCACACAATCCTCATACAACACATGATGAAGTAAAATATTACCCATCCCAACCTAATATCCATCCGCTACACACCCCCGTATCCTGCCACCACATACCAAGGGAGTATTAAATCAACCCTCCATCCGCTACACACCTCTTTGGCAGTCATGCTGCTCAAATACAATACAACGTGGCCTAGACACCGATCGCCATGTGACCAAATATAACGTGGCCTAGCCACCGATCACTATGTGACCAAATCTCAATATCCACGATGTGACCTATGGTCATCATCAAACCACGATGAAGCACGAAGCTAACATCATTCCACGATGTGGCACATAGCCGACATTGAGCCATGATATGGCACATAGCCAATCATCACCACGTACATAAATGTACACCCTTTCCTTCATTTAATATATATATCCCGATCCCATTCATATGCAACAGGTTATAATGTTATGATAGAATAATGCATGAATATATTAGGTAGGCATACGGCATGCTCACAAGTATACACAGTAATCAACCACAACTACACCTTAGATAGGGTACTAACCTGGTTACCGAAATACCCAATTAAGGGCAACATTCCACCACAACCACTGTACCGGTTATCACACACATAACACATATAATTAATTGACTAACAGGGAAACAGCGAATTAACCACACACCTGATAACCCGAATCACTAGACTCTCGATTTCCCTAACGTCTTCACACGAAGAGACTATAACGATTTGATTGTCTCTTTTCGATGCTGGCCCACACCCCGGTGGCCAATCCCGAACCGTAAAAACTGAACGTTTCTTGAACTTAGGGGTAGGGACAACCCCTTTCTCTCCTTGACTGGTACTCGCATCCATTGAATAGCACTTAATCAGAAGACCCAGTTAAACTTTAAATCAAAACTTAAATGAGACAACACCAAATCTTAATCGAATACTCTTACCGAAGTAGATCCAAATCCCGAAGGCTCCTACTTGATTATAAGAGTTGTCAAAATCCCTAAAGAACTCATGTTAGATTCGAATCTAACATTAGATCGATGAAAAGAAGTGGCCTTCGGCCTAAGGTTGCGTCTTGCTTACCCTTACTGATCAAGTCCCGGAAGATCCTTAATCCCCCTCGACGCTAGACCAACAGAGATCCCGAAATCAGCCCTTCCAAGATTTGGCCACCCACACACATATACAAAGTTAGGCATCTAACTTTTGGCAACCAAAAGTAAAAGAAGAAAATCAAATAGAAGAGACCCTTACCAACTATTAGAACCGATTGGAACAGATCCTAGCAGATTCAGCTTAGAGTACAAGGTTTGAGAAATAGGAGAAGAACGCGAAAAAGAAAGAGAAGAGATGCCTTAGAAGATTCGGCCAAGGTATAGAGAGTTTTTTGGCTTTAGAGAGTGAAACGATAGATGAAAAAGAAATAGAAAGGGTTAAGGTTTAGGGAAGAAAAAGATGGTAAAGGAATAAAGATGAGAGATGAGTGATAGGAGATTCGGCCCTTGGTAGTGAATAGCAAAGTAGCCAATAAAAGAATGGAATGGCAAAGCACCTAAGATTCTTGAATTTCGGCTTTTGATCAAAATGAAAAAAAAAACAAATGAATGGCTTTCTGGAAAAGGAGAAAATGCCAAAAGATGGGCACACACACTAAGACAATTTCGGCACCTACTCTCCCCTTACATGACCGAATATGTCACCCCCTAGCATCCCATATTTGGCCAACTCTTCACCCCCACTCCTCATCCCTTGTTTTTCTCCTATTCTTCCTCTTCACCTCTCATTCAAATGAATTTGAATGTTTTAAACCTTCTCAAAAGCCCTCCACCACTCATTCAAACATCTTGACCAAGTCTTCCTCCCATCCTTCCAGAGTTCAAATGCCGCCCAACTCTCCCACTCCCTTGACGCAAAAAGCAACCCCAAAATGTTTCCTCTGCAGCTCGAACCTTACCCCAAGATTTCTCGAAACCCCCAAACACATACAAACAGTATATAGAGCACACTACCACATGCATATGACTTAAGAAGAGATGCAAGACCCCTAAACACTGGATGTTACAATTTGCCTCGATTTCTCTCTACTCGTGAACTCTAAAAGGGCAGCTAAATGACTTGTATCTTTTCTAAATATCTTCAATGGAGACATTTGAGCAGACTTGAATGACCCCCTTTTGTTATAGTCTCGATATTTCGAATATGATTGTCATTTACTTTTACAAATTTATTCAACATTTTAAGCTCGTTCTAAAAGTTCTACAAATTCTCGTAACTTCAACACTGCCACGAATTTACAAATATCATCATTCAACCCATTCTCAAATCTAATACACATTTCCTCTTCATTGGATACTATGTTATGGTCGTACTTGCTCAATTGCACAAATTCTTGTTCATACTCAACTACAGTCCGAATTCCTTATTTTAACTCAAGAAATTCTTTCTTTTTACTGTTAATAAACAATTGACTAACATACTTCCTCTTGAATTCAGTCTGAAAGAAGTCCAAATTAATACTACCATTCAATGTCATCATGCTTAAAGTGTCCCACCATAAATACGCTTCATCTTTCAGTAACGATACCACAGATCTCAACCAATCTTCGGGAGTGCACATCAATTTCGCAAAAAAAATCTCGTTGTATTCATTAACCAATACTTGACTTTTGAAGGATCATCATCCACCTTACCTCTTAATTCTTTCGCTCTACTTTTTTGAATTTTATCTATTGATACTCGGGTAACTGTCACATATACAAGGTTTTTAGTATCCAGGGTGCCGAAGAAGGCACAGTAGGAGGTGGAGGTGGAGAAGTTGCAAGATTTGCTTACTTGAACTCATTGAACCACCAGTTCATGATTCCGAGTAATACATTCCTCATCTCATCAGCAATGGATTATGGAATAGACGCACTATTACTTGCTTCAGGATTCGAAGCTTGAACATTACTTTCAGCTTCATTAACTATAGCTCGTCTCGATTCAGCTGAGATCTTGAATCTATAAGAAAATACAATATTAGAACGGATCAAAAGCATTACACTATCATAGGGTATATGTCGCATGTATATACTAAACTCTACTCCACTACATTAGTCCTAGAATCAACTAAACAGTAGCTTTGATACCACTAAATGTAACACCCCTAACCCTTATCCGTCGTCAGAATAAGGTTACGGAGCATTATCGTACAAATAAAGCATTTGAACATACATTACCAAAAACATACTAATAAATATTCATTCACATGAGTATTGTCCCTATATCGAGCCCTCGATGCCTTAAAAATACCTTAGAAACAATTTAAGACTAATTTGAAATCATTTGGAAAGTCTAGGAAAAAGATACAAAAATATGAATATGTGGGTCACATTAATCAGGTGGCTACTGTAGTGCCTCACACTTGAAACACATGCCCGTGTCTCAGGTTGTGTAACCTTTGAACTAGGGACACATACAGTCGTCTCCCAGCCTGTGTCCTCACCCGTGTGACTCTCTAAGTAGGGTCACACGGTCATGTCACAAGCCCGTGTGCCAGGCCATGTAACTCTTGAAATTGTCTCACATTCTCGTGTACGAGGCCGTGTGCTAGGCCGTGTAACACATTAACTTGTATGCAAACGAACCTATAGGAGACACACGATCATGTCACCAGGCTGTGTGTCACATACGGCTGAGTCAAACGCTTGTGTCTCAGATTGTGTAGACCTAAAATTTGCCTAAAATCAAGCCATTCCCAACATCAATTCATGCATAAACCTTTAGGCCTTATTTTCACATAATCAAAGCATTAAAACCCTATCAAAACATACATAGAATGACCAATTCAAGAGTCCTAAAATCAACTAGCCAATATGCCATTCAAGGCACCTCAAATGCAATTATAAAAACTTACCTAAACATGCATATTTTACCACTTACCATTCATCAATTACTAGTTACAAAAGCTTACTAAACATACGTCAACTTGACCATTACTATACAATCATAAAACATGTCATTTAAGTCATTCAAAATATGCAACATGAGGTAGCTTAATGACACAAACCATCAAATAATACTAATAAACCATTCTTATCCATTATCAAAAGTGACAAAAAGTACTTTCTAAAGTAAGAATTATAACCTATTATGCATATATGACACTAGAACACAAATACTTTTAGTTACTATTTACTTATTCATCAAAACACCATTTTAAAACATGCTATACATTTCAACCACAAATTCATCTACATAAGTTTATACATGCCACTAGCCTGGGAGATACAAAAACTACCAAAATTAATGGGTAGTGTGAGTCAATTGATTGATTCATTTGAAATGTTAGTAGCAAAGATCTACAAAATAATCCACAAGAACTGATAAGCTCTTAGATCTTAGTAAGATCATAGTATAGCATTTAACCTAAAAATAATTAAATACAATACATATAATATTTGATTCAAAGTCACGATAGTGTAAATAAGGACACGAAAGTGCATTCAAGGGAATCAAAGTACAAATAGGAGCACATATGTGCAATTTAGGGGTACCAAAGTATAAATAGGGGCACATATGTGCCATTTAGGGGTACTAAAGTACAAACAAGAGCACGTATGTTCAATTCAAGATAATATTCTAAAAACATAATAATTAAAGCATCATAATATAAGTACAAAAATAGAAATTTGTTTACATCTTGAAATACACGAACTTACCTTGACGACTAGGCATAGAAATATAATCGAGCTAATCTAAAGCTTTTGCCTTTCCTCGGTTTAAATCTAGTTGAGGTTTATCATGATATCAATAAAATATATATTCAATTAAGTATTTCAATTAATATTAAAAACTGAATTCAATCCATAATTCATATTTATGCATAATTACCATTTTTCCCTTAATATTTTAACTTTTCACAGTTTAGTCCTTAAGCGTATAACCTAAAATCTAACCAATTCTATCAAATTCCATGTTAACCAAACATTCAAGGGACCTTGAAGCAACTCATATTTATCACCTTTTCAAAATAAAACCCTATATTTTTATACCTTTAACAATTTAATCTCTAATTCCAAAATTCATAAAAAATCACTTAACAAAACTTGTTTACTTTTCAAAAAGGTTCATAATCTATCGTTTAACATCAAAAATCATTCAATAAACATTGATGACATAACCCTCAATCTTTTTACAATTTTACAAATGGACCCTAGGGCTAGCTAGTTTAAGCTACAATGATCTCGAAAACATAAAAATCATTAAAAACTTACCTCAAAAATGAAAACTTGTAAGAACAATGCTTGTTAAAACTTCAAAACACCAAAATGGTATTTTTCCATCCTATTTCAGTGGTGAAAATCACTAAAGAGGATTATAAAAAGTTTTACCTTATTTTAATTTATTAAATTACCTTTTTAACCTTATTAATGATCTTTAAAATCTTTCAATTTATGTCCGTAATTGTCCACTAACCTTATTAATAGTATAATTACCATATAAGTCCTTTAGTTTAATATTTCATGGCTATTAGACTCCTTTAGCTAATAGAACTTCACTTTTACACTTTTTACAATTTAGTCCTTTTCACTTAATTAATATTACAAACATCAAAATTTCTTAACAAAATTTTAATACGACCTTACTAATACCTCATAGACATTAAAATAATAATAAAATAAAAATTACTCATCGGATTTGTGGTCTCAAAACTACTGTTCTGATTTTCCTAAAAAGGGGTTGTTACATATAGATGCAACTTACAAAATATATAACTTAAGGACACGATGAAAAAAGGAAAGTTGTCTTTCTAATTTTATATGTCAATCATATTCTACTCATTGGGAATGATGTAGGGACATTGTCATTTGTTAAATTTTGATTAACTCAACAGTTTAGCATGAAGGGTTTGGTGAAGTCAATAATGTTCTCGGAATTCAAATCCTTATGGATTGAAAGAGCAAAATGATAGCTTTATCACAAGTTTTATAAATAGACAAGATATTCAAATGTTTTGACGATGATTGATTTGAAGAAAGGTGCACAACCCTCTATATCAAGTTTCTATCTTTATTTGGATAATTGTCCTAAGACGACAGAAGACAGAGAGAATGCGAGAAAGGTTCCATACGCTTTGGCGGTAGGAAGACTTTTGTTTTGCAATAGTATTGGTAAGTCAATATCAAGTGAATCATGGTCCTAGACACTGGTATACAATTAATCATATACTCAAGTATTTATGGAGAATAAGGGATTATATGCTTGTATATTCTAGAGGGGATTTAACTCTCATTGGATATATAAATTTTAACTTACAAATGAGTAGGGTTAAAGGAAATTAACATTGGGTTGTGTTTTTGTCCTTGACGGCAAAGCCATAGTGTGGAAAAGTGTCAATCAAAGTTGTACTACTAGATCCACTATAAAGGTCGAGTATGTGGCTACTTTTAAAGCAACAAAAGAAGCAGTCTGGCTTCAAAAGTTCTCAATAGATCTAAAAGTCATTCCTAGTATAGAAAAAGCTATCACATTGTATTATGATAATAATATGGTAATAGCTAACCTAAGGAGACAATAAATCATAAATGTACAAAACACATTGACCGTAAGTATCATATCATACGACAGTCAGTAGCAAACAGAATGGTGGATTAGTTAAAGTCGCATATAAGGACTACCTTGCGGATTCGTTTACCATGAATCTAGTGTCTAGGAGTTTTGAGATACATGCATAGGGTATATGTATAAGAAATATAACTAACCTACTTTATTAGGCCAAGTGAGAGATTGTTGGGATCTGGTGCTATTAGTGTAGTTGTTTCATCATCTAAGAAGATCGTTTTGTTTCAAATATAGGAATCGATGAATCCTTCTAAGCAAATAAACAGGTAATAAATTTGATAAAATTTATTGACATAGATAACACAATAGTTTGGTTTTTTAAAAAAAAAATTAAAATTTTGCTATGCAAACAAACTGATTTCCTAAACCAGTTTTTCCAACAGTACACTCATTGAATACTTTGTTAAAGGAGAGGTTCTAGTTTAACCTTGAAAATCAAGAGGAAAGGGTTTTTATCTTAACCTAAGTAAAAGATAAATATTGTAAAAATTATAAATTGTTCTTGAAAGGTATCAAATTAAACATAGTGAATTGGGAAAATCTTTGGCAATGCAACTAAAGGAGTGGAAAAAGTTGAAGACAAACAATGACGATTTGATTGTACTAATATTTTCTATTATTCTCTTCCCTTAGCAAAATTTTAAATTACTCATTCATTCCCTTTTGATAAATCTAATCTATCCAAACTTTTCATTTATAAATAGTTAAATGATTATATATGTAATTTACATTTTACTATTAATGAAATTTCTAATTTAGGATGATTTACTACTAATGTTATTCCCGATACATTATAATTACAAATTAAGTATCAATATTTTCTATTATGAGTTCTATCAATTGCTACGTATAAAAAGTTAGGCTAGCAATTTTAATTTAAAATGTTTGTAATCTTATAAACATGCAATTTGATTATCAAATATTTGTTAGTTAATTTGAAAATTTATAATTTAAGCCTAATTTTTACTTCAGAAGGAAAATTGATATAATTTTAGATCCGAATTGATGTTACAATAATAGTAACAAATGTATATTTATAAAACAAGCATGTTAATAGTTCTTGCAACTTTTAACACCGTGATGATGAATTTTATAATTGTTGTCTTTAAATGTAATACTTTGTTATTGTTGTAAATCCATTGATAAATAAATGTTCACAACCCCCCCAAATTTGTTCTATTGTAACCCCTAAAGAATGAATGTCCATAACCCTAAATTCATTATCTTATAGCCCTAAATCATTTATAAGGTATCTCAATGTTGATCCTTAATGCTTTGTAACTTATTGTAACCCTCAAATTGGCCCTAGACATTACGGTACGGATTTAAGCAATTACATGGGCCATAGATATGGTGAAAACATTTTGTTGAAGAGCATTCGTTCATTTTTGAAGACACGTTCTGTTATTTATTAAACAAACGATGAGGATAATTTTTAAAACTTGAAAAAAATCCTTCATTATTATTTGGAAATCAACTTAGTGGTTCTTTTAAATTTAGATTTGATATATTGAAATTTACGAAAACAGTTTTATTAGGAAACAATCCAATTTATTCAATCCAAGTATAATCTATGCAAAATGTCCAAATGTCCAGAGTTTAAAATCCCATGCCACAGTTCTATAATCTAACATAAAATAAAATCTCAAAAAGCAATGAAGTCCATAAAAGTCCCAAGTGTAATAGAAATTCATATTTATATAAAACCATTTACAAGAGCATCACCGACCACCACATCCGAGTCCTAACCACGGGGATTATCTGAAACAATAAGTGAAATGGGTGAGCTTTAAAAGGCCCAGTGTGAGATCAACACAAATAAAATTACATACAAATTAAAATATCAATCTTAACTTATCAATCATCACAATAATCACAAGTTCTAACACTGAAACTTATGCATGAACATGTTGATTCATACTTTAAAATGATGCACATTTTATAAAATCTCCTACCTATCTCCGCTACACATAAATATCGAGTTCCCTAAAACTCGTCCATCTAAAACACCATTTGTGGACAAGCCACCACTGATTTACATATAAACTGCCATTGATAACACTTTGTGGACAAGCCACCACATAAACAGATATACTTCCACTATTTGTGGACAAGCCATCCCTGATTTACAGATAAGCTGCCACTTACTTCCATCGTTCACAAATCCACCCCATGCGTGTGATATGGCAATTTCACTTTTTAACACATTTTATTCACTTTTACACTTAGGCGTGTAAACATGCTCTTATAATCACATAATACATATTGATCACTTATAATCACTTTAACATGTTTTAACATGCTCTTCACATTAGATCATGGATCTAAAATTTACATGTACACATATAAAAATATCATATGCTTTAGAAAATCAAAAGTATCACACATGCCATGTATCACATATCATAAGGATAAGATTTACACATATATCACAATCACAGTTACCATCACAACATATATCATGCTTTCATAAAATCGTTTGGTTAGGTTTACTTACTTGGTAATCCTTTTCAATAAGTTTTTCAACCCTCTTTTGAAGTACTCAATGTACTTGTGTTTGATCTCAATTTTAATATTAACATACTTTGTTTATTGCAACATTATATTTAATCTAAATGGTATTGAATCCACACCTTTTTCATAGATCCAAAATGCCACAATCCCCTAGTAGTGGCTTACAATGGTGGTCACCGTGGTAATGAGAGGCGACGGGAAAGAGAAAGAGAAGGAAGAATGATGGCTACGAGGTGCGATGATAGGTGGTGAAGGGTTCGATCATTGTGAAGGAAGGAAGTAAAAATGAAAAGAGAAAAGAGTTGTGGTTTTGTAAAAAAGGAGCGAAAATAGGTGAGAATAGAATAGGAAAAAAAAGAGAAATGGGAGAGAGGGAGGATGGGACGACAATGAGAGGTGGGTGAGTGAGAGGAGAGGTTGGCGAATTTGGTCTAGGTTTAATAAACCTCTTCTATGGCAAAAGGTGAGATGAAATGGCAAGAGAGAGAGACGTGGAGTAAAAAGGGGGATCATACTCCCTCAACTTATGGTAAGTTTGACCCATAATGAAGGAAATGAATCCTCCTATTCATGGAAGCTATGGGGTGGACGACAAGCAAAATAATCATATGGGTTTTTGTGTAAAAAATTAAATAAAAGGTGTAAACAAAGGGACTTGAACTTAGGACCATTAGGATAGATAATGAGCATTAAACCACTAGATTATTTCACTTCCTTGTTTTATTTTTTGTGCCACTAATAATAAAAATGTGGGATGTGACACTTATGGTACTTGAAGCCCACTAAATAGAGGGCATATACAAGCTGATTGTATCTTAAGTGAAAGTTGAATCATCCTTTCATTTCTTTATCTTTCTTTATCTCTTAATCTTTGTATACTTCTTTTAGTTTTATAATACATTATCAAGATGATCCTCTACAAGATCATAGTGAAGTGCACATCATTACGACTATATAACTTGTCCATAAAGATCTTGTTGAACTATATATAGTACATATTTTCATCTTTCTTTTAATTTGTTCATAATATTTCTATAAAAGAGAAATATTCAAAGCATACAAATCAAATTTATGTACATATTATAATGATAATTATATATACATATTTTTAAGGTTACTAAAAGAAATTTCAATTATTTCAATTTGTTTTAAGTTTTTATTATGATTATTTTCATTATGCCAATATTTGGTATACATATTATTATTCTGCAAATTTGGTATATACATTTGGATTGTTTTACTATTGAGAATGCTTATTAATTTATTTTTTTAGTGATTATAATGTCAAATCTTACCAAACTTGAATTTGTGATCCTATACATCTCAGGCAAGAATAATTTGTCATCAGTGTTAAATGCTAAAATTCACCTAGATGCTAACGGTGTAGGGAATACTGTATAAGCAGATAACTAAGCATCTAATCAAGACAAGGTAAAAGATATTATTTTCATCCGTCATCATCTACATTAAGGATTAAAAGTGGAATATCTTGCTCGAAAGACCCTTTTTGAGTTGTGGAATAATCTAAAAGAATTGTTTGACCATCCAAAATGGTTATACTCCTCAAGCTCCTTATGTTTGGATGCATTTACGGTTGTAGGATTTTAAGATTGTAAGTGAATACAATTCAAAACTTTTAAAAATTAGTTCTCAATTGAAATTATGTTGAGAAAACACAATTGATGAGGACTTTTACGTAAAACCTTTCAACCTTTCATGCTACTAGTGTGCTTTTCCAAAGAATAATACCGTGAAAAGTTATTAAAGAGTATTCTAAATTGATTTCATGTAACACCCTAAAAATCCGAGTATTATTATATTGCATAAATTGATGTTTAGTTTTAAAGGAAAAATTTTATTTTACTTTAGTGCTTATTGAAGTCATAAAGAGGAGTAAAGCATGATTTGGAGAAGAAAAAATTTATTAATTGAGAATTTATTGAAGTGAAACAAATGTCATTAGGACTTAAGTTAAATTATGTGCTAAAGAGTGTCATAAGATGAGCATATGGCATGGTGGTATTTGGCATGGGTTATAGCAAGAGGGAAGAGGTTCAATCCTTGTATAGCACCTAGATGACATTTTGTTTTAATTTTTCGCTCATGGATAGGAAGTGTCGGCAATGAACATATAAGGAAGGTGTTGACCATGTTATTTTTGGTTAGTGTATCAATGGGTTAAGGAAACAACTAACTTATGGCATGGAATCAAAGATTTAAGGAAAGATAGGGGACATAAGGCACATATCAAGGGAGAATTTTGGAAACAAAATCATGGCATTGGACCATGCATATGGACTGCAATATGGCTAAGGGAAACCAATTTTGGTGATAGTTGGCTAGGAAAATTAGTCTTTTGTTTTGGTCATTTTCTTTAGTTTTGTGCATATTTTTGCAAATTCTCTCAACCTATCTCTCCCTTGGCGAATTTTGCTTTGGTAAGCCTTGATCATTTTGACCATTTGGTCATTCTTGTTTATTGCTTTAGTACTTGGTTGTACCTTTTCTTTGAATGCCGAAAATCACATATACCAAAAGCCAATCCTTTTCTTTTTTTTTTTTTTTGCCATTGCCGAATATACATCTCTCCTAAAGCTTGTCTTCTTCTTTTCTTTTTCTCCAAATCTCCTTGAAATCAAAGCAACATCATCACCATCTTTTCTTGTATTCTATTTCTTTTCAATCAAGTTCTCTCCATCTACACTCCCATAGCGAATGCTAAAGTGCCTATAAGCCAAAATTATTTTCTTTCCTTAAGCATACATAGTCAATCTTCCATCAATTAAACAACACTCTCAATCCTTTCCTTTCGACCGTGGGAAATAGGTAAGGGTTCTTCTCCATTTTCGATTTATTGTTAATGTCATGGCCGAATATCATTGGTTTTATGAGGGTCTTTTTGGATTGATATAACGTTCATTCTAATAACGTCTCTTTCGTTATTATTTAGTGCAATAACGGAGATCGGAACTCAAGTGAACGGGGGAATCGTGGAAACGTTGGAAACGTTTCATTGTGGTAAGGAAATCCCACTCTTTAAAATCTCTAGTATTATTTGATATTATAGATCTAACTAAAATTCTTTTGGATCTTGAAGACTTTCAAAATAGGGAAGAAAAGGGCGGTGGTTAGTCACGTTAAGAGGGGCGGATCCGTAAATCCCCCATTCAAACGAAGAGCGGTTTCGGCAGTCCGAGATTTTCCACCGGGTTGCGGGCCATCTTCCGAAGGAAGTCCATTATTCGAAGTAGTACGAACTTCCGAGCCGTTATACGTTGGTGGATTCTCGGCGGCTAACGAATCAATAAACGAGGAAAAGCCAAAAATCGAAGTGATTCAAAATCAAGAGGGTAAGATTTTGGATCTATTATCGATTAAGATTTATTTTACGAAATAGTTGTCTAACGGATCAAAATATGTTTTAGGTGCCGAGGAGCGAGAAGGATTAGTACTCTCGGTAACGAGGTGTGTAATTTCACACTCATTATTTTCTCGCTTGGATGTCAAATTTCGGTATGGAAGTAAATCGAAAACGATTAGATCGATAAAACGTAAAAAATTGATATTTTGACGAAAATACGTAAAACGACTAAATCGTGAAAATTACGAAAACGCCTCGAGAAATTAATTGTTATTATGTAAATTGGATGTTTCGATAAATTGGGCCAAAATACTCTAGTTCGATAAATTGGGCCAAAATACTCTAGTTCGATAAATTGGGCCAAAATACTCTAGTTCGATAAATTGGGCCAAAATACTCTAGTTGGTAAATGGGCCAAAGCCCACTAAATTGCTAAATAGACAAATTGCTATAATATGTTTATGGGCCAAATGAAATGATAAACCCACCATTGTTATGAATTAAATAAATGAAATTATTATATGATTATATTTTGTACGCATACGATTGCATGGGTGGGATATATGAAGAGAAGAATGGCCAGCTGCAAAAATCTAGTTCGGTGGTTTCGCCACATTAACGCTTATTGCCTCTAGTTCGGTGGTTTCGCCACATTAACGCTTATTGCCTCTAGTTCGGTGGCTATGCCACAATTATAAAAAAGGCTTAATGCCTATGATTGGTGTGATGGCTGGGTGGGTTGACTTGATCCCCAGTGTGTGATGGTTGGTACAGGGGTGTTAGCGGATGGATATTAGGTTTGGGTTGGGAATTACATTTTACATGCATTTTAATTGTTTTAAATTCATGATATATTGTTGAATTCTGAATTGGGCTCAAGCCCAAGATAATATCTTGATGATCCGCCCAATAATGGTGGTAAGTGAGTTACATCGAGTTCTAAGTAACTCATCCCTTTAATTTCCTTCCATCTCGGTAATGGAAATTGATGTGGACTTGGGCCGAGGATGACTTCGTGGAGGCCATATCATGAAAGAGGGTTATTTAAACTCGAACTTTTAATAAGTATATTTTTACTATTATGGATTATTATAATAAGGGCCTCTATAAATAACTTATGGATTTTATGTGTGTGTTTGGGATTTAAACTAAACTTTGGACTTTTTAATTATGGGCTGTGATTTTATGATGTTTTATTAAAATAAATTTGGGTTTTCAAGTATATGGAAGTCTTTTATAATTTTTTTTATATATGGTTAACTCTTTAACAAACTATTTAAAGGCTTTTGATAATACAATGATTTTCAACTAATGTTTTCAAATATTTATCAAATTCAAATACTCTTCAAATTTTAAACCCTGTAAATAACATTGTAGTTTTCAACTCATTAAAGATTTAAGAATAGCTTGAATCATGTAACAAACCAAATCTAGTCTCAATGCATAGACCGGGTATGGGGTGTTACATTTCATGCCTTTTGGTGGCTAAACAAAATAATGATTTTTTCATGAAAAGCCATTTGCCCCACTAGTTCTACATCATTCCCTGAAGTCAATATAGTAGTTGTAACACCCCAAACCCGACCCAAACGTTATGACCGAATTTGGTATGCTACGAGAAAACATTTTGAAAAATCCTTTTAAGTCGCTTTTAAATTTTGATAAAAGATATTGTTTTGGTTTAATAATTTATTAGGTCGTTGTTACTGATTCAAGTGTACCCGATGGCACAATAAAACATTTATGCAGTATTAATTTGAGAAAACATGTATCCATTATCAAGTCATTAAGTTATTAAACAAATTATCCAAAAGCAGATAAAATAACCAAAATATAATCATAGTAGGCCTTATTACAATTTAAGCAAAATAACCAACAATAAAATAAAAGTAGTTCATAAATCATTTAATCCAAATGTTCACTGCATGGCCACCTCGAGTTCTTCTGGCTCCTTATCCGCGATCTACGAGTCACCTGAAAATTTAAAGGAGAAGGTGAGTCACCAAGACTCAGTGCATAATCCCTCTCCCGAGTAAATGCCACATTCTTACACAAATTATAACAAGCAACATATATGTATTATGCACCCAACCTAACCATCCATAACTCCTTTTCTACCCCGTGTGGTACCAAACCACTGGTGGTGCCAAACCACTGGTGACTTAAAGTCACATATGTGATACCAAATCACTGGAGATACCAAATCTCTGGTGTTCGAAGACACAAATCGAATGATGGGGCCAACCCATCGTGTGATACCAAATCACTGGCGTTAATCCCATATCTCAAAGTGGGGCCAACCCACGGTGGTGCTAAGCCACAAGGATGAGACGCTATGAGGTGCCAAACCTCTGGAGGTACCAAACCTCTGGTGACCGTAGTCACAATGTGTTACCAAAACACGGTGTCCGTCGACACCTAATATCATCGCTTCTCCACTCATTTGATCCCACATGAATCAATAATATAAACAAATCATGTCAATATACCTTGATATGAATCATATAACAAAATCTCATAAATCGAGATCATGATTTCAATCCTCATGTATTAACAACATATCAAAACAGACTTACCCAGTATCCTCATTCATACCACCATGGTATCATCTCAAAACTCATCATTTTGGCTTTAACAACATGAATAGTTATTTAACATACATATATACAAATATGAATCAAGTTATAAGTGTGTAAGATACACACCTTTCACCAACGCAAGAACTATCTCCCAAAAATCCGATCTATCGCACTAGATCACTTTGTCCTACAATTGTCCAATACTAAAATTATTAACAAAGGCCATTCGCCAAACCACAACACTTTAATCCGAAAAACTTAGTCTTTCAAAAAATGATGAATCGACAAGAATCCTTACCCTTTGACTTACCAACCTTTGATTGCTAGAGAGATATAGGCTTAAATCAATCGCTTCCAAAGTCCCAAAGAGCCTATCTTTCAAAACCGATTGTATAAAAATCAAAGAAAACTACCCTTGAATATTCGCCAAAACAAAGACTATAAGAGAGGAAGAAGATTCGGCTATGGTTGATTTGTATTAACAACAAGGATTGAATTAAAATCAAAAGAAGAAAATGGAAGAGATTTCAATGGAAAAGAAATGTTTATGGCTTAAACTAAAAGAAAGTAAAGAGAGATGGAGAGATGGAAATTTTGGCCAAGAGAGAGTGTAGGAGAAAAGTGATTTGAACAATATTGAAAGAAAGAAAAGGAGAGAGTTGTAGGAGAGATTCGCCAAGCACTACTTTGCCAAAAGCGCACAAAAAATACACAAGTTAGATTGTAGTTTGGTTTCAAAAGGGCAAATGAAAGAAAGTAAAATGATGTGATTTGGTTAAACAAAAGAGGCTAAAATCAAAAGTAAATTTGCACCAAATGCTTATGGTGCATTCGCCAAAGAGTGATTTGTTTGGAGAGGAAGAGAAAAGTATGCCCAAAAGGTGAACAAAAGCTAAAGTTGGCCAAATATCCCCCCCAAACTACCTACCAAAATTTCGGCCACTCCCCTAGCCTTACATGCCGTCCACATACATGCATTAAGGCATAGGATTTCTTTCCAAAACATCCTCCACCCTTCATGCCTTTTGTCCCCTCATCATACCATAACCTTAAGAATCTTATCCCTACTTTCAAGCTTTCCTTAAACATATATTCAACTTACCAAAAGATGAAAGTCCAACCTATCATAAACATAAGTTGACCGCTCATAAATGCTATGATGAAATAAAAATCCTCAAAATACTTTCCTTGATACTCAACCACTAACCTCAAGCAACCTCTCAAGAGCCTTAACCATCTTGCCACTTATTCCTCTTGTGCTTTAATTTAACACTTAAATTAACTTAAGTTCTAAGCTCACTTAATCCACTTCATTAAATAAACCATACTAAAAACTATTCTAATTTCCTAAAGCTCAAGGCCCAATCCTACTAGGCCCAATTTCTGGATGTTACAGCTTTACCCCTTTAAAATAATTTCATCCTTGAAATTACTTACTATCGTCCAATCGTATCCTTAACTCATCACCCTACGCCATCAAGGTACACTTCGATCTTAAAGATCTATCATGCTTTAATCTGATTAGGAAATTTTATGAATTAGTACATGTTTCACTTGATTATCCGCAAAAAAAAAAAAATTTATGAAAAGAATTTAATAGATATTCTTTCGATCAAATAGAGTTTTAAGTCTTCTATCTAGTTTACACAGAAAAGTACATCCATTCCCTAATACCTTTCATACCTATGCGTTCTTCGTGCATTTCTATCCGCTTCTAACCTGTGGGTATTTTCGTCATTTTCCTACAAGGGTATTTTCGTAATAAATCAAGAAATTTGAAAACTTTAATAAATCAAATCATTTTGTAATTTCAAAATTGAGGAGTATTTTCAAAAATTCTTCAATTTAAAGGTATGGCAAAATTTTGAAAACCGTGGTATTTTGGTAATTTTGTCAATCAGGGTAATTTTGTAAATTCCAAAAGTCGATGTATATATTTTGAAATACAAGATTTTCGCTACTTTTGCAAAGTAAGAAGGTTTTATTGAAATCGAGGTAATTGGTAATTCTAGAACCAAGGGCATTTTCGTAATTTTGCCACTAGGGGAATTTTGGTAATTTTGGTAAACCGGGAATATTTTGAAGATTTTTTTTTCCAAAATAAATTTTTCCTAATATCTAGAGAGTACTTAAACAATTTTAAAACTCGAGTTTTCATGAAAACATGGCTAATCCCTTTCGGGTTTTATTTATTGTTTCGCCTATGACCGAGTCCTCTTGGTTAGGGTGAACCGAAGCTACGCACCAGGTAGGATTCCTGTGAAGAGGAGGTGAGTCACGAGGACTGCTTAAATACCAAGCTCTTTCGGATCCAATCCTAGACATGCGCACCAAGGTTACCACACCCTAGCTCGGCGACTTGGTCACGGGTTGGTTTTAATTAGGCCATTAAAGTGTTATGAGTTTTGTTGGGGTGGACTAGACCTAAGGTTCAACACCTATCACACTAACTACGTTCCCTACCTACCCTTCTACAATAATAATCCATACAAAAAGTTAGAGGTGCTTACACAGGCGGATTGGTGCCGAGACTCTGCCATGCTTATTCAAAACCAAAATATTTCAAATAGGCCTACTAAAAACATTTTTGGGCCTTGGGCCCCAGTGAAAGCTTTGAACTGGCTCGATACTAATTTGTAACACCCCAAACCCGCCCAAACGTTATGACCGAATTTGGTATACTCTGAGAGAAAAGATTTTGAAAAATCCTTTAAGTCGCTTTTAAATTTTGATAAAAGATATTGTTTTGGTTTAATAATTTATTAGGTCGTTGTTATTCTGATTCAAGTGTACCGATGGCACAATAAAACATTTTTATGTATTAATTTGAGAAAACATGTGTATCCATTTTCAAGTCATTAAGTTATTAAACAAATTATCCAAAACATATAAAATAACCAAAATATAATCCTAGTAGGCCTTATCACAATTTAAGCAAAATAACCAACAATAAAATAAAAGTAGTTCATAAATCATTTAATCCAAATGTTCACTGCATGGCCACCTCGAGTTCTTCCGGCTCCTTATCCGCGATCTACGAGTCACCTGAAAATTTAAAGGAGAAGGTGAGTCACCAAGACTCAGTGCATAATCCCTCTCCCGAGTAAATGCCACATTCTTACACAAATTATAACAAGCAACATATATGTATTATGTACCCAACCTAACCATCCATAACTCCTTTTCTACCCCGTGAGGTACCAAACCACTGGTGGTGCCAAACTACTAGTGACTTAAAGTCACATATGTGATACCAAATCACTGGAGATACCAAATCTCGGTGTCCGAAGACACAAATCGAATGATGGGGCCAACCCATCGTAGGATACCAAATCATGGCGTTAATCCCATATCTCAAAGTGAGGCCAACCCACGGTGGTGCTAAGCCCTGTGGACGAGACGATATGAGGTGCCAAATCTCGGAGGTACCAAACCTCCGTGACCAGTAGTCACAATGTGTTACCAAAACACGGTGTCCGTCGACACGAATATCGCGCCCCTCCACTCATTTGATCCCACATGAATCAATAATATAAACAAATCATGTCAATATACCTTGATATGAATCATATAACAAAATCTCATAAATCGTAGATCATGATTTCAATCCTCATGTATAAACAACATATCAAAACGCACTTACCCGTATCCTTATTCATACCATCATGGTATCATCTCAAAAACTTATCATTTCGGCTTTAACAACATGAATAGTTATTTAACATACATATATACAAATATGAATCAAGTTATAAGTGTGTAAGATACACACCTTTCACCAACGCAAGAACTATCTCCCAAAAATCCGATCTATCGCACTAGATCACTTTGTCTTACAATTGTCCAATACTAAAATTATTAACAAAGGCCATTCGCCAAACCACAACACTTTAATCCAAAAACTTAGTCTTTCAAAAAATGATGAATCGACAAGAATCCTTACCTTTGACTTACCAACCTTTGATTGCTAGAGAGATATAGGGCTTAAATCAATCGCTTCCAAAGTCCCAAAGAGCCTATCTTTCAAAACCGATTGTATAAAAATCAAAGAAAACTACCCTTGAATATTCGCCAAAACAAAGACTATAAGAGAGGAAGAAAATTCGCTATGGTTGATTTGTATTAACAACAAGGATTGAATTAAAATCAAAAGAAGAAAATGGAAGAGATTTCAATGGAAAAGAAATGTTTATGGCTTAAACTAAAAGAAAGTAAAGAGAGATGGAGAGATGGAAATTTCGGCCAAGAGAGAGTGTAGGAGAAAAGTGATTTGAACAATATTGAAAGAAAGAAAAGGAGAGAGTTGTAGGAGAGATTCGGCCAAGCACTACTTTGCCAAAAGAAACTGCACAAAAAAATACACAAGTTAGATTGTAGTTTCGATTTCAAAAGGGCAAATGAAAGAAAGTAAAATGATGTGATTTGGTTAAACAAAAAGAGGCTAAAATCAAAAGTAAATTTGCACCAAATGCTTATGGTGCATTCGGCCAAAGAGTGATTTGTTTGGAGAGGAAGAGAAAAGTATGCCCAAAAGGTGAACAAAAGCTAAAGTTGGCCAAATATCCCCCCCAAACTACCTACCAAAATTTCGGCCACTCCCCTAGCCTTACATGCCGTCCACATACATGCATTAAGGCATAGGATTTCTTTCCAAAACATCCTCCACCCTTCATGCCTTTTGTCCCCTCATCATACCATAACCTTAAGAATCTTATCCCTACTTTCAAGCTTTCCTTAAACATATATTCAACTTACCAAAAGATGAAAGTCCAACCTATCATAAACATAAGTTGACCGTTCATAAATGCTATGATGAAATAAAAAATCCTCAAAATGCTTTCCTTGATACTCGAACCACTAACCTCAAGCAACCTCTCAAGAGCCTTAACCATCTTGCCACTTATTCCTCTTGTGCTTTAATTTAACACTTAAATTAACTTAAGTGCTAAGCTCACTTAATCCACTTCATTAAATAAACCATACTAAAAACTATTCTAATTTCCTAAAGCTCAAGGCCCAATCCTACTAGGCCCAATTTCGGGATGTTACAGTTCTACCCCCTTTAAAATAATTTCATCCTTGAAATTACTTACTATCGTCCAATCGTGTATCCTTAACTCATCACCCTACGCTACTGTTGCACACTCTGATCTTAAAGATCTATCATACTTTAATCTGATTAGGAAATTTTATGAATTAGTACATGTTTCACTTGATTATCCGCAAAAAAAAATTTTATGAAACGAATTTAATAGATATTCTTTCGATCAAACAGAGTTTTAAGTCTTCTATCTAGTTTACACAGAAAAGTACATCCATTCCCTAATACCTTTCATACCTATGCATTCTTCTAGCATTTCGTCTGCTTTCTAACCTGTGGGTATTTTCGCCATTTTCCTACAAGGGTATTTTCATAATAAATCAAGAAATTTGAAATCTTTAATAAATCAAATCATTTTGTAATTTCAAAAATTGAGGAGTATTTTCGAAAAATTCTTCAATTTAAAGGTATGGCAAAATTTTAAAAACCAGGGGTATTTTGGTAATTTTGTCAATCAGGGGTAATTTTGTAAATTCCAAAAGTCAGTGTATATATTTTGAAATACAATATTTTCGGCTACTTTTGCAAAGTAAGAAGGTTTTATTGAAATCGAGGTAATTCGGTAATTCTAGAACCAAGGGCATTTTCGTAATTTTGCCACTAGGGGAATTTTGGTAATTTTGGTAAACCGGGAATATTTTGAAGATTTTTTTTTCCAAAATAAATTTTTCCTAATATCTAGAGAGTACTTAAACAATTTTAAAACTCGAGTTTTCATGAAAACATGGCTAATCCCTTTCGGGTTTTATTTATTGTTTACTTATGACCGAGTCCTCTTGGTTAGGGTGAACCGAAGCTACGCACTGTAGGATTCCCGTGAAGAGGAGGTGAGTCACGAGGACCTGCTTAAATACCAAGCTCTTTCGGATCCAATCCTAGACATGCGCACTCAAGGTTACCACACCCTAACTCGGTGACTTGGTCACGTTGGTTTTAATTAGGCCATTAAAGTGTTATGAGTTTTGTTGGGTGGACTAGTCCTAAGGTTCAACACCTATCACACTAACTACGCTCCCTACCTACCCTTCTACAAGAATAATCCATACAAAAGTTAGAGGTACTTACAGGCGGATTGGTGCCGAGACTCGGTGCCATGCTTATTCAAAACCAAAATATTTCAAATAGGCCTACTAAAACATTTTTGGGCCTTGGGCCCCCACAAATGAAGCTTTGAACTGCTCGATACCAATTTGTAACACCCCAAACCCGCCCAAACGTTATGACCGAATTTGGTATGCTATGAGAAAACATTTTGAAAAATCCTTTTAAGTCATTTTAAATTTTTGATAAAAGATATTGTTTTGGTTTAATAATTTATTAGGTCAGGTTGTTACAGATTCAAGTGTACCCGATGGCACAATAAAACATTTTTGCATATTAATTTGAGAAAACATGTGTATCCATTTTCAAGTCATTAAGTTATTAAACAAATTATCCAAAACAGATAAAATAACCAAAATATAATCCTAGTAGGCCTTATCACAATTTAAGCAAAATAACCAACAATAAAATAAAAGTAGTTCATAAATCATTTAATCCAAATGTTCACTGCATGGCCACCTCGAGTTCTTTCGGCTCCTTATCCGCGATCTACGAGTCACCGAAAATTTAAAGGAGAAGGTGAGTCACCAAGACTCAAAGCATAATCCTCTCCGAGTAAATGCCACATTCTTACACAAATTATAACAAGCAACATATATGTATTATGCACCCAACCTAACCATCCATAACTCTTTTTCTACCCTGTGGTACCAAACCACTTGGTGGTGCTAAACCACTGGTGACTTAAAGTCACATATGTGATACCAAATCTTGGAGATACTAAATCGCCTGGTGTCCAAGACACAAATCGAATGATGGGGCCAACCCATCGTGTGATACCAAATCACCGGGCGTTAATCCCATATCTCAAAGTGGGGCCAACCCACGGTGGTGCTAAGCCATAGGGACGAGACGCTATGAGGTGCCAAACCTCTGAGGTACCAAACCTCCGGTGACCAGTAGTCACAATGTGTTACAAAACACGGTGTCCGTCGAAACACGAATATCATCGCCCTCCACTCATTTGATCCCACATGAATCAATAATATAAACAAATCATGTCAATATACCTTGATATGAATCATATAACAAAATCTCATAAATCGAGATCATGATTTCAATCCTCATGTATTAACAACATATCAAACGGACTTACTCAGTATCCTTATTCATACCATCATGGTATCATCTCAAAAACTCATCATTTCGCTTTAACAACATGAATAGTTATTTAACATACATATATACAAATATGAATCAAGTTATAAGTGTAAGATACACACCTTTCACCAACGCAAGAACTATCTCCCAAAATCCGATCTATCGCACTAGATCACTTTGTCTTACAATTGTCCAATACTAAAATTATTAACAAAGGCCATTCGCCAAACCACAACACTTTAATCCAAAAACTTAGTCTTTCAAAAAATGATGAATCGACGAGAATCCTTACCTTTGACTTACCAACCTTTGATTGCTAGAGAGATATAGGCTTAAATCAATCGCTTCCAAAGTCCCAAAGAGCCTATCTTTCAAAACCGATTGTATAAAAATCAAAGAAAACTACCCTTGAATATTCGCCAAAACAAAGACTATAAGAGAGGAAGAAAATTCGCTATGGTTGATTTGTATTAACAACAAGGATTGAATTAAAATCAAAAGAAGAAAATGGAAGAGATTTCAATGGAAAAGAAATGTTTATGGCTTAAACTAAAAGAAAGTAAAGAGAGATGGAGAGATGGAAATTTCGCCAAGAGAGAGTGTAGGAGAAAAGTGATTTGAACAATATTGAAAGAAAGAAAAGGAGAGAGTTGTAGGAGAGATTCGCCAAGCACTACTTTGCCAAAAGAAACGCACAAAAAATACACAAGTTAGATTGTAGTTTCGATTTCAAAAGGGCAAATGAAAGAAAGTAAAATGATGTGATTTGGTTAAACAAAAGAGGCTAAAATCAAAAGTAAATTTGCACCAAATGCTTATGGTGCATTCGGCCAAAGAGTGATTTGTTTGAGAGGAAGAGAAAAGTATGCCCAAAAGGTGAACAAAAGCTAAAGTTGGCCAAATATCCCCCAAACTACCTACCAAAATTTCTACCACTCCCCTAGCCTTACATGTCATTCACATACATGCATTAAGGCATAGGATTTCTTTCCAAAACATCCTCCACCCTTCATGCCTTTTGTCCCCTCATCATACCATAACCTTAAGAATCTTATCCCTACTTTCAAGCTTTCCTTAAACATATATTCAACTTACCAAAAGATGAAAGTCCAACCTATCATAAACATAAGTTGACCGTTCATAAATGCTATGATGAAATAAAAAATCCTCAAAATGCTTTCCTTGATACTCGAACCACTAACCTCAAGCAACCTCTCAAGAGCCTTAACCATCTTGCCACTTATTCCTCTTGTGCTTTAATTTAACACTTAAATTAACTTAAGTGCTAAGCTCACTTAATCCACTTCATTAAATAAACCATACTAAAACTATTCTAATTTCCTAAAGCTCAAGGCCCAATCCTACTAGGCCCAATTTCTGGATGTTACGCTTCTACCCCTTTAAAATAATTTCATCCTTGAAATTACTTACTATCGTCCAATCGTGTATCCTTAACTCATCACCCTACGCTACTGTTGCACACTCTGATCTTAAAGATCTATCATACTTTAATCTGATTAGGAAATTTTATGAATTAGTACATGTTTCACTTGATTATCCGCAAAAAAAAATTTTATGAAACGAATTTAATAGATATTCTTTCGATCAAACAGAGTTTTAAGTCTTCTATCTAGTTTACACGTAAAAGTACATCCATTCCTAATACCTTTCATACCTATGCATTCTTCTAGCATTTCGTCTGCTTTCTAACCTGTGGGTATTTTCGTCATTTTCCTACAAGGGTATTTTCATAATAAACTGAAGAAATTTGAAATCTTTAATAAATCAAATCATTTTGTAATTTCAAAATTGAGGAGTATTTTCAAAAATTCTTCAATTTAAAGGTATGGCAAAATTTTAAAACCGGGGTATTTTGGTAATTTTGTCAATCGTGGTAATTTTGTAAATTCCAAAAGTCGTGTATATATTTTGAAATACAATATTTTCGGCTACTTTTGCAAAGTAAGAAGGTTTTATTGAAATCGAGGTAATTTGTAATTCTAGAACCAAGGGCATTTTCGTAATTTTGCCACTAGGGAATTTTGGTAATTTTGGTAAACCGAATATTTTGAAGATTTTTTTCCAAAATAAATTTTCCTAATATCTAGAGAGTACTTAAACAATTTTAAAACTCGAGTTTTCATGAAAACATGGCTAATCCTTTCGGTTTTATTTATTGTTTCACTTATGACCGAGTCCTCTTGGTTAGGGTGAACCGGCTACGCACTGTAGGATTCTGTGAAGAGGAGGTGAGTCACGAGGACTTTAAATACCAAGCTCTTTCGGATCCAATCCTAGACATGCGCACCAAGGTTACCACACCCTAACTCGGTGACTTGGTCACGGGTTGGTTTTAATTAGGCCATTAAAGTGTTATGAGTTTTGTTGGGGTGGACTAGTCCTAAGGTTCAACACCTATCACACTAACTACGTCCCTACCTACCCTTCTACAAGAATAATCCATACAAAAGTTAGAGGTACTTACAGGCGGATTGGTGCCGGAGACTCGGTGCCATGCTTATTCAAAACCAAAATATTTCAAATAGGCCTACTAAAAACATTTTTGGGCCTTGGGCCCCCACAGCCGAGCTTTGAACTGGCTCTGATACCAATTTGTAACACCCCAAACCCGGCCCAAACGTTATGACCGAATTTGGTATGCTACAGAGAAAACATTTTTGAAAAATCCTTTTAAGTCATTTTAAATTTTTGATAAAAGATATTGTTTTGGTTTAATAATTTATTAGGTCAGGTTGTTACAGATTCAAGTGTACCCGATGGCACAATAAAACATTTTTGCATATTAATTTGAGAAAACATGTGTATCCATTTTCAAGTCATTAAGTTATTAAACAAATTATCCAAAAGCAGATAAAATAACCAAAATATAATCCTAGTAGGCCTTATCACAATTTAAGCAAAATAACCAACAATAAAATAAAAGTAGTTCATAAATCATTTAATCCAAATGTTCCTTTGCATGGCCACCTCGAGTTCTTTCGGCTCCTTATCCGCGATCTACGAGTCACCGAAAATTTAAAGGAGAAGGTGAGTCACCAAGACTCAAAGGCATAATCCCTCTCCCGAGTAAATGCCACATTCTTACACAAATTATAACAAGCAACATATATGTATTATGCACCCAACCTAACCATCCATAACTCTTTTTCTACCCGTGTGGTACCAAACCACCGGTGGTGCTAAACCACCGTGACTTAAAGTCACATATTTGATACCAAATCACCGGAGATACTAAATCATTTGGTGTCCAAGACACAAATCGAATGATGGGGCCAACCCATCGTAGGATACCAAATCACCGGCGTTAATCCCATATCTCAAAGTGGGGCCAACCCACGGTGGTGCTAAGCCATAGGGACGAGACGCTATGAGGTGCCAAACCTCCGAGGTACCAAACCTCGGTGACCGTAGTCACAATGTGTTACCAAAACACGGTGTCCGCCGACACGAATATCATCGCCCTCCACTCATTTGATCCCACATGAATCAATAATATAAACAAATCATGTCAATATACCTTGATATGAATCATATAACAAAATCTCATAAATCGAGATCATGATTTCAATCCTCATGTATTAACAACATATCAAAACGGACTTACTCAGTATCCTTATTCATACCATCATGGTATCATCTCAAAACTCATCATTTCGCTTTAACAACATGAATAGTTATTTAACATACATATATACAAATATGAATCAAGTTATAAGTGTGTAAGATACACACCTTTCACCAACGCAAGAACTATCTCCCAAAAATCCGATCTATCGCACTAGATCACTTTGTCCTACAATTGTCCAATACTAAAAATTATTAACAAAGGCCATTCGGCCAAACCACAACACTTTAATCCGAAAAACTTAGTCTTTCAAAAAAATGATGAATCGACAAGAATCCTTACCCTTTGACTTACCAACCTTTGATTGCTAGAGAGATATAGGGCTTAAATCAATCGTTTCCAAAGTCCCAAAGAGCCTATCTTTCAAAACTAATTGTATAAAAATCAAAGAAAACTACCCTTGAATATTCGGCCAAAACAAAGACTATAAGAGAGGAAGAAGATTCGGCTATGGTTGATTTGTATTAACAACAAGGATTGAATTAAAATCAAAAGAAGAAAATGGAAGAGATTTCAATGGAAAAGAAATGTTTATGGCTTAAACTAAAAGAAAGTAAAGAGAGATGGAGAGATGGAAATTTCGCCAAGAGAGAGTGTAGAGTACAAAGTGATTTGAACAATATTGAAAGAAAGAAAAGGAGAGAGTTGTAGGAGAGATTCGCCAAGCATTACTTTGCCAAAAGAAACGCACAAAAAAATACACAAGTTAGATTGTAGTTTCGATTTCAAAAGGGCAAATGAAAGAAAGTAAAATGATGTGATTTGGTTAAACAAAAGAGGCTAAAATCAAAGTAAATTTGCACCAAATGCTTATGGTGCATTCGGCCAAAGAGTGATTTGTTTGGAGAGGAGAGAAAAGTATGCCCAAAAGGTGAACAAAAGCTAAAGTTGGCCAAATATCCCCAAACTACCTACCAAAATTTCTGCCACTCCCCTTAGCCTTACATGTCAGTCCACATACATGCATTAAGGCATAGGATTTCTTTCCAAAACATCCTCCACCCTTCATGCCTTTTGTCCCTCACCATACCATAACCTTAAGAATCTTATCCCTACTTTCAAGCTTTCCTTAAACATATATTCAACTTACAAAAGATGAAAGTCCAACCTATCATAAACATAAGTTGACCGCTCATAAATGCTATGATGAAATAAAAATCCTCAAAATGCTTTCCTTGATACTCGAACCACTAACCTCAAGCAACCTCTCAAGAGCCTTAACCATCTTGCCACTTATTCCTCTTGTGCTTTAATTTAACACTTAAATTAACTTAAGTGCTAAGCTCACTTAATCCACTTCATTAAATAAACCATACTAAAAACTATTCTAATTTCCTAAAGCTCAAGGCCCAATCCTACTAGGCCCAATTTCGGGATGTTACAGTAGTACACAATAATTATTAAAATGAAAAGTATAGAGGTCGCGGCCAAGGTCATGGTCGTGGACGTAGTGGCAAACGTGGTCGGGAATGTACTAGTAATAGTTATCATGTTGGTCATAACAGTGGTACTTCTAACCACCAAAAAAGAAATAAAATTGAATGACAGCAAAGAGGTGGTTAAAATAATCCTTCAAATATTGTTGAGAATTTATGCTACCGATGTAGTATGAGGAGGCATTAGTCATGTACCTGTCGTACGTATGATAATTTAATGAAACTTTATCAAGCATTAAAAGGAGGGAAAAGAACATTTAGACAAATTTTATATTCAAAAATGATGAAATGGAGGCAAAAGATGAAGATATTCACTATAATACTAAAACTGACCACGGCTACAAGGACGATGAATTTCATGGCCTTAATGATATAACTCACCTAGATGTGGAAGATTTCTTTGAGAATCAATAGAACAGTTGATGTTATTTTTGCATTTTTATGTTGTTTTAAATATGTTTTATTTTCTTGCATAAAGAATAAGTTATATATATTCAATAAATATTTTCAACGCTTGTTATGTTATATTTTGCTCATTTTATGAAGAATATGTATATTCAACAAAATTTCGTTAGACCCAAGATCTATGGAGACACGTGTCTTGCAGATAGTGTTATAACACACACAATACTTAAAAATAAAATATTTTTCTCATTTGACAATAAGTGATGCTCATGTTAATATAATATCGTAGTTCAAAATTTTTATTGATGATGCTTTATTTTCCATTAAACCTCAAAGAAATTTATTAACTTTTAAAGATATATGTTTTAATGGATATCATATTGAGACTACGAATGAGAAAAATATTGAATATCTATATATTACAAATGTTGATGTGGAAAGAAATATGTATTGGAAAGGCTATCTGTTTTTTCATCAAGTTTATATTATACGTATATTAGTGCAATTGAGACACATGTTACTACAAACTAGAAGTTTGTAGAAGCACATATTTTTACTATTTGACATGACTGGTTGGCCATCCCGGATCAATTATGATGCAAAGAATAATCAAGAATTCAATTGGACACCCATTAAAGAACTAGAAGATTCTTGAATTCCAGGATTTCTCTTATGTTGTTTATTATCAAGGTAAATTGATTGTTAGACCATCAACAGCTCAAGTTGGGATTGAATCTCCCATATTTCTGGAATGTATTCAAGGTGATATATGTGGTCTCATTCATCCACCATGTAGACCATTCAGAAATTTTATGATATTGATAAATTCATCTAGTAGGTGGTCACATGTGTGTTTATTATTGACTTGCAACCTGGCATTTGTGAGACTACTTGCTCAAATAATTCATTAAGAGCACAATTTCAAGATTATGCAATCAAAACTATTTGTCTTGATAATGCTGGTGATTTTAGGTCCCAAGCTTTCAATGATTATTGTATGTCAACTAGGATAAAAGTTGAACATCCTATAGCGCATGTTCACACACAAAATGGTTTAGCTGAATCATTTATCAAACGCCTCCATGAGAACAAAACTCCTTATTATAGCTTAGGGATATGTTATTTTGCATGCAGCAGCACTTGTGCGCATTACGCCAACAAGTTATAATAAATACTCCCATTACAATTGACTTTTGGTCGAGAGCCAAATATTTCCCATCTTAGAATTTTTGGATGTATGGTATATGCTCCAATTGCTCCACCACAACGTAAAAAGATGGATCCTCAAAGGAGGTTGGGAATATATGTTGGTTATGAATCTCCTTCTATAATTAAGTATGTTGGACTGTCACATCCTAAAAATCAGGTAAGTAAAATTGGGTTAGTGAAACCAAGAGTAGTCACATCCTTTTTTTTAGTCAACCATGTGAAAATTTTGTCAAGTGAGCTAATTTGTTTTAGTGGATAGGTGTTGTGCTTGTGTGTGAGTGGTTCTAGGTTCTAGGTTCGAATCTGTTTCCTTGCATTTTTTTGTTATTTTAGGTCAATTCCTATCCCTAAACTTTTGGATTTTGTTTTATTTTCGCTCAACTGATGTTAAGAATAAGCCTTCTAGTTTAGTGGTAAGGTTGTTAGAGTATGCCCAAAGATCAATCATGAGATGATTGTAATCACATACTCGTTTACCTTGTTTGTTAATATAAGGCATTGCCATTGTTATTTTAGTTTCTTTTCTGTATATAAATAAACTTGTTAATAATAAAGTCCTAAGAATAATATGATTATTCTTAAAAAAGTCCTTAGTCGAGTATTATTGTGAGCTTGGACAATAATAATGTTTTGAGGCTAATGTGTAGTTGATTGATAACAAAAGTGTTGTCATTGACATAGGGGATTCAAAATCAATACATGAGTATGTATTAGTGTAACATCCCAAATCCGGTCAAGACGTTATGGTCGAATCTGGCGATGTCACATGGGAAGTATTAAAAAAAATGAGTTGTCAAGTAAAAACTGTTCCAGTTATTAACTTTTACTTAGTTCGGAAAAACGCAAATTCATCGTTAAGTTAAAAGGGTCCTTCTTATTTAGTGAAAGCTTTGGAAAATATCTTATTTTAGAAAATCATCTCTGATTTCGAAAATCGTTCATTTTTAGTGAAAAATCAAATTTTGTTAAGTTTGCAGTTTAAATATCCAAAAATTATAAAACAGTTAAATTCCCAAATTAAAACCAAAAGCCCAACGTTCCAAAAATTACAACCAAAATCATGAACTAAAAATCAAAACAGAAAACCAGCGGAAGCATTTTAAAAGTTTTACGTGTGGCCATCGTCGAGTCCTCCCCTACACCGATCCGTCTGGTGCTGGGGATTACTTAAATAGATTAAATAGAAAAGAGTAAGTTTCGCAACTTACTGTGTAATCCCCACAGATACCATACATATTAAACACTCATCAGAAGTCAAAAATATCACTCTACAGTAGAAGCCCATTACAGAATCAGTTTGGGCCTTAGCCCATTCAGATGCAAAATCAGATATAGATTAGGGCCTTAGCCCAATCAGATACAGAATCAGATCAGTTTATCAAAATCCTACCCACCAGCCTCTACACACTATCTCCGTCTAGCCCTACACAACATGTGAGGGTAAAATCAACCCACCCATCCCTATACAACATATTGCATAGAAATGCGGCACATGAACAGAATAATGTGGCTGAGCTGCTAGATATCATGCTTAAGAGCCTTTCAGAACACTTCCTCCAAATAACATTAATCCCACCCCAATGCAACACAACATACCAATATGAAATGCAAACATGCAAATACCCTAACATACATTCAGTTTAGTACATATATCATATAGTCAGATCACATAAGTAGGGTCTAAATAACGCTTACCGACCCTACAGTAGGTCCACAGTCGACTTGGACGACCCGTGCAACCTTACAACACTTTTCAAAAAAATGGGCTCACACGCCCTTGTAGCCCACTCGGCCCAAATTGGCCTTGGCCGTGTGGATCACACAGCCTGGCCCAGAATTCCACATGCCCGTGTGGTTTACCTGTGCGGTTTGCCCGTATGGGCTCACACACTCTTGTGGCCCACATGGCCCAATTGGTCGAGCCTGTCTGTTGAACACGGCCTTGCCCGGCCATGTCACTTACACACGGCCTGGCTCATTAATCACACGGCTGTGTTGTGGCTCACAACCTTTCACACGAGCTACCACACAGCCGTGTGGCGTCGACAGAAACATTTTTTGTCTTGCATTGATTCTCATTTTCTGTGTTTCTGAGTACACACCTAGTACTGTTTTGCAACAAAAACACTCCCGAGTCTCATAAAACCATAAAATTGATCAATTAAAACCCCAACCAGTCACTTAATCCAAATTGCTATAAACAGACAATTCACAAAAATCAATGCCAACCTTACCTCGTTTAAGCAACCCTGACTTCGCACAACTACAACATCAATTGGAATCCACCAGCCTCTTACTTTGTGCCTAAACAAAAAGTGACTCTCGTCAAATGAATATTCATTGAATAAATCTAAAAGAACTCACCTATCACTTACCGAATAACACACGAAAAGAAGAGACGTGACACGAGAAAGAGGCAAAAATTGAGTTTAGAGAATAAGGAAATCGTGTGAAAAAAAAGGCAGTAATGGAGAATTTGGGCTACAGCAAAAAAGAAAAATGGAAGAAAAGGTGGAAGAGAATACGTCAACTTTTATTTCTCTAGAGAGAATTTTGGTACCCCAAGTGTTTCACCAAATCCCCACTATATCTTCTCTATCAAATTCTACTAACTACCCACTACTCGGAGTCCACTAATAGCACAACTTTAGCCGAACCTAGAGCAAAAATAACACTACTTGCCATCGCAGAGAATTGAACACCGAACCTCCAGCATGCTAACACTCCACTTAACCACTAGACCAGTAGACCCATTCTATTATATTTAAACACACTTATCCTTATAAGCCTATTGGCTAGAGATAGGGGTTATTCATATAAAAACAAAAAATTTTCCCAAGTCAAGACTTGAACCCAAGACTTCTCAAACATTCCCAAAATACTTAACCACTGAAACAGATACAGATTTGTGTCAATTAACTTCAAAAACATATACAGATATTTTTGTGCTCCAAAATCACGTAAGCCAGAATTAAAGAAATTTGGGCCATTACAACTCTACCCCCTAAAAGAAAATTTCGTCCTAAAAAATTTTACGTAATCAGAAAAGGTGAGGCATAGAATCCTTAGGCTCCCAAGTGGCTTATTCAGTGCTATGATTTCACCATAGCACTTTCACTAAGGGGACGGACTTTCTTTACAGAACTTTAATGTCGCAATCAAGAATCTGGACCGGCTCCTCCTCAAGCGTTAGATCTGGTCTAACCTTAATGTCCTCCACCGAAACAATATGCGTGGGATCTAAGCGGTAGCATCTTAATATCGAGACGTGAAAAACATCATGAATGTGATCCAACTCTAGAGGTAGTTCCAACTGATATGCGACTAGCCCCACTTGCTTCAGAATATTGTACGGCCCAATAAACCTAGGGCTTAGGTTACCCTTGCGACTGAACTTCAGAACCTTATTCCATGGAGCGACCTTGAGAAAAACTAAGTCCCCCACAGAATACTCGATATCCTTTCTCTTCAGACCAGCATAGGACTTCTGCCTATCAAATGCCGTTTTCAGTCGATCTCAAATCACTCGAACCTTATCTTCAGTTTTAGAAACCAGTTCAAGACCCAGTACATGTCGCTCACCCAACTCAGTCCAGCACAAGGGAGTGCGACACTTATGACCATACAGGGCCTCGTAGGGTGCCATCTGAGTGCTAGACTGATAACTATTATTGTAGGCGAACTCGGCCAAAGGCAAATACTCCTCCCAACTGCCTCGGGATCTATAACATAGCTCCTCAACATATCCTCCAATACTTGAATCACCCTCTCTGACTGACATTCGTCTGAGGATGGAAAGCAATACTGAAGTCCAACCTTGAACCTAGAGCCTCATGCAATTTCTTCCAGAACCGAGACGTGAAGCGAGGATCCCTATCAGAGACGATCGAGACAAGAACCCCATGCAGTCTCACTATTTCAGATATATATAGTTTAGCCAATTTCTGGAGAGAAAAGTCTATCCTGATCAGAATGAAGTGAGCAGACTTGGTCAACTGATCCACGATGACCCAGACAGTATCCTTCTTACTGGGTGTTAAAGGCAACCCACTGACGAAGTCTATCGTTACTCGTTTCCATTTCCACATTGGTATCTTTATTGGCTGCAACAACCCCGAAGGCAAGTGATGCTAAGCTTTAACCTGCTGACAAGTCAAACAGTGAGCAACAAAGTCAATAACCTCACGCTTCAACCCTGGCCACCAGTACAACTTTCAGAGATCTCGTTACATCTTGTTCCTGCCGGGATGTATAGCATAGGGACTACTATACGCCTCTCTCAGAATCGACTGTCGCAACTCCTAATCACTCTATATGCAAATTTGACCGCAGAAACAAAGTACCCCATCACTGTTAATCCCAAAATCAGTAGGGCACCAGTCTCAACCTGACGAAAACTCAACTGAAGAGACTTATCTCCCATCTGTCTACCTCTAAATTAATCAATCCATGTAGGCTTAACCTGAAGTTCTGCTAACAGACTCCTATCGTTGAATAAACTGAGTCAAGCAAACATTGTTCTCAGATCGTTCATAGCCCTACAGCTCAAAGCATTCGCCACTACATTAGCCTTACCAGGATGGTACTCGATGGTGCAGTCATACTCCTTCAATAGTTCAACCCATCTACGCTGCCTAAGGTTTAACTCCTTATGAGTGAGGAGATATTTGAGGCTTTTATGATCAGTATAGATAGTACACTTCTCACTGTAAAGGTAGTGCCTCTAAATCTTTAAAGCAAAGACTACATCAGCCAGTTCCAAATCATGAGTAGGATAGTTTACCTTATGCGTCTTAAGCTGACGTGACACATAAGCTACAACCTTACTATCCTACATCAGTACGCAACCCAAACACACATGCGACGTATCACCAGATAGACGAAATCCTCCCAGATTCAGTCAGACGTAACCGGAGCTCTGAGTCAAAATAGATTTGAGCTTCTCAAAGCTTTCTTGTTGTTTATTAGTCCAGACAAAAGGAACTCCCTTGTGTAGAAGCTTGGTTAATGGTGCTGTGATCAAGGATCACCCTTCTATGAAACGTCGATAATAACCCGGTAGCCCCAAAAAGTTACAAATTTCAGACACATTCTTCAGTTGTTTCCAATCCAACACAACCTCAATCTTACGAAGATCAACACGAATCCCCTCTACAAAAACCACATGTCCCAAAAAGTTTACTTTTCGGAGCCAGAACTCACACTTGCTGAACTTTGCATACAACTGTTTCTCACGAAGAGTCTGTAGTACCACCCTGATATGCTCATTGTGCTAGTCCTCAGTCTTAGAATACACTAGGATATCATCGATAAATACCACCAGAAACTAGTCTAGATAAGGCTGGTACACACGGTTCATCAAATCCATAAATGCTGCTGGTGCATTAGTCAACCTAGAAGGCATAACCAGGAACTCGTAATTTCTATAATGAGTCCTAAATGTCGTCTTATAAACATCGGCCTCCTTCACCCTCAATTGATGATATCCTAAATATAGATCAATTTTAGAGAACATAGAAACCCCTCTGATCTGGTTGAATAGATCATCTATCCTCTGAAGTGGGTACTTAGTCTTGATTGTTAGCTTGTTCAACTGCTGGTAGTCGATACACATCCTCATTGTCCTATCTTTCTTTTTCACAAACAACACCGGTGCTCCCCACGAAGACACACTGGGATGAATGAATCCACGATCTAACAGTTCTTGAATTTGAGCCTTAAGCTCTGTAAGCTCCTTCGGTGCCATTCAGTAGGGCGCGATAAACGCTAGAACTGTACCCAAAATGAGCTCAATCCCAAATTCTACTTCTCGACTTGGAGGTAACCTCGATAATTCCTCAAGAAAAACATTCTAAAAGTCCCTCACGGTCCTGATGTCTTTAACCGAAGAGTCCCTAGAGTCGAAAATACTGATGTAGGCCAAGAGTGCCTCACACACTTTCCTCACTAACTTTTCTACCATAATGCAGAAATCACATTAGTCAGATAGTCTCTTTATTCCCCAAATAGAATTACCTCGCTGTCCTCTTCGGGCCTTAAAATAACCCCTTTTGTCATGCAATCCAAACTTACCCAGTGTTTAACCAGCCAGTTCACTCCCAGAATCAAATTAAACTCCCCAAATGAAAGCTCCATCACATCAGCCAGGAATACTGATCCTTGAACCTCTAATGGGACATCTCTAAACAATTTACTTACTCAAATAGATTGCCCCAATAGACTCACAACATGTAACACCCCAAACTCGGCCTAAACATTCCGACCGGATCGGTATGTCACAAGGAAAGGTTGTTTAAAAGAACTTAGGAATTTAAAAAACAACATCGCAATTTTGAAAACTTTTCGTTCTGAGTTTTTATCTTAAAAATAACATTCAGTTTAAGGGTTTCTTACCAACTCATATTTAAAAGGACTATTAGTCGAATATGATTTTGTGATACGACAACCAAAAACTAGTGGTATTCCGAAATGTGTCATTTTGAAAATAGTGTTTGTGGTTTTAAGTAAATTTTTGAATTAAGTTATTAATCAGCATGTTATCCGCTTGTTGGTGTTTTGGAAAATGTTTTTTTTTATATGTTTTTAAGAAAACTTTGTGATTAGCATTTCATAATATAATAGTAACCGCATTAAATCAAAAACCCAAATTAAAGTTACAAAGGCCTTATTACATAGCAAAATCCTAAATTTAAGAGTAAATTTAAAAGAAGGAAACAAAATTTATGATAGAACATTACATGGCCACCTCAAAGTCCACCTCGGCTCCAAATCCGCAACTAGGGGTTACCTGCAAGATTAAGCAGAGGGGTGAGTCACCAAGACTGGTGTGTAATTTCCTTACAAGCATAATCGGCCCTAAGCCCACAGTACACATTGGGCCTTAGCCCTATAACATAACATAATAAAAGTGTATGCAATGCAGCCCGGCCCAACCTAGTGTTCCATCCTCTACATCACCTGAACCAGCCAAACACCTGTGTCACCAAGCCACTGTGGTACCAAACCACCGTGGTACCAAACCACTATGACAGAGTCACTGATAATTGTATAGGTCATACCAAACCACTGTTGTAATGTGACATAGTCACCGTTTATGTATCTGTGGTACCAAACCACTGTGACAGAGTCACTGAATTACACTTCCCCTTTAATTCATATCCCAATGCCCATGCAACATATTACCATTTGCGATGAATGCAATCATAACAGATAATCAAATCATGTATACATTTAAGCTATGTTATTCGAAAGATAAAATCATAAAGGTACTTACCCGGTGTCTCCAACCTTACCCACAAGGGTATCTCGACTTTCTATACAGTTATTTCAGCTTTCAGCCAACACAATCATTAATGATAAATTAATAAAGGAAAATGTGAGCATTACACACCTGATTACGCGTAAAACTAAACACTCTAGATTGTCGACACTCTCACTATCAGGAATAACTGCAATTTATCTATCCCAAGCAGATGTCGAATCTCTACCACAACCCGGCGAAAAATCTAGAAATCGCTGACATAGCACGTCGTTTAAACTTACGGATAGAGACTACGAGTCCGCTCCCCTCCTTAGTTTGACTAGCACTCGCATCCATGAAGAGAACCTTAATCAGTACTCAAAGAGAAATGATGGTTGTCTAACAAAGAGATTGGGTTAAGGCAAAGCAAGAAAAAAGGGAATAGATAAACCGTAATCAAGAGAACTTCCTTACCTTGGTCGAAGAATAAACTGAACTCAGATCGACTTGTCTATAGATTTTAATACGATGAGAACATGCCACGTTAAGAGGAGAATAGAGGAGATTAGTCGTGAACTATCATAAAGAATGAAATAGCCATTTTAGCTATGCCCATCTAAGACCGAAAGATAGAGAAAGGACTGAAAGAGTTTCCCTTACCTTGCATAAATAGAAACTAATTGAAGAGGAGACCTTCGGTAACTAACTAGCCCTTTGATTCTTGGGGTTCGACTAAATAGCAAATGATGAAAGAAATGGGTTATAGAGGATGGAGTAACGAACTTTCAAAGGGAAACCAATTTCGGTTTGTGATCAACGAATGAGTGGTCGGTTTTCTTGGAAGAAGTAAGGAGATTACAAATAATACAGAAAAGTTCTTACCTTCAATCGAGAGAAACCGAATAGAGACCAAGAAGTTTCGGCACAAGCAGCAAATATCCCTAAGGTTTTGGCTCAAGAGAAAACAAAAGAGAAGCGAAAAGAAAGGTAAGGAAAAAGGCAACTGGGATTTGGCTAGTGAAGAAAACACAAGGGAGAAATCGATGTAGAATGGGGTAGCAAGGGAGGTTCAATTGTGGTGATAGTACTAATGATAGGGAATGAACTAAAGAGGTTCGGCCTAAGGGAGAAATAGACAACAGGTTTCAGCTGTGAGAGAATAAGAGAGAATAATGTTAGAGAGAAAGAATTAAGGGGAAAGAAATACCCAAATGGTCACTCTAGTTTCGGTTAATATCAGAGAAGCAAGAAGAGATGAAGAGAAGAGGGCTGAAAGTTTCGGCACAAAGAGGAGTGGGAAACCTGAAAAAAGAAAAATAAAGAACCCTAAAGACTTTTGCATAAATTCAACATACGCTCACCACCTATGGCCGAAAATACCAAGATGGAAAAGCCTAAGACTCAAAAGAATTTCGGCACACCTCTCTACTAGCTAAGCCGAAATGCTCTCCTACCCACCTTCCCTCATTCGGCCAACACCTCTACTACCCACCAAATCCCTTGTTTTGCTCCACCAAATACTCCCCATCACTCTTTCAAATTGGTTTGACCAATTCAAACTTCTCTAAGCTCTCTTGTCTATCCATTTGAATGTATTTGACCCATTCAACAACCACCTAGAAGAGTCCCAATCGAATGCTACCTTCTCTCCTTGAGCACAAAAAATAAAGCTCTTGTTGCAGCAGATGGGATTCAAACTCATTCCCCCTTGCTTTACTAATGAAGCCACCACCACTTGGACACAAGCTCATTTGTGTCAACAAGCACATGCAAATACTCTTAAGGTATGCCTCCACTAGATTCCCCCCTTAAGCCCTAAAAACCAAAATTTCACCAAGGCTCTGGCTTGAACCTGAGCCTCCCTAGGACCCCCAAGCACATCTAAATAACAAGCATAACAAGCCAAGCACAAAGAAAAACATAAAATGCAGAACCCCTAATTCTAGGATGTTACACAACAATTACCTCACTAGAAGTACTCTCAAACGGAATCCCTAAGGTTTCAGACACAGTACTGGCTATGTACGAGTGTATAGAGCCTATGTCTATCAATGCCAAATAAGGTACATTATAAATTAAAAACGTACCCGTGATGACATCTGAAGCATCTCGGTCCTCACGGCGATGGGCAGCATAAACCAATATGGGCTGGCTCGCCTCAATCAGTCCAGCACCTCTACCTAGTGTTCTTTGTCCTCGACCCATGCCATTACCACCCCTACCCTAACCTCGGCCCTTAGGTGGTTGT
The DNA here is from genome assembly GCA_025506655.1 of Gossypium rotundifolium. Classification (NCBI taxonomy): domain Eukaryota; kingdom Viridiplantae; phylum Streptophyta; class Magnoliopsida; order Malvales; family Malvaceae; genus Gossypium; species Gossypium rotundifolium. Next base: position 45,637,786 of record CP106726.1, read on the forward strand.
TGAACTACTCTCGATGGCTACGTAGCACCAGTAATTGGATCTTGCATCTGATCAGTTCTCAATGGACAATCCCAAACACAGCGCTCAGTCGACCCACATCTCAAACATGCCCCAGTTGTCCTCCAACATTCGCTTGGATGGCATCTACCACAGTGCCCACAAAGCTCCACCCCAGTAGCTATAACAGGAGGCCCAACTCTCACTAGCCCATCAGATTTGGCCTTTTTCTTAGGCTTCATCACAGAACTCAAGGGCTCTGATTCCTTCTTATTCTTTCCTCTCTCTCAATTTTGGCGCTCAATGCGCTTAACTTCTTTTGCGATCTTGGCCTTCTCAACCAGTGTAGCAAACTCACGCTCCCTCTGTGGAGTTATCAGAACTCGAAAATCGTCACTAAGGCCATCCTCAAAGCGAACACATCTCTGATATTCAGTCATCACAATGCCATGTGCATATTGGCTCAATCTCGTAAACTCGACTTCATGCTCGCCATCAGACGGTCTCCTTGGGTGAGATTAAGGAACTCACATCTCCTAGCGTCACGTAGCTGGCTCCCACATACTTACTCTGGAAAGCCGTCTTAAAATAATCCCAAGTCAATCGATCAGGCTAAGTGCCCACCTTAATCGTCAACCACCACTGGTAAGCTTCATCGCGAAGCAAAGAAACAGCCTCCTCAAGCTTCTGCTCAGCGGTAAAATCCAGGTCGTCCATAATTCTTTTCGTGGCCTCCATCTAATATTCGGCCACGTTAGGGGTGACTCCAGTGACACCTCTGAATAATTCATCCCCATTGGGCCAGAGTCATTCCGTAACCGACCCTCGGCCTCCAAATCTGGTGTTGGGTCCAGCGATCCTCTCTAATATCCTTAGCATGGCCTGAGATAGTGCGTTGTCCCTAGCCATACAATCTCGAGACCCAGTCTCTGTCCCAGGTGATACCGGTGCCTCACTAGTATCCAGATTAAGCAGATTTTCAAATGATGAGGACCTAGCTTGAGCCCCTCTACAGCCACTACCATAGCCTATAGTACCCCGTTCGCAGACACCTTGTGTGCTTATCGTAAATTTGGAGTTTACCTGTATTAATAGTTTTATGCTGTAACACCCCAAACCCGGTCTAGACGTTACGATCGAATTCAACGTGACACATCAAAGTGATGTTTGTAAATAGACAAGTTTGGAAAAAATAACTCAATATAAAACATTTATCCTTTATGAGAGTTTCAGGGTAGTAATTACAGTAACACCTTATTTCCTTATTAATCAAATCATTTATTAATCAATTAAGCATTGCGAAGCTCGTTTGAGTTGTATATTATTTTTCTAGGTTTGTAAATTGTAATTTCTTTTAAAAAACCTTTGTCATTTTAAAACTCACGCTTCCTAGTCTAGCGGTAGTGATGAGGAGAAAATACCAATTAAAAGTTAAAAATCCCATAAGGCCTTATTATAGAATCATTAGCCCAATATATTAAAACTAGGTTAAATGAAATAACTAAGTTTATGACTAAAACATATCGAGAGTGTGGGCACCTCCGAGTCCCTCGCGGCTCCAAATCGTCTAAAACTGGGGATTACTTGCAGACTTAGGGAAATGGAAGAGTTACGAGAACTCAGTGTATAATCCCCTACTAAAGTATCAGTCTGGGCCCAAGCCCTAATTAATATAGCTCGATCTGGGCCTTAGCCCTATACAGAATTAGAATGGGTCCAAGCCCAAAATCATGTCAATGCAAACAGAATACAGCCTAACCCAGTCCAGCCATCACACCTCCAGTACCAACCCTACACACCATGTGGGGACCAAGTCGACCCACCCAACCCTACACACTAACAACACAGTCGAGCTGCTAATATCAATGCAAGAAAGCTGCTAATACAGTAAACCTGGCTGAGCCACTAGAATTAGCATACGTGGCAAAGCCACTAAATCAGTAAATCATGGCATATCCACCAGTACAATACTTCCTCTAAAATACAAAACCCAACCCAATGTATCATGTCATGTCATATATATAACCCATGTATGCAGTATATCACAATCATAACCAATCATACAGAATACACATACATCACCTATACTACCACTAATGGTATAACAGTCATTTGGTCGGTTGGGGGTAAAACGATAATTCACCCCTCAAGTGTATTCTGGTAATTCTACCCATCGAGGATATTTCAGTAATTTCACCCATTGGGGTATTTCAGTAATTTCACCCATTGAGGGTATTTCATTAGTTTCACCCATTGAAGGTATTTAAGTAGTTTCACCTATTGAGGGTATTTCAGTAGTTTAGTCATTTAACGGTCTCTCCAGAGGCCTACAGTCGCCTCGAGCAACACAGATACCCTTTCTGGTCAAAACGGTGTAATTGGGCCTAAAGCCCAATTTTCAGTCCAAACGAGCCCACAAGCTCATGTGGCCCATTTAGCCTATTTTCGATCACAGTTCTGTGAACCTCACGTCACATCTATTATCTGGCACTTACCATGAATTTCATCTCTATGGTTCCTTTAGCCCATTAGGCCTATATGGCCCACTTTGGCCTAACAAAGCCCATCACAACTTAAGCCCACGAGAAGATCTGGGGTAGTCCCAACCGTCTATCACCAATAATTGTGGCTCACTTTATATCTTTGAGCGCTCACATGCTCAAGTGATCTCAGATGCTGAAGTTTTGACCTTTCAGTATTTCGGCTTTAGCCGATTCACAGATCATCGCATTGACAGAACTAAAGTGAGTGTACGATTACACACCTATTACGAGTTATGGTTTGAAACTCTTCCAAGACACCTATGATAACGACCATCCATTAGTTAATCACAAAGTATTGCTAAGCCCGAGTAATAATCATTTGAATTAACTTACTTTACTTACCAGAAGATGAAAGACCCCTTGCAATGGAAGAGTGTTCGGCTTACACCCCCTAGTTAAGGGAAACGAGTCCCTGGCGTCAAACAACGAAAAAGAACATGTTAGAAATGCTACTCCATGGTAACTAGGGAAACAGCCTTTCAGCACTAAAGAACCCAAATCGAGAAAGAAAGAAAAACAACCAACCTATATTCGGTTATAGCCACAACTTACCAATAAGTAGGAGAGATTCTGAAACAGTTAGAATGAAGAGAAGAGGATATTTGGGCCCTAAAAGATTCGGCTTACACAAAAGAATCAAGGCTTAATGTTTGGCTAGCTTCGCAAGGCCAAGGAAAAATAACAAGAGAGAAAGAGAGGTTGTGTTCGGCCAAGGAGAACCAAAAGGAGAAAAGGGATTCGACAGCAAGTAAGCAGTAACCGCGAAATGATAATGAAAAGTAAGAAGAATAATAAGGAGAAAAAAAGAAGAAGAAGAAAGTATAGGCCTATCAATTCGGTAATTATCAAAGAAAAAAAATGGAGGAAGAAAGGATGAAGAAGAAGTGAATTCGACAGAGGTCAAAATGAAAAGAATGACCTGAAACATCCAAAAGTACCAAAATGCAAACACTCCCTGAAAATGCCAGAGAAAATTTGGCACTCCCACACTATCACAAATCGAAAATGCACTCCCCAAATGGAAATCCTTGGCCGAAATTCCCTACTCAACCTTCTCCATATTCGGCCTACGCTCCCACACACATCTATCTCCTTGATTCCCTCCACCAAATCCTCTTTGAAACACTTTCAGCCTCCCATTCAAAATTCTTGACCAAGTCTTCAACTTCCTTTGCAGAGTTTGATTCAAACTCTACCTCTTGCTCCCTCAAGACATAAAATGAAAGTCCCCTTTTTGCTATTCATGGGATTCGAACCCAACTCCTCCTTGTTATTCCAGTGACGCGACAGCAACTAGATTCCAAGCTCATTTTGTGTCACTTAAACACCCCTATGAATACATAAATCCCACTACTTGCAACCTCTTTCTCTCAAGAGCCAACAACTAAAATTTTTCCAAAGCCTAGGCTCGAACCCAGGCCTCCTTAGAACCCCCAGATACACTCAAATAACTAGCCGTTCAAGCTCATTATAGAACTTAAGCAAAATCAGCAAAAAGAATTTCAACCCCAAAATTTTAGGGCGTTACAACTCTACCCCCTTAAAAAATTTCAGCCTCAAAATTTACCTGCTCAAAAGAGGTGAGGGTATTATTGTCGCATCACCTCCTCAGGCTCACACGTGGCTTCCTCTGAACCATGATTACGCCAAAGCACCTTGACTAACGGGACATATTTCCTTCTTAACACTTTAACATCTTGATCTAGTATCTGTGCCAGTTCCTCTTCAAAAGTCAGATCAAGTTTAACCTTGATCTCCTCCGCCGGTATAACATGCGAGGGATAGGAACGGTATCGCCTCAGCATATAGACGTGAAACACATTATGTATACGATTTACCTCAGATGAGTCTAGGGCTCAGCTTGCCTTTTTGCCCAAATCTCAGAATCTTTCTCCATGGTGAGATCTTTAAGAAGACATAATCTCCCATTGCGTACTCAATCTCTTTATACTTTAAATCAGCGTATGACTTCTATGTATCAGATACTTTTTTTAACCGATCACGGATCAATTTTACTTTCTCCTCATTTTCAGAAACTAGTTCTGGCCCCAATATTCGCCGCTCACCTATTTTTGTCTAACAAGTAGGGGTACAACACCTACGACCATATAACTCCTCGTATGGTGCCATCTGAATACTAGTTTGGTAGCTGTTGTTATAGGAAAATCCCGCTAATGGCAAATAGTATTCCCAACTACCCTTGAAATCAATTACAAAACTTCTTAGCATGTTTTCCAAAATCTAAATTACCCTCTCCAACTGACCATCAATCTGAGGATGAAATGCCATGCTGAAATCCAGCCTTGTACCCAGAGCTTTGTGTAACACTCTCTAGAATTGTGATGTGAATCTAGGGTCTCTTTCTGAAATGATAGACACTGGTACCCCATGCAGCCTCACAATCTCAGCCACATACAACTTGGCCAACTTCTTCAACGAATAATTAGTGCAGATCGGTATGAAGGGAAATATTTAGTCAGTCGATCAACAAAGACCCATACCAAATCTTTTCATAGTAGGTGTCAAGGGTAGCCCAATAACAAAGTCCATGGTCACCCTCTCCCACTTCCAAAGTGGAATTTTAATAGGTTGCAGTAATCCAGAAGGTAGTTGATGCCCAGCCTTCACTTGTTGGCATGTCAAACACTTACCTACGAAATCGGTAACCACACGCTTAATCCTTGGCCACCAGTATAGTTCACGTAGGTCTTGGTATAACTTGTTCCCACCATGATGCATAGCGTATGGACTTCTATGCGCCTCCCGCAGTATAGACTGCCTTAACTTAGAATCCCTCGATACACAAACTCTTCCACAGTAGCATAATATTCCCTCACTATTCAGCCCAAAGTCTAGAGTCTCTCCCTTCTTCACCAGTCGAAAACAAGGAATCAGCGATTCATCCAGCAACTACTTCTCCTTAATTTGATCAATCTAAGTCAGTTTCACTTGAAGTTCAGCTAATGGACTACCATCCTCAAATAGGCTGAGATGAGCAAACATTTCTCTTAGATCAGATACAACCTTACGGCTCAATACATTAGCTACTACGTTATCTTTTCTCGGATGATACTCAATCGAGCAATCATAGTCCTTAAGCAACTCTATCCATCTTCGTTGCCTAAGATTCAACTCATTCTAAGCAAGGAGGTACTTGAGGCTTTTATGGTCGGTATAAATGATCGACTTCTCCCCATACAAGTAGTGTCTCCAAATCATCAGTGTGAATACCACCGAAGCTAACTCCAAGTCATGAGTGGGGTAATTCACCTCGTGCGACCTAAGCTGATGAGATGAATAAGCCACCACCTTACCCTCTTGCATCAGCACAAACCCAAACCCGTGTGCGATGCATCACAGTAGACAATGAATTCCTTTCCAAACTCTGGCTATATTAATACCAGGGCTTCAGTCAGAATCTTCTTTAGTTTCTCAAAACTCTCTTGCTATTTATCAGTCGAATTAAATGGTACCCCTTTATACAACAACTTAGTTAGGGGTGTAGCAATCAGTGAGAATCCCTCAACGAATCGTTAGTAATACCCAGCCAAACCCAGAAAACTCTGAATCTTAGATACAGTCTTTGGTGGCTACCAATCTAATACGGCCTCAATTTTCTGAGGATCAACCCTAATCCCCTTGGCCGACACTATATGACCCAAAAATGTCACCTTTTGTAGTTAAAACTCGCATTTGCTGAACTTGGCATAAAGTTGCTTTTTGATCGTGTGTCAGAGTCTTAAAAATTTATAAAAAGAATGATCAAACCTGGAAACTAAATAAGACAATGATGGAGGCAAGCACACCTATCGAACAGTAGTATAGTTTAGTGGCAAGATCGGATTGTCGAACCCAAAGGAACCAAAAGTACTAATATTAACTATCTTTCTATTATTTAGCCTAAGAATTAAGGGAATTTTTTATTTAATCTAAAATTAACTAACAACTAAGCTAAAGATGCGAAGACAAAAAAAAGAAATTAAGGAAAGACTTGAGAGCAAAATCAATTGATTTTGACAATACCCGAGGAAGAATTCACCTAGATTTCACTTGTTATCTAACTCTGAACCAGACGATTTATTCACTTGGCTTGATCCATAGGATTCCCTAATTTATTTTAATACCTCTCTCGAGGCTACTAATGTCTAACCCTAGCTTGATTAATTGAAATCTCTTTCTAATTAAAACCCTTAGAATTGCATTAACTCGATCTATGGACTCCAATATTAGGTTTGACCCTAATCTGGCAGATTCACGTCATCCTATCTCCAGGGTTGCGTTCAACTTTTCTTAACTATGATAGATCTACTCTTAAGCAGGGTGTATTCCTCCTCTGCCTAAGAGCATGAATGCTTGACTTAATATCTCGTAAATACCAAAACAAGAATTAAGAACACATAGTTAAGAAAAAATCAAGTATTTATCATACAGCTCAGATAACAATAACAAGATCCGTCTTAGGTTCATCCCCCTCAGGTATCTAAGAAGAAAATATAAAACAAAACATAAGAAAACCCTAAAACCCCCTAAAAGAATTGAAGGAAAGTTCCTCTGTCTTGAGTATGATCCTGGCTTCTTGAGATGAATCAACTAGCTTTCTTCGAGTAAATCCCACAATTCTGGCCCTTTAGCTTGACTCCTTAGCCTAGTTGAACCGCCCCCTAAAGGTTGCCCTTTGGGGTCTTTATATAGGCTTTTGGAATGTCTTTCTTCGCCTCTAACTACCCTAATCCGAATAAAACTCTTCTTTCCTGTGGTAGGGACACACTCATGGCACACACCCATGCAAATCGATTTTAGGCCATGGTTGAGTCTGTTGATGAGGCACGGCCGTGTATTTCGTGGTCCAGGCCGTGGTCAACTCTTCTTATGGGGCACGATCGTGTGGTCTTGGGCCCATGCCATGCGAATTTCATACTTTGGCCCATTTTCTCCATTTTTGGCCTGTTTCTCATTCTTTTCATCCTCTAGTGCTCTATTGAGTATAAAACATGAAAACAAAGGATTAGGAGCACCGATTTTCATAATTAAAGGGATAAATCATCCAAAAATATGCTAAATATGGGATTAAAATATGTTCATATTACGGTTTATCAAATACCCCCACACTTAAGCTTTTGTTTGTCCTCAAGCAAAATTTTCAACTCACAATTAAAATGAACTTCCTCAATTCATAATATTCATTGATAGTGCCTCATCATAAGTCATAGATAATTTATAATGGATAATTAAATTCAAAGATTCCTGAAGATTCAAACAATCAAAGTCATGAGTTTTTAGCATGAAAACATAGGTGTTTTCCCCTTATCCGAATAATTACCTTTAATTCAAAATTCGACAAAAGTTGACATCCTCACTAAAGATTCACTCAAATAACTCAAGGTGTTTAATGTTCAAAAATTAAGCGCTCAAAAGTCAAACATGAAAAGTTAATCCCATAGGCTTGCATGAAAATCAAATCTCTACCACTGTAAAATGATATGATACACAAATCAAAAGGTTTTTAAAAAGGGTAGTAACGGGGCTTAGGTAAAAGGTATGGATGAAGGTGAATTAAAAGGGTTAGAATCGAGATTGAATTGAAAAATTTCCTAACTAACTAATAACTTGAATAATTACATCAATTGAAAACTTGTAATACTAATAATACGATCTTCTTCTTCAAGATGTTGAAATTAATCGTATAGTATCGCTTAATCACAAAACTAATAGTGAATATACTTCGATTTTTTTAAGAACAAATCAATATAAGATAAAACTTTTTCAACTGAAATAACATAATTAGTCAATTGATCAAATCAAGTCTCGATAGAAGGGTATTCAAAAGGAATGGTGATAACAAATACGAGATGGATTCGGGTTAATATTAGTGGGTTGAGTCAATAAAAGGGTATCTAGGATCAAATAGGCAGGCGTCAATTATGAGGGTAGGCTTTTAGTGGAGTAAGTGGGTTAAATCCTAGGTGCCTTAATCATCTCTATATATCAAATCAATAATGTGGTTTCGACATGTATAATCGAAGCAAGTTCTAGAATAACAAATCAATGTTGACACACTCATAATCAATAAAGTGAGCACGAAAAGAATGTATGCTCTAAAAGGCTCAAAATCTCACAAAAACTATGTGTTTTTGATATCAACCTTGTAAAATTCAAATTTCAAGGTAACAAATAGATTCAGGTAGACAACTTAGCAAAATTTTAATTTTTGAAAATAGACTCATCATGCTTGTTTCTCTAGTATCTTAAAGTTTAAACCATTATTGCACAATTACCAATTACTTAATCTAAAAATATCAATAAAATCATGAATTAATAGGATTTTCATTCTAATTAGTGATATGAGAAATTTACTTTAAGACAAAATATCATTCGAGGATTTGAGAATAATGAAAAAAGTTCGGCACTTTTTTCTAAATAGTTTTCACCCCCCAAACTGTACATTTCCCTAATGTAAAAAGATATATAATAATTATATACTAATAAAATCATAAGATGGGGAGAGAAGTGAAACGTCCTGAATTTTGGATGAGATCCTCAAGTTGGCAGTGGTCGTGGTATGGTAGCCGCTAAAATCTCTGCGCTAGATGAAGAAATTGGGTAACTCGTGAAGAATTAGCCAGGAAATAGTAATAATAATTCTAAATATACTAATTATATATTTAAAGAAAAGACTAATAGAAAGAAAGAGTGTAGAAATGGAAATAAGACTAAAAGAACCGATTAATGGACCGAAAGGCCCTTATTGTTAGATGGTTTGCGAGGTGGGTGTGATTTCTAAGGCCGTGGTGTGTGATTCCCTAGCAGCCTTTAGAACCTAAAACCAAGAAACTAAAATGAAATAAACTAAATTAAGTATAAGAAAGTCAAAGAGAAGGAAAATAAAAGAGAAGAGAAGAAATAAATAAAAGCTAAATGGTCTCAAAGACCCTTGGCTTGTCGAGTGGATGAAGCGGTCGACATGAACTTATGTTGATCAGTCTCGTACAGGGAGACTTGGCTTGGATCTTTCCATTTCTTCGACATTGTTGAAGCGTAGATTAAGACTTTAGAGAATGAAGAAGAAGGAAAGTGAAGATGGAGGGGAGTGAAGGGTGAATGGGGAGTGAATGAGAAGGGGAGAGGGGTGTTTTAAATAGAAATTTTCAGCTCTGGTACATCCCCACGTCCGTGTCTCATGGGCGTGTTGTGTCCTACAGCTATATCGCACTGCCATATAGTGGTTCAATTGCTTCTCCCACGCCTTGCGTTGGATTGCCACGTCCGTGTTGGTTCAACAGTATCGACCACGGCTATGTTACACGGCCGTGGTGTTAGTTGAGTCCGTGATTTAAAGATATTTTTCTCGTCTGTCTCATCTTGTAACATCCACGAAATTGGGCCTAAGAGAATTGAGCCCAATGGGCCTTAAGCGTAGTAGCGTTTAAATTTTGGAGAATAGAGATCGACTTAAATGCAAGTTAGACCTATTGGATAAGTGATTTTGGAAGGTTAGAGGCTTCTATGAAGTCCGGGATCAAATATTGGCTTTGGGAAATTTTGGTTTTAGGTGAAAAAACCTAGAAGTTGGCGAGATAGGCCTTAAGAATAAAATATGGAGAAAATGACACAAATGGAGTGTGTGGTCTAGTGGCAAATTGGTGCCACATAGAAAGCAAGGGTGGCGCTAAAAGGAAGGAAGGAGGTCCAAGGTTCAAGTCTTGGCTTTTGCATTTTGGTTTCTTTTTGCTTGGACCTTAGAATTTGGCCCATAGTTTATATTTACTTGCATGGTTTAAGACACAAGGAGCTAGTTGGTAAAGTGGCTAGCGGCGTGGATTATGTTATAAGGGAGCACAGGTTGAATCTCGTGAGAAGCGAAGGAGTATTTATTTTGCGGATTGACTGACAAGAGTTTGATTGAATTTAAACTCTCTTGTGAAGGATCCCACATCGGAAAGACACAAAGAAGGAAGGTGAAGAGCTAGCTATATAAGGAGCATCCTAGGAGGAGAGTAAACACATCTTGGAGGCGTTTGGGCACAATAGTGGTAGGGGCGGATTAACACCGAGTCTGTCGGTGTGTAACTCTCTCTACTCTAGTTGTAAAGCGGCAAATCCGAAATGCTTGGGATTACTACGGCATTAGTAGCCACCAGCGTGCGGCGCATGTGTGGGGCTTTCACAGCGATAGTTGAGGCCATCGATAGTATTCTCGTGGGTTGGGTGCTTGGGCCTCGATGGGCGAAGTGGGCCCAATGGGCCCGTGGGCCCATATGAGTAAATTGCATGATTAGTTAGTATATAGTGAACTAGACTAGGTGGAACTTATATCGTGGCTAGATTTGTGCTAGGTGGGCCACACGGCGTGTGGGCGGATGGGCCGAAATCGGGTTTAGGCCCAATCGTCCAAGACGATCGGAGATGGTAATGAGTCGCTAGTGGCGACATTAGGCCTTCGAAAGGCCACTACATGTGTAATTCTGGAAATACCCTTGGTGGGTAAATTACGAAAATGCCCTTGGTAGGTAAAATTACGGTTATACCCTTAGAGGTTGATTAGCATGATTATGTTGTTTAGTTTTGGCGATTGTAGGGAAGGCTTGATCTTGCATATCTCGGGTTGTGGCTAGTGCTCAAAAGCGTTAAGGAAGGGGGATCTAGTCGTTAGATCTTGATCTACTGGATTTGATAGTCGCATTAGTACCAGGTGTGTAAACTAACACACTGATACCTAGTAATGTTATTAATAAACCTGTTTGCCTGTTGAAAATGATACCAGTATGATGGATAATTGGATACCCAAATGGGGTATGTGTGCGGATCCGGGTAAGTCTATTTTATTACAAGTCCTATCATGGATACTTTGAATATGATGATCTATCTTTGTATATATATATGCTATGAGATGTGATGTTGGACATGGTTGCATGAGTTACATGATTGCATATTGTATATGAGTCGATATGACATGTATGGGTGATTCAGTGGAGGGCGGTGATATTTTGTCTTGTGAGCACCGGTGCTTTAGTAGCACACTTTGTGACTTTGGGTCACGGAGGTTTAGCACCTCAGGAGGTTTGGTACCTCGGCGTCTCGTCCACGTGGTTTAACCACGTGGGTTGGCCCCACTTGTGAGATATGGGATTGGCGCCATGATTTGGTATCACACGATGGGTTGGCCCCATCAATGATTTGTGACTACGGTCACCGGTGCTTTGGTAGCACAATTGTGTCTTTGGGACACGGAGGTTTGGCACCTCATTGCGACTTGTCCCGTGGTTTAACCACCGTGGGTTGGCCCCATGAGATATGGGATCGTCGCTAGTGATTTGGTATCACACACGATGGGTTGGCCCCATCATTGGATTTGTGACTACGGTCACCGGTGCTTTAGTAGCACAATTGTGTCTTTGGGACACGGTGTTTTGGTAACACATTGTGACTATATGTCACCGGTGGTTTGGCACCACCAAAGTGGTTTGGTACCACACGGGTAGAAAAGGTGATATGGATGGTTAGGATCGGGTTGCATTAATTATGTTGCTTTGTATGATGTGTGTTAGCATGTTGTTCTTGAGAGCGGGATTTACACCTTTGAGTCACTCGACTCACCCTCTCCTTTGACTTTTGGTGACACTTAGACGCGGACATGGGCCGGATGGACTCGAGGTGCTCATGCCATACTGAAATAAAGTTTTGCTCAGACTTTTAAGAAAGTTGGTACTCAAGTTTTATTATTACTATTTGGTTTTATTTGGGTTGTAAATGGCCTTTTAAATTATGTTTCGTTTACGATTAAGTTAGATTTATAATATGCTTTAACAAACTACTTGAGTTAAAATGTGCTAAAACTTGGTAAGACAACGTTTTCAAAAGCGCAAAAGCGATGTTTTAAACTATACCATCGGGTATCATACTATAACTTAGAACAAAATGGACTCGAATTGTTTTCAAACTTAAATATGGTTTTCTACTAAGGCGAAATCTTTTAGTAATAATATGACACGACTTAAACTTCAAACCGATATAAATTAGTTTTACCTACACTTGAGATAAATTTTCAAAGCTCTCGGGGTTTTTAAACACAACGTGAATTTTAATCCAAATCTACTCAAGTTTTCCTCAAATACAAAGTTTACAAAGTGTTTCATCAAACTTAGACTTGACCTAAACCACCCAAATCCTTTTTCCTGTAGCATACAGTTGATTAGTGGTGCATTGACCGGGTTTGGGGTGTTACATTTAATGATATCGAGCCAAGTTCAAAAGCTGTTTGTGGCCCGAGGCCCAAAATGTTTTAAATTCGGTTTTAAGTGTTTTGGTTTTAAAGTATATGATTTGAAAGGCATGGCATCAGTCTCGGCACCAATCCGCCCGGTAAGTACCCCTAGCGATGTTTGCATATGATTTTGATGATGTATGATATGAATGAATAGTGGTAGTAGACTACCCTAGAGGCTGAAACCTATAGGACTTTGTGAACTCATGAAAACAAAACTACGTAATAAGAACTATTCATAAGATTGTGCCTTAATACGGTGGAATAAAAATGGCGCATAAAACTTTTAAACCAGATAAGTCAAGACATTAGACATAGAGTTGGGAGCGTATGAAATATTCATCTGTTTTAATTGCTAGGTGTTTTTAGTATGGGTAGGAGTTTTAAATTCTAGTTAGAAGTATATTAGTTTTATTAAGATCGAGTCTTGTGACAAGGCGTAGTGTGGTAGGTTAGGATGTGCATTTGTTAGTTAGTTGGAAATTTAGAGGACGAAATTTCTTTAAGGAAGGTAGATTTGTAACATCCTGAAATTGGGCCTAAGAGAATTGAGCCCAATGGGCCTTAGGCGTAGTAGCGTTTAAATTTTTGGAGAATAGAGATCGACTTAAATGCAAGTTAGACCTATTGGATAAGTGATTTTGGAAGGTTAGAGGCTTCATGAAGTCCGGGATCAAATATTGGCTTTGGGAAATTTTGGTTTTAGGTGAAAAAAACCTAGAAGTTGGCGGATAGGCCTTAAGAATAAAATATGGAGAAAATGACACAAATGGAGTGTGTGGTCTAGTGGCAAATTGGTGCCACATAGAAAGCAAGGGGTGACGCCTAAAAGGAAGGAAGGAGGTCCAAGGTTCAAGTCTTGGCTTTTGCATTTTGGTTTCTTTTGCTTGGACCTTAGAATTTGGCCCATAGTTTATATTTACTTCATGCATGGTTTAAGACACAAGGAGCTAGTTGGTAAAGTGGCTAGCGTGGATTATGTTATAAGGAGCACAGGTTGAATCTCGTGAGAAGCGAAGGAGTATTATTTTGCGGATTGAATGACAAGAGTTTGATTGAATTTAAACTCTCTGACGAAGGATCCCACATCGGAAAGACACAAAGAAGGAAGGTGAAGAGCTAGCTATATAAGGAGCATCCTAGGAGGAGAGTAAACACATCTTGGGGCGTTTGGGCACAAGAGTGGCTTGGGGCCAGATTAGCACCAGAGTCCTGTCGGTGTGTAACTCTCTACTCTAGTTGTAAGCGGCAAATCTTGAAATCTTATTACGGCATTAGTAGCCACTGACGCGGCGCATGTATGGGGCTTCGAGCGATAGTTGAGGCCATCGAGAGTATTCTCGTGGGTTGGGTCGCTTGGGCCTCGATGGGCCAAAGTGGGCCCAATGGGCGATGGGCCCATATGAGTAAATTGCATGATTAGTTAGTATATAGTGAACTAGACTAGGTGGAACTTATATCGTGGCTAGATTTGTGCTAGGTGGGCCACACGGCGTGTGGGCGGATAAACAAAATCGGGTTTTAGGCCCAATCGTCCTAAGTCGATCGGAGATGGTGGTGAGTCGCTAGTGGCGACATTAGGCCTTCAGAAAGGCCACTACATGTGTGAATTACCGGAAATACCCTTGGTGGGTAAATTACGAAAATGCCCTTGGTAGGTAAAATTACGGTTATACCCTTAGAGGTTGATTAGCATGATTATGTTGTTTAGTTTTGGCCGATTGTAGGGAAGGCTTGATCTTACATATCTCGGGTTGTGGCTAGTGCTCAAAAGCGTTAAGGAAGGGGATCTAGTCGTTAGATCTTGATCTACTGGATTTGATAGTCGCACTAGTACCGGTGTGTAAACTAACACTGCGATACCTAGTAATGTTATTAATAAACTGCTTTTGCTGTTGAAAATGATACGATTATGATGGATAATTGGATACCCAAATGGGGTATGTATGCGGATCCGGGTAAGTCTATTTTATTACAAGTCCTATCATGGATACTTTGAATATGATGATCTATCTTTGTATATATATATGCTATGAGATGCGATGTTGGACATGGTTGCATGAGTTACATGATTGCATATTGTATATGAGTCGATTATGACATGTATGGGTGATTCGAGTGGAGGGAGCGGTGATATTTTTGTCTTGTGAGCACGGTGCTTTAGTAGCACACTTTGTGACTTTGGGTCACCAGAGGTTTAGCACCTCAGGAGGTTTGGTACCTCGGCGTCTCGTCCACATGGTTTAACCACCAGTGGGTTGGCCCCACTTGTGAGATATGGGATTGGCGCGGTGATTTGGTATCACACGATGGGTTGGCCCCATCAAGCATTTGTGACTACGGTCACGGTGCTTTAGTAGCACAATTGTGTCTTTGGGACACGGAGGTTTGGCACCTCATTGCGACTTGTCCACGTGGTTTAACCACAGTGGGTTGGCCCCACATGAGATATGGGATAAATGCGCTGGTGATTTGGTATCACACGATGGGTTGGCCCCATCATTGGATTTGTGACTACGGTCACGGTGCTTTGGTAGCACAATTGTGTCTTTGGGACACGGTGTTTTAGTAACACATTGTGACTATATGTCACGGTGGTTTAGCACCACCGGTGGTTTGGTACCACACGGGGTAGAAAAGGTGATATGGATGGTTAGGATCGGGTTGCATTAATTATGTTGCTTTGTATGATGTGTGTTAGCATGTTGTTCTTTGGGGCGGGATTTACACCTTTGAGTCACTCGACTCACCCTCTCCTTTGACTTTTTGGTGACACTTAGACGCGGACATGGGCCGGATGGACTCGAGGTGCTCATGCCATCTTGAAATAAAGTTTTGCTCGGACTTTTAAGAAAGTTGGTACTCAAGTTTTATTATTACTATTTGGTTTTATTTGGGTTGTAAATGGCCTTTTAAATTATGTTTAGTTTACGATTAAGTTAGATTTATAATATGCTTTAACAAACTACTTGAGTTAAAATGTGCTAAAACTTGGTAAGACAACGTTTTCAAAGCGCAAAAGCGATGTTTTAAACTATACCATCGGGTATCATACTATAACTTAGAACAAAATGGACTCGAATTGTTTTCAAACTTAAATATGGTTTTCTACTAAGGCGAAATCTTTTAGTAATAATATGACACGACTTAAACTTCAAACCGATATAAATTAGTTTTACCTACACTTGGATAAATTTTCAAAGCTCTCGGGTTTTTAAACACAACGTGAATTTTAATCCAAATCTACTCAAGTTTTCCTCAAATACAAAGTTTACAAAGTGTTTCATCAAACTTCTAGACTTGACCTAAACCACCCAAATCCTTTTTCCCAGTAGCATACCAGATTAAATTAGTGGTGCATTGACCGGGTTTGGGGTGTTACACATACTATCTCTGCCATGCCAGAGCTAACATCCGTAGTATCCATACAGCCATGACCATGGTCGTGTGTAAGGCCGTGTGGTGTGGAATTCTGCGCTTTATTAACTTGGTTAGTTTGTAGTTCGATGCTAAAATAAAAAGAAATAAATAGGGTTAGTGCTCAGGTTGCCTCCCGAGAAGTGTTCGTTTAAAGTCTTAAGCAAGACTTACCTCTCATTCGTACCTTCACAGTGGTTTACAGAGTGAAAAATCCTTTTTCATGCTATCATCATATAATTTGAGTTGAGTGGAATTTACTTTAAAAGTACCGAAAGTAGAATTACTTACCTCGACTGTGTCGTAAAGGAAAACATTAAGTACTATAAAGGGAATCTTTTTGTTTGTCTTTAGGTTTGATGTGGCGATTCGCGGGTCTGCTCTATCTAATAGTACCTGATCTCCTATTTTAAAGTGATTTGATGTTCCTTTAAGTTCTTACGGGGATTCCTTCGGTTTCACTTCGTGTGGGTTTGATTTCTCCTTGAAATGTGTCTCCCACTCACCTAGCTCATCGGTCTGAAGTCGTCGTTCCTCATGAGATATATCCTTCTTGGTATGAGCTATAGGATCTGGCTCTGTAGTGTAATTTCATGGTGCTTCCTGAAAAGAAAGTTTAACTGAATGCTTATCAACAGAATTTACGTTTTCACCTTTCTCACTCGATGTCCTAGTTGAGTCGAGAGCTTGAAGACTGATTGATTCGTCACTTACCCGAAGTATGAGTTCACCTATACAAACATCAATTTTAGATCTGGCAGTTGCTAGAAAAGATCTTCCTAAAATTAAGGGTATACTATTATCTTAATCCATTTCTAAAACAACGAAGTCTATGAGGAATATAAATTTGTCAACTTTAACTAGTACATCTTCAATTATACCCTTAAGAATTCAAATAGCCTTATCAGCTAGTTGAATACTCATCCTAGTTTGCTTGTGTTTCTCTAGGACTAGCTATTTAAACATTTTAGATGGCATAACATTGATGCTTGCCCCTAAATTAGCTAAAGCATTATCAATAGATAAACTACCAATTAAACATGGAATTGTAAAACTCTCTGGATCTTTCAATTTTTGTGGTAGTCTATTCTGTAACATTACCGAGCACACTGCGTTTAGTTCCACTTACGACTCCTCATCTAACTTTCGCTTGTTCGTTAAGAGCTCAGTTAAAAATTTCCTTGAATCTGGCATCTGCGAAAGAACTTTAAAAAACAGTAAGTTAATATGTAATTTCTTTAAGAGTTTAAAGAACTTGCCGAACTGTTCTTCTGTGTTCTCTTCCTTCATCTCATTGGGCTAAGGTATACGAGGTTTGTATTCTTTAATTACCAGTTTTGGCTTTTCTTGGCTTACATCAATCTTACCTTCACTTACCACAGGTTCTCGCCTTGGCTCAGGTTCAGATTCGACTATCCCTTCACTACCATGAGTTGTTATGGCTTGAATTTGCTTTTTTTGATTAGTCTCAGTGTTACTTGGCAAGCTACCTAATGGTCATTCGGAGATCAGCTTTATGAGTTTCCCTAACTAGTTCTCAATTCCTTTAATTTATGCTTGTGATTTTTAAGTGTTGTCTCGGTGTTTTGAAAACGAGTTTCAGACACCACTATGAATTTTGTCAGCATCTCTTCAAGGTTCGACTTCTTTTCCTGTGGGTAGGGCTGTTGTTGGAAGTTTAGAGGGGGTGGTTGTTGTCTTAGATTACCTTGACCACCCCACGAGAAATTGGGGTGGTTCCTCCAACCTGGATTATAAGTATTACTATAAGGGTTATTTTGAGGTCTAAAATTGTTACCCGTATAGTTTATCTGTTCGCTTTCCATGCCCGGATTGTAGGGTGGGGTACTCAGGATTTGCCACACCTTTTAGATTTGAGTCACATTGCATAACTGGATGTACCTGCAAAGAACCACACAAACCATCAATCTTTTTATTCATCATCTCTACTTGATTTGATAGCATGGTGACTGCGTCGAGATTGAAAATTTCGGCTGCTTTGGTTGGCTTTGTCCTTGTAACTTGCCACTGACAGTTGTTCAGTGACATTTCCTCTATGAATTCATAAGCCACATCAGGAGTTTTGTTATTCAGGGTTCCGTCGACTGCTGAGTCAATTAACTACCGGGTTGAGGTGTTCACACCGTTGTAAAAAGTTTGGACCTGTAACCACAAGGGTAAACCATGGTGTGGGCACTTTGTCAACAAATATTTGTATCTCTTCCATGCATCGTATAATGTTTCTAAATCAATCTACACAAAAGAAGAGATATCATTCCTTAATTTGGCCGTTTTGGCCAGCAAAAAATATTTTAATAAAAAATTTTCGGTTATTTGGTCCCATGTAGTGATTGATCCTCGTGGAAGAGAATGTAACCACAATTTGGCTTTATTTCTCAAATAAAAGGGAAATAACCGAAGACGAATGGCATCATAAAAAATGCCATTTATTTTTAAGGTATCATAGAATTCTAGAAATTTTGCTAGATGAGCATTCAGGTCTTCGTCCTGCAAACCATCAAACTGAACAAACTATTGAATCATTTGAATAGTGTTAGGTATCAGTTTAAAATTATTAGCGGCTATAGCAGGCCTAACAATACTCGATTTAGCTTCTGTTAAATT
This sequence comes from Gossypium rotundifolium, assembly GCA_025506655.1. Taxonomy (NCBI): domain Eukaryota; kingdom Viridiplantae; phylum Streptophyta; class Magnoliopsida; order Malvales; family Malvaceae; genus Gossypium; species Gossypium rotundifolium. Next base: position 45,656,629 of record CP106726.1, read on the forward strand.
GGGTTTAGCATAATCATACATAGTTCGAGGAGCATGATGATTGGCCACCTCCTCAGGTAGCAGATTATTCTCATCCATCCCTTCGGTGGTATTAGTTTAAATCCTCTTGCTCTTCTTGTATGTAATTTAAGCCTCACCTTACTTCTCTTGATTTACGACGGTTCCTTCAATATCACTGTCGTAAAGTAGTGGTCCTGTTGGGTTCCTTCTAGTCAAAAACTAGAGGTACCTACTAGAAAAAGAAAAAAAATAAAAAGAAAATTCAGAAAAGTAAAAATAAAATTTAATTGCAAAAATAAAATATGGCTAAAGTAATAAAAATTAAGTGTTCTTAATATTTTAATTCCCCGGGAACGGCACCAAAAACTTGATCGTGTGTCAGAGTCTTAAAAATTTATAAAAAGAATGATTGAAACTGGAAACTAACTAAGACAACGATGGAGGTAAGCGCACCTATCGAACAGTAGTATAGTTTAGTGGCAAGACTGGATTGTCGAACCCAAAGGAACCAAAAGTACTAATATTAACTATCTTTCTATTATTTAGCCTAAGAATTAAGGGAATTTGTTATTTAATCTAAAATTAACTAACTACTAAGCTAAACATGCGAAGACAAAGAAAAGAAATTAAGGAAAGACTTGAGAGGAAAACCTATTGATTTAGACAATACCCGAGGAAGAATCCACCTAGACTTCACTTGTTATTTAACTCTGAACCAGACGATTTATTCACTTGACTTGATCCGTAAGATTCCCTAATTTATATTAATACCTCTCTCGAGGCTACTAACATCTAACCCTAGCTTGATTAATTGAAATTTCTTTCTAATTAAAACCCCTAGAATTTCATTAACTCGATCTATGGACTTCGATATTAAGTTTGACCCTAAACTGGCAAATTTACGTCATCCTATCTCTAGGGTTGTGTTTAACTCCGCTTAACTATACTAGATCTACTCTTAAACAAGATCTATTCCTCCTCTGCCTAAGAGCATGAATGCTTGACTTAATATTATGGAAATACCAAAACAAGAATTAAGAACACATAGTTAAGAACAAATCAAGTATTTATTATACAGCTCAGATAACAATAACAAGATTCGTCTTAGGTTTCATCCCCCTCAGGTATCAGAGAGTTTAGTTCATAATAGTAAAAGAAAACATCTCAGAATAAAATATAAAATAAAACATAAGAAAACCCTAAAACCCCCTGAAGGAATTGAAGGAGAATTCCTCCATCTTGAGTATGATCCTGGCTTCTTGAGATGAATCAACTGGCTTTCTTCGAGTAAATCCAACAATTCTGGCCCTTTGGCTTGGATCCTTGGCCTAGCTAAACTGCCCCCTAAAGGTTGGCCTTTGGGGTATTTATATAAGCTTTTGGAATGTCTTTCTTCGCCTCTAAGTACCCTAATCCGAATAAAACTCTTCTTTCATGCGGCAGGGACACGCCCATGGGGCACGCCCGTGTAAATCGATTTAAGGCCGTGGTCGGGTCTATTGATGAGGCATGACTGTGTATTTCAGGGTCCAGGCCGTGGTCGACTCTTCTTATGGGGCACAGCAGTGTGGTCTTGGGCCCATGCCGTGTGAATTTCGTACTTTGGCCCATTTTCTCCATTTTCGGCCCGTTTCTCGTTCTTTTCATCCTTCGATGCTCTACTGAGTATAAAACATGAAAACAAAGAATTAGGAGCACCTATTTCCATAATTAAAGGGATAAATCATCCAAAAATATGCTAAATGTGGGATTAAAATATGGTCATATTACGGTTTATCACTTTTCTCTTAGTATTTCCAGAACAATTCGGAGATGCGAATCATGGTCCTCCTCGGTTCTAGAATATACCGAATATCATCTATAAACACTAGGTGTTCAATCGATTAATCAACCCGAAATATCATTAACCGAATTAACCAACTTTTCAAAATTTTTAGCATTAGCAAGGCCAAATTTTTTCAAAAAATTAACTGAATCGAAATTTTATCGATCAATTGGTTGGTTAACCAAATTAACGAAAATTATATGTTTTTTTATTTTTGGTTAAAATTAATCGAATTAATGAATTACAATTAACCGAATTAACCGACTTACAGAATTACCCAAATTACCCGAAATGAATCACTACATAATTAAAAATTACATAATTTTTGTTTAGTTTTAGAATTTTATTTTATTTATTAAATTATTTGTAATTTTATGATTGGGTAATTGGGTTGGGTTGGATATTTGGGTTTGAATTGGGTTTAGGGATTGTGTTTACGAATAGTGGCCTATTTATATATTATAATTTTATTTATTAATTTTTTGGTTAAAGCGAAAATTTGATTAACCGATCGATTTCAAACCGAATTAACCGTTAACTAAAAAGTCACAAAATAAATAACCGACTCCCGACCGAAAAATTTAGTTAACCGACCGATTAACCGAATTCGATTGGTTAATCGAATTTTTTCAGTTTTACCCGAATTTTTCACACCCCTAATAAACACCACCACGAATCGGTCCAAATAGGGTTGGAAGACCCGATTCATCATATCCATGAAAGCAACTGGTGCATTCGTTAACCCAAACGGCATGACTAGAAACTCGTAATGTCCATAACGAGTCTTGAATGTAGTCTTGTACACATCTGCCTCCTTAACGCTTAGCTGATGATACCCCGATCTAAGATCTATCTTGGAGAAAATCGAAGCTCCCTGCAGCTGGTCAAATAGATAGCCTATCCTTGGTAATGGGTACTTGTTCTTAATCGTCAGTTTATTTAGTTGACGATAATCAATACACATACGCATGGACCCATCCTTCTTCTTCACGAACAATACTGGTGCTCCACATGGAGACACGACCGAATGAATCCTCGATCCTATAGCTCTTGGATTTGAGCTTTTAATTCTACCAACTCCTTCTGCGCCATCCTATAAGGGGCGATGGACACCGGAGCCGTTCCCGGTAGAAGCTTAATGTCGAATTCGACCTCACGGTTTGGAGGCAACCTCGGAAGCTCTTCGAAAAATACATCTGGAAATTCCTTCACAGTTCTGACATTCTTAATGGATGGACCCTGACATAAGCTAAGAACGTCTCGCAACCCTTACGTATCAGCTTCTCGACCCTTAGTGATGAGATTGCATTAGATAAATAATCTCGTCGATCCCCTATCACAACCGTCTCCTAATCTTCTGAAGACCTCAATACCATACACTTAGAAGCGCAATCCAAATTCGAATGATGCTTCACTAACCAATCCATGCCCAAAATACGATCAAATTTGCCAAACGGTAGTTTCATCAAATCCGCAGAAAAGGCAACCCCTTGGACCCCTAGTGGTACATCTCTGAATAGTTTATTCACTCTAACTGACTGTTCCAACGGACTTACCACCAACGTTTCTCTGTCAGTAATTTTGAACTGTATACCCAACGACCCAGATGCAGTACATGCAACATACGAATGTGTAGACCCAATATCAATTAAAGTGGTATATGGTGCATTATAAATGAGGAACGTACCAGTTGTGACATCAGGGGCGTCGCCGTCCTTTTAGCGCTGAGCAACATAAACCAACGCTGGCTATCTCGCCTCAGTATTACCAGTACCTCTGCCTGGTGCTCCATAACCTCGTCCCAAACCATTACCCTCTCTGGCCTAACCCCAAACTCTTGGTGGTGTGACCACCACCTCTCCTGGTGAATATAATACGACACAGTAGCTTGCATCCGACCGGGCCTCTCGAGTGCGATCTTTAACCTCAGTAGTCCCTAGACCCAGATCTGAAGCACGCCCCAGTTCTTTTCCAACACTCACCTTGGTGATATCTCCCACACACAAGACAAGGTCATGCAGTCACAAGAACAATGAGGAACTTCAGCTCGGACCTGCTCATCAAATCTAGGCCTCTTCTTAGGCCCACCAGAAGAACTTGAGGGTCCAAAATCCCTCTTATTTTTGCCCCTTTCCTTCTCACTATTTTGACGCTCTGAGCGTTTCACATCCTCAACAGTCTTTGCCTTCTAAATCAGGGCAGCAAAGTTTCATTCCCTCTGCGGGGCTATCAGTACCCGCAACTCATCTCAGAGACCATCCTCAAAATATACACAGCTATCATACTCAGTCGCGACTGTGCCCCGAGCATACCAGCTCAACCGCAGAAACTCTACCGCGTACTCTATTACAGACTTATTTCCCTAGATCAGACTTAAGAATTCCTTTCTCCGGGCATCCACATAACTAGCCCCAACATATTTTCCTTGAAAGGCTATTTTAAAGAAGTCCCATGTCAAACGGCTGGCTTGCGTGCCTTCCCTCATGGTAAGCCACCATTGATAAGCCTCATCTTGTAGTAAAGACACTTCTCCTTTCAATTCTTGCTCCACCGTACAATCGACGTCATCTATTATTCGCTCAACAGCCTCTAACCAATATCCTGCCACATTTGGGGCTACACCAGAGATGCCACTAAAAATTTTCGCCCCATTCGACCAGAGTCGTTTAGAAATTGACCCTCGGCCCACTAACCCAGTACTTGCTCTAGCAACCCTTTCAAGAACCCGCGACATCCCTTGGGACAGAGCATCATCCCACTGGCTCAGTCATGAGACCCCGTCTCATTCATTGGTGAGGCTGGCACTTCCCTATCAGGCATGTGTCATGATGCTAAAGACCTAGCCCTAGCACCTCGGCCTCTACCATGACCACGTGTACCCATTCTGCGACCTCTTGTGTTCATATAGGTATAGCGTATTTATCTGTTTTATGCATCTGTTTATAATTCTTATAATTATTAACATATATTTTATGATGAACAGCAATTATGGTTGTTTTCACAAATCAAATTTTTTTGGTACAATTTTTAGTCTCCTATAGTCTCAGTTTCTCCAACTGAGGAGATTCAATATACTACTATTCCTAGTAGTTTCTCAGTATAGTTATTTCAAGATACAATGCAGTACATGATGTCGAGAACTTACAGATTTGGTGCTGGAGACTCAGTGTGCCACACCTTCGGTAATGACATTTCTTTCCAACCCAAAATTTAAATAGATTAGAAAATTTCTGAAACCTATTTCATAGTCGAGTTTTGCAACCTGGCTCTGATACCACTAAATGTAACACCTCAAACTAGATCTAGACGTTATGACCGGATTCGGTGTGTCACATCAAAGTTATGTTTTTAAACTGACAAGTTCAAAAAAAAAACTCAATACAAAACATTTATCCTCTTTGACACTTTCAGGGTAGTAATTTCATAACACCTTATTTCTTTATTAATCTGAATTAAGCATTGCGAGAGCTCGTTTGAGTTGTATATTATTTTTTCTAGGTTTGTAAATCATAATTTCTTTTAAAAAAAACCTTTGTCGTTTTAAAACTCGCGTTTCCTAGTCAGCAGGTAGTGAGGAGGAGAAAATACCAATCAAAAGTTAAAAATCCCATAAGGCCTTATTACAGAATCATTAGCCCAATATATTAAAACTAAGTTAAATGAAATAACTAAGTTTACGAATAAAACATATCGAGTGTGTGGCCACCTCCGAGTCCCTCGTGGCTCCAAATCGTTTAAGACTGGAGATTACCTGAATAATTAAGGAAAAGGGTGAGTTACGAGAACGCAGTGTATAATCCCCTACAACGCTATCAGTTTGAGCCCAAGTCCTAATTAATATAGCTCAGTCTAAGCCTTAGCCAAATACAGAATCAGAGTGTGTCCAAGCCCAAAATCGTGTCAATGCAAATAGAATGTAGTCCAACCCAGTCCAGCCATCACACCTCCCGTACCAACCCTACACACCATGTGGGGACCAAGACAATCCACCCAAATTTCACACACCAATAATGCGATGATTGCTAATATCAATGTAGCAAAGCTACTAATAAAGTAAACGTGGCTGAGCCACTAGAATCAATATACGTGGCAAATAAACTAAATCAGTAAATTGTGGTATAGCCACAAGTACAGTACTTCTTCCAAAATACAAAACCCAACCCAACGCAGCATGTCATGTCATATATATAACCCATATATGCAGTATATCACAATCATAATCAATCATAAAGAATACACATACATCACCTATACTACCACTAAGGGTATAACGGTCATTTGGTCGGTTGGGGGTAAAATGATAATTCACCCCTCAAGGGTATTCTGATAATTCTACCCACTGAGGGTATTTTAGTAATTTCACCCGTTGGGGTATTTCAGTAATTTTACCCATTGAGGGTATTTCATTAATTTCATTAATTTCACCCATTGAGGTATTTCAGTAGTTTAGTCATCTAACGGCCTCTCTAGAAGCCTACAGTCACCTCGAGCTACCCATATACCCTTTCTGGTCAAAACGGTGCAATTAGGCCTAAAGCCTAATTTTCGGCCCAAGCGAGCCCACAAGCTCGTGTGGCCCATTCAGCCCATTTTCAGTCACAGTTCTGTGAACCTCACAACCTCATCTATTATTTGGCACTTACCGTGGATTTCGTCTCTGTAGGCCCATTAGCCAATTGGGCCCACATGGCCCACTTTGGCCCAACAAGGCCTATTACAACTTAAGCCAATGAAAAGATCCGAGGCAGTCCCAACCGTCTATCGCCAATAATTGTGGCTCGCTTTATCTTTTCGATCGCTCGCACGCTCGAGTGATTTCAAATATCGAAGTTTCAACTTTTTTGTATTTCAGCTTTAGTCGATTCACATATCATCGCATTGACAGAACTAAAGTGGGTGTACGATTACACACCTGTTACGAGCTGTGGTTTGAAATGCTTCCAAGACACTTATGATAACGACCATACATTAGTTAATTACAAAGTCTTGCTAAGCCCGAGGAATAATAGTTTAAATCAACTTACTTTACTTACCACATGGTGAAATACCCCTTGCAATGGAAGAGTATTCGACTTACACCCACTGGTTAAGGGAAACGAGTCCCTAGCGTCAAATGACAAAAAAAGAACATCTTAGAAATGCTTCTCCATGGCAACTAGAGAAATAGCCTTTTGGCCTCAAAGAACCAAAATCGAGAAAGAGAGAAACACAACAAACCTATATTCGGCTATAGCCACAACTTAACAACAAATGAGGGAGATTCTGAAACAGTTATAATGAAGAGAAGAGAATATTCAGGCCCTAAAAGATTCGGCCCATAAAAAGAATCAAGGCTTAATGTTTGGCTAGCTTCGCAAGGCCAAGAGAAGAATAACAAGGGAGAAAGAGAGGTTCTGTTAGGCCAAGGTGAACCGAAAGGAGAAAAGGGATTTGGCAGCAAGTAAGTAGTAACGGCGAGATGAAAAAGTAAGAAGAATAATGAGGAGAAAGAAGAAAAGAAGAAGAAAGTAGAGGCCTATCAATTCGGCAATTAGAAAACAAAAAAAAATGAAAGAGGTGGAAAGGATGAATAAGAAGTGAATTCGGCAGAGGTCAGAATGAAATGAAAGACCTCAAATGTCCAAAAGTACCAAAATGCCAACACTCCCTAAAAAATCGCAGAGAAAATTTGACACTCCCACACTATCACAAACCGAAAATGCACTCCCCAAATTGCAACCTTGGCCGAAATTCCCTACTCAACTTTCCCCATATTTGACCAACACTCCCACACACATCCATCTCCTTGATTCCCTCCACCAAATCCTCTTTGAAACACTTTCAGCCTCCCATTCAAAATTCTTGACCAAGTCTTCAACTTCCCTTGTAGAGTTTGATTCAAACTCTACCTCTTGCTCCCTCAAGACATAAAATAAAAGTCCTCCTTTTGCTATTCATGGGATTCGAACCCCACTCCTCCTTGTTATCCCAGTGACGCCACAGCCACTAGATCCTAAGCTAATTTTTTGTCACTTAAACACCCCTATGAATACATAAGTCCCATTGCTTACAACCCCTTTCTCTCAAGAGCCAAAAACTAAAATTTTTCCAAAGCCCAGGCTCGAACCCAGGCCTTCTTAGAACCCCCAAATACACTCAAATAACTAGATGTTCAAGCTCATCATGGAACTTAAGAAAAATTAACATAAAGGATTGTAACCCCAAAATTTTAGGGTGTTACAACACTACCTCCTTAAAGAAATTTTGGCCTCGAAATTTACCTGCTCAGAAGAGGTGAGGGTATTGTTGTCGCATCTCCTCTTCAGGCTCCCACGTGGCTTCCTCTGAACTATGATTACACCAAAGAACCTTGACTAATGGGATAGATTTCCTTCTTAACACTTTAACATCTCGATCCAGTATCTGCACCGGTTCCTCCTCAACGGTCAGATCAGGTTTAACCTCGATCTCCTCCACCGACACTATATGCGAGGGATCAAAATAGTATCGCCTCAATATAGAGACGTGAAACACATTATGTATACCACTTAACTCAGGCAGCAATTCCAGCTGATAGGCAACCAGTCCCATACGTTTTAATACGTGGTAAGGTCCGAGGAATCTAGGGCTCAACTTGCCTTTTTACCCAAATCTCAAAATCTTTTTCCATGGTGAAACCTTTAAGAAGACATAATCTCCTACTGCGTACTCAATCTCTTTACACTTTAAATCAACGTACGACTTCTGCCTATTAAATGCTTCTTTTAATCGACACAGATCAATTTTACTTTCTCGATTTTAGAAACTAGCTCTGGCCCCAATATTCACCGCTCACCCAATTCTATCCAACAAGTAGTGGTACGAGACCTATGACCATATAACGCCTCATACGGTGCCATCTGAATACTAGTTTGGTAGCTGTTGTTACAAGCGAATTTCGCTAATGGCAAATAGTCTTCCCAACTACCATTGAAATCAATTACACAGCTTCCTAGCATGGTTTCCAAAATATGAATTACCCTCTCCGACTGACCATCAGTCTGTGGATGAAATGCCGTGCTAAAATCCAACCTTGTACCCAGAGCTTCGTGTAACACTCTCCAGAATCATGATGTGAGTCTAGAGTCTCTTTCCAAAATGATAGACACTGGTACCCCATGCAGCCTCACAATCTCAGCCATGTACAACTTGGCCAACTTCTTCAACGAATAATCAGTACGGACCGGTATGAAGTGGGCAGATTTAGTCAATTGATCAGGAATGACTCATACCGAATCTTTCTTAGTAAGTGTCAGGGGTAGCCCACTAACAAAGTCCATGGTCACCCTCTCCCACTTCCAAAGTGGAATTTTAATAGGTTGCAGTAATCCAGTAGGTAGTTGATGCTCAACCTTCACTTGCTGGCATGTCAAACACTTACCTACGAAATCGGTAACCTCACGCTTAATCCTTGGCCAATAGTATAGTTCACGCAGGTCTCGGTATAACTTGTTCCCACCAGGATACATGGCTCATGGACTACTATGCGCCTCCCGCAATATAGACCCCCTTAACTTAGAATCCCTCGGTACACAAACTTTCCCACGGAAGCATAATATTCTCTCACTATTTAGCCCAAAGTCCAGAGTCTCTCCCTTCTTCACCAGTCAGAAACGAGGAATCAATAATTCATCCAGCAACTATTTCTCCTTTATTTGATCAATCCAAGTCGGTTTCACTTGAAGTTCAGCTAACAAACTACCATCCTCAAAAAGTCTAAGACGAGCAAATATTGCTCGCAGATCAGATACAACCTTATGGCTCAATGCATCTGCTACTACGTTAGTTTTCCCGGATGGTACTCAATCGAGCAATCATAGACATTAAGCAACTCTATCCATTTTCGTTACCTAAGATTCAACTCTTTCTGAGTAAGGAGGTACTTAAGGCTTTTATGGTCGGTATAAATGATCGACTTCTCCCCATACATGTAGTGTCTGTAAATCTTCGGTGCGAATACGACCGTAGCTAACTCCAAGTCATGAGTGGGGTAATTCAACTCGTGCAGCCTAAACTGACGAGACACATAAGCCACCACTTTACTCTTTTACATTAGCACACAACCCAAACCCGTGTGGGACGCATCACAGTAGACAATGAATTCCTTTCTAGACCTCGGTCATTAATATCGGGCTTCATCGAGTCTTCTTGATTTCTCAAAACTCTCTGTTGTTTATCGGACCAATTAAATAAGTATCCCTTTATGCACGCAACTTAGTTAGGTGCAGCAATTAGTGAAAATCCCTCAACAAATCGTCGATAACACCCAGCCAGGCCTAGAAAAATCTGAATCTTAGATACATTCTTTGGGGGCTTCTAGTCTAATACGGCCTTAATTTTTTGAGGATCAACCCTAATCCCCTCGATCGACACTACATGACCCAAAAAATGTCACCTCTTACAGCCAAAACTCGCATTTTCTGAACTTGGCATAAAGTTGCTTTTCTCTTAGTATTTACAGAACAATTCAGAGATACGAATCATGCTCCTCCTCGGTTCTAAAATATACCAGAATATCATCTATAAACACCACCATGAATCGGTCCAAATAGGGTTAGAAGACCCGATTCATCATATCCATGAAAGGAGTTACTGCATTCGTTAACCCAAACGACATGACCAAAAACTCGTAATGTCTATAACGATTCCTGAATGCAGTCTTGTGCAGGTCTGCCTCCTTAACCCTTAGCTGATGATACCCTGATCTAAGATCTATCTTGGAGAAAATTGAAGCTCCTCGTAGCTGGTCAAATAGATCGTCTATCCTTGGTAATGGGTACTTGTTCTTAACCATCTGTTTATTTAGTTGATGATAATCAATACACATACGCATGGACCCATCCTTCTTCTTCACGAACAGTATTGGTGCTCCCCATGAAGACACACTCGGTCGAATGAATCCTTGAATCAGTAGCTATTGGATCTGAGCCTTTAATTCTACCAACTCCTTCGGCACCATCCTATAAGGGGCGATAGACACCGGAGCCATTCTCGGTGAAAGCTCAATGCTGAATTTGACCTTACGATTTGGAGGCAACCCCAAAAGCTATTCAGGAAATACATCTGGAAATTCCTTCAAAGTTCTGACATTCTTAATGGATGGACCCATAGAATCAGAGATGCTAACATAAGCTAAGAATGTCTCGCAACCCTTGCGCATTTGCTTCTCGGCCTTTAGTGATGAGATTACATTAGATAAATAATCCCTTCACTCCCCTATCACAACCACCTCCTCATCTTCCGAAGAATTCAATACCATACGCTTAGCAACGTAATCCAAATTCATACGGTGCTTCATTAAGCAATCCATACCCAAAAAAAGATCAAATTCTCCAAATGACAGTTTCATCAAATCCGCCGAAAGAACAACCCCTCGGACCCTTAAGGGTACATCTCTGAATAGTTTATTCACTCTAGCGATCGTCCCAGCAGGCTTACTAAAGAACGCTTTCTCTCATAATTTCAAATCAGATAACCAATGACCCAGACACAATACATGCAACATACGAATGTGTAGACCAAATATAAATTAAAGCGGTATATGGTACATTATAAATGAGGAACGTACCAGTTATCACATCAAGGGCGTCGCCGTCATCTCAGAGCCGAGTAGGATAGACCAATGCTAGCTGTCTCGCCTCGGTATTACTAGTACCTCTGTCCCGTGCTCCACGACCTCGTCCCAAACCATTACCACTTCTGGCCTGACCTTGACCTCTCAGTGGCTGCTGACCTTGTAACACCCCAAACCTGGCCCAAACACTACAACTGGATCTAGTATGTCACTAAGGAGATTTTAATAAAACATGTCGCATTTCTGGAAAATATTTTCCTAAAGTTTAACCTTTTATTCGGGAAAAATTTAATAGGTTGATAATTTAGATAAGCTATAAATTCTATGAGATGTTTCTATGAATTAAAAGCTGAAACTTAAATACATGCCTTAAAAAAGTGTAAACTTGAAATGTCTAATAATAATAATAAAAGCCCAAAATAAAAGCGAGCTAAAATATAAAGCTAACTGACACGTGGCCTTATTACATTGAAATTTAAAACCCATTAAATAAAAATATAAAATAATAAATTAAAGTCTTTTCTTTGAATCCAAATGTTCTTTTGGATGGCCACCTTACACTCCTCTCCGATCCGGGTCCGATGCACTAGGTGCTACCGAAAATATTAAATCATAGGTTAAGTCATAAGACTCGGTGTACAACCCTCATGCACTTTAGATTTGGGCCTTAGCCCCAAAGAATGTAATAAAGAACATATTATATATGAAAATATACAAAGCCCAACCCAAATCCTAGGTTTCCATCCGCTACACGCCACCCTTACCGCGGTCACACCATTAGGGATTTCTACAATCAACCCACACCACTTCTATCGCCATTGATGGCGATCATCTTTGCTCATCGTCGAGATCATGGCAATAGCCACTACAATGATCATGGCAAAAGCCACTACAACAGATCATGGCAAAAGCCACTACAACAAATCATGGCAAAAGCAACTAGAATAGATCATGGCAAAAGCCACTACACAGTAACACTTCCCTTTCATCAAACCCAACCCGTGAAATCACATAAATCAAAGCATACTTATAAAACATATCATCTTAATAGGCAAATGATCAAGAATGATAGAGATCACTAACCTGGTGATTCACTTTTACCCTCTTCGGGTTTTGAACGTTATGCCGAGATTTCGGCATTTAACAAAATATAAGCAGATTTATTAACACATATTAACAGACAATCTAATGGTGTGAAAAGTTACACACTTGATAACGCGTAGTACTACTCTCTATGTTGATACCCTCGCTACTCTGATCTACTGCCCCTTGTCTACAACCTTGCTCAAAAGCCGAAAAAATGCAAGGATAAGGCTTCTCCTATATTCGGCCAAGGTTAGTGCTTTACCCAATTTATACATTTAAATTAACTGATCTCCTTACCTTAAAATCCAGAAAGTAATTCGATCCGAGTGCTACTGAACTCTGGCTTAAAAATCTAAGCGATTGGACCCCCTTCAAATCTCGAAATGCCGCAAATGAGAGAAAACACCCGATTAGTTAACCATGTAGCCATTCAGCTATTATCTCTAAAAGCTGGAAAAAGATTAAAATCTCACGAATCGACACTTACCTATACAAATGGTTTCGACTACTCCTTCCAGGAAGATTCGGCAATCACAGTAGAAGATCGAAGCGTAGAAGATTAGAGATCTAAGAATTTTGGGTTTTAATAAAATCCCGAAAAAGATGAACAAGAGGAAGATTTCGGCTACAAGAACAAACAAGAGTGTAGTTTCAGCTTTTCGTGAATGGGAGAAGAATAACAATAGAGATCAGAAGATTCGCCTAATAGGAAATTTCAAAGAAAGAAGAAAGGGTGAAGGAGGTGGTGATTTTTGGCTTTTTGAAAGAAAGTTGACAGAAATTGTGGAGGGAAAGACTGAGAATTTCGGCACAAAGAATGAAGAAAAAGTAGGGTTCAAATGTCGAAATTGATGAGCTATTCCCCCTATTTATAGAAAATTTGGCACTCCTATGGCTATTAGAAACCGATTTCTTTACTCCTCTAGGTGATGGAATTTGACCAACTCGCTCTCAGCAGATAGCTCCTAATTTTCTTCTTTTATCTTCCATATTATCAACTATATTATCTACATTATCCCATTCACATAAATCCTACTATTTTTTAGCCTTGTAGCCGCCCACTCCACCTAACCCTAATGCCAAAAATTAGCTAACTTGAATCCAAGGAATTGGGCTCCTTGAAACTTAAATTTAGGCCCCTAACTCCCGGTGTGGTGTCACCTCCTTGTTCCCTAAGTGGGCTTATTGACCTTTGGGCCACAAGCCCATTTTGATATTTTAAACACAGTACTACCTTTTAAGTCCTATAATGCCCAAATAGAAAATTTTAATCAAGGGCTCTACCTAAGCTTCGAGCCCAATTTAGACCCTAACAGATTAAATTAACACTTTAAACATATACACACACTAAAGCGATAGGCCCAAAAGTTCGGGATGTTACGTTCTACCCTCCTTAAAGAAATTTCGTCCTCAAAATTTCCAATTAACGGTAATCTTACTACCTAAGTCTCACCACTATGCTTTCATTGCAAGACTCTAATTCTAAAGCCAAAATAAACACTTAGTATACTATGGTAAGATACGCACCATTATTCACATCTGGAGTGTCTTCGTCCCCCTGGCGATGTGCTGCATAAACCAAAGCTAGCTGCCTCGCCTTAGCATAACCTCCACCTCTACTTGATGCTCCACAACCCCGTTCATTGCCAACATCGCCCTTGGCTTGTCCACGACCCCTTGGTGGTTACTGACCACCTCTCCTAACCTGATCAGAACCTCATCCCGCGGGCTGTGCCTTGTCCACCTGTGGACAGTCCTTAATCATATGCTCCATAGATCCACACCTAAAGCATCCATCGGTTCTCCATCTACACTCCCCATAATGCACCTTCCCACACGAAGGACATGATCGATTCTAACTCGTCAGAGCACGAGCTGGCCCATCAGACCTAGGCCTCTTCTAAAAATTTCTAGATAATTCTGACAACCTAAAATTCCTCTTATTCCTATTCCTATCCTTATCCTTGTTCTATTTCTCAGTTCGCTTAACCTCCTCGGATATCTTAGCATTCTCAACCAAAACCGCAAAGTCCCTTTCTCACTGCGATGCTACTAATACCCTCAGCTCATCCCTTAGTCCATCCTTGAATCGTACGCAACGCTCATAGTCAGTCGCCACAACCCCTCGAGCGTAATGGCTCAATCGCCAAGCTCGCCAGATTCAGATACCAACTTACTTCCCTGTACCAAGTTCAGGAATGCCTTTCACTGTGTATCCACATAACTAGCCCTGATGTACTTTCCCTGAAATGACTCTTTAAAAAAGTCCCAATCGATGCGGTCTGCGGAAATACCCTCCTTCACTGTGAGCCACCATTGATAGGCCTCTTCTCGAAGAAGAGACGCGGCCTCCTTCAACTTCTCTTCCACATTGAAGTCAAGGCCATCCATTATGCGCTCAGTTGCCTCCAACCAATACTCAGCTGTGTTAGGGGTTACGCCAGAGATTCCCCTAAACATCTTCGCTCCATTAGCTCAGAGTCGTTCAGACACAGACTTCCAAGCTCCTAAACCCGTGCCTACTCTAGCCACTCTTTTAATGACCCATAGTATCGCCTGAGACACTGCATCATCTCCACCCATTTGGTCCTGAAATTTCCCCTCCATAGCTGGCTGATTCGGTATCTCATATCGACTCGTGAGCAGCACCCTTTGGTTCGAACACGGTCATCCTACCCTACCACGACCATGACAGACTTTCACGACCCCTTGTACTCATTCTTTCGATTGGCGTTTATCTGATTAGAAATTTTATGAATTATTAATTCTTCCCACTTATTAACCGCGAACAATCTTATGTAAAATCATTTCGATAGTAGTTCTTTCGAATTCAAATTTTATCTACGGGTTTAGTTCTCAAGTCGATACTTCCTAGTCATAGAGTTCACCTTCAGTCAACATTTAGCACGCATCAACCATTAAAACAGCCTTATAAACTTACATTCATCACCTAGGGATATTTGCTTCATTTCACTACCCTGAGGTGTTTTCATAATTTTACCTACAAGGGTATTTTCGTAAATTTTCAAAATAAGAGATTTTGGTTATTTTACAATATAGGGGTATTTTGGTAATTTTAGAAACTGGGGGCATTTCGGTAATTTTGCAAACTGGGGGTATTTTGGTAATTTTGCAAATTTTGGTAACTTTCATAAATTAGGGGTAATTCAGTAATTTCCCAACAAGGGTACTTCAAAAATTTTCCAAACAAGGGTATTTTGGTCATTCTGCAAAATTAAGGGTATCTCAGTAAATTTCCCCAACCTAGGGTTTTTGGATAATTTTACAAAAATTAGAGTCATATAGGTAATTTTACAAAATAGTCTTGGTCCTTTCGGGTTTTAGTTATAAATTTTAGCTTTGTCAACAAGTCCTTGTGGCTAAAGCGAGCAAATCACCACGCACTGTAGGATTCGAGAAAGAGGAGGTGAGCCACTAGGATCGCTAAATACCAAGCTCTCCTCGAATCCAATCCTAGACATGCGTATGCTGTTGCCACACCCTAACTCGTTGACTAGTTCATGTGATTTGTTTGGATAAATTAAGTCTTATGGAATTTAAGAAGTTCATTAAGCTAGGCCTATAGTCCATCAAAGTCTAATTAAACTAGCCTCGTCCCATAAAGCCCATCAAGCCCACATATATATATATCACACAATGGTTTAGAGTACTTACCTGGCGGTCTTGGGCCGGAGATGCAGGTGCCATGCCGCTAACAAACCTGTTATCATTTGTAAACATGCATGTTTCAAAAGCCCATTTCTAGAAAATGTTTTGAGCCCAAAGACCCTCAAAGCGGAGTTTTGAATCGGGCTATAATACCAATTTGTAACACCCCAAACCCGACCAAAACACTACAACTGGATCTGGTATGTCACTAAGGAGATTTTAATAAAACATGTCACTTTTTTGGAAAATATTTTCCTAAAGTTTAACCTTTTATTTGGGAAAAATTTAATAGGTTGATAATTTAGATAAGCTATAAATTCTATGAGATGTTTCTATGAATTAAAAACCAAACTTAAATACATGCCTTAAAAAAGTGTAAACTTAAAATGTCGATAATAATAATAAAAGCCCAAAATAAAAACCGAACCAAATATAAAGCTAATGATTCGTGGCCTTATTACATGGAAATTTAAAACCATTAAATAAAAATATAAAATAATAAACTAAAGTCTTTTGCTGAATCCAAATGTTCTTTTGCATGGCCACCTTGCGCTCCTCTCTAGCTGGTCTCGATGCACTAGGTCCCACCAAAATATTAAATCATAGGTTGAGTCGAAGACTCGGTGCAACCCTCATGCACCTTTAGATTTGGGCCTTAGCCCCACGTAGCGTAATAACAAAACATATTATATATGAAAATATGCAAAGCCCAACCCAAATCCTAGGTTTCCATCTGCTACACGCCACCCTTACCGCCATCACACCATTGGGGATTTCTACAATCAACCCACCCCACACACGCCATTGATGGCGTCTATGTCGCTCATCGCCGATCATGGAAATGGCCACTACAACAAATCATGGCAAAAGCCACTACAACAGATCATGGCAAAAGCAACTACAACAGATCATGGCAAAATCCACTACACAGAACACTTCCCCTTTCATCAAACCCAACCCCGTGCAATCACAAAAATTAGCATACTTATAAAACATGTCATCTTAACAGGAATAGTCACTGAAGAATGACAGAGATCACTAACCTGGTGATTCGCTTTTTCCCTCCTCAAGTTTCGAACGTTATGCCGAGATTTCGGCATTTAACAGAATATAAGCAGATTTATTAACACATATTAACAGACAATCTAATGGTGTGAAAAGTTACACACCGATAACGCTGTAGTACTACTCTTTATATTGATACCCTCGCTAACTGATCATCGCCTTTGTCTACAACCTTGCTCAAAAGCCAGAAGAACGCAAGGATAAGGCCTCTCCTATATTCGGCAAAGGTTAATGCTTTACCCGATTTATACATTTAAATTAACAGATCTCTTTACCTTAAAATCCCAAAAAGTAATTCGATCCGAAAAGCATCAACTCGGCTTAGAAATCTAAGCGATTGGACCCCCTTTAAATCCCAGACTACCTCAAATGAGAGAAAACACCCGATTAGTTAAACATATAGCCATTCGGCTAAGATTTCTAAAAGCCGGAAAAAGATTGAAATCTCACGAATCGACACTTACCTATACAAATGGTTTCGGGTACTCCTTACAGGAAGATTCGACAATCACAGCAGAAGATCGAAGCATAGAAGATTAGAGATCTAAGAATTTCAGCTTTTAAGAAAATCCCAAAAAAGATAAACAAGAGGAAGATTTCGGCTACAAGAACAAACAAGAGTGTAGTTTCGACTTTTAGTGAATGGGAGAAGAATAACAATAGAGATCAGAAGATTCGGTTAATAGGAAATTTCAAAGAAAGAAGAATGAGTGAAGGAGGTGGTGATTTTCGGCTTTTTTAAAGAAAGTTGACAGAAATTGTGGAGGGAGAGACTGAGAATTTTGGCACAAAGAATGAAGAAAAAGTAGGATTCAAATGCCAAAATTGATGAGCTATTCCCCCTATTTATAGAAAATTTGGCACCCCCTATGGCTATTAGAAACTGATTTCTTTACTCCTCTAGGTGATGGAATTTTGGCCAACTCTGCTCTCAGCAGATAGCTCCTAATTTTTCTTCTTTTATCTTCCATATTATCAACTATATTATCTACATTATCCCATTCACATAAATCCTACAATTTTTGAGCCTTATAGCCGTCCACTCCACCTAACCCTAATGCCAAAAATTAGCTAACTTGAATCCAAGGAATTGGGCTCCTTGAAACTTAAATTTGGGCCCCTAACTCCCTGGTGTGGCGTCACCTTCTTGTTCCCTAAGTGGCACTATTGACCACTGGGCCACAAGCCCATTTTGATATTTTAAACACAGGTACTACCTTTTAGGTCCTATGATACCCAAATAGAAAATTTTAGTCAAGGCCTCTGCCTAAGCCTGAGCGCAATTTAGACCCTTAACAGTTAAATTAACACTTTAAACATATACACACACTAAACGCATAGGCCCTAAAATTCAGGATGTTACATACCACCTCTCCCTGGTTGAATATAGCCCTGACTCGTAGCTTGTATCTGACCAGCCCTCTGAGTGCAGTCTTTAACCATGTGGTCCCTAGACCAACATCTAAATCATGCCCCAGTTCTTTTCCAACACTCACCCTGGTGAGATCTCCCACACACATCGCAAAGCTGCAGTCCGCCAGCAATAGCAGGAACTCCAGCTTAGACCAACCTATCAAATCTAGGCCTCTTCTTAGGCCCATCAGAAGAAGTTGAGGGTCCAAAATCCCTCTTGTTTTTGCCCCTTTCCTTCTCACGATTTTAACGCTCTGAGTATTTCACATCCTCAGCAATCATTGCCTTCTAAATCAAGGCAAAGAAAGTCTCTTTCCTCTGCAGGCTCTCAAGATTAAACTCATCTCGGAGACCATCCTCAAAACACACGCAGCTATCATACTCAGTCGCGACTATGCCCCGAGCATACCTGCTCAACCACAAAAACTCGCCCCAATAGATTTTCCTTGAAAAGTCGTTTTAAAGAAGTCCCACATCAAACAATCGCCCTACGTGCCTTCCCTCCTGGTAAGCCAACATTGATAAGCCTAATCTCGTAGTAAAGACACTACTCCTTTCAGTTTTTGCTCCACCGTACAATCGCGGTCATCCATTATTCACTCGACTGCCTCAAACTAATATTCTGCCATATTTGGGGCTACACCAGATATGCCCCTAAAAATTTTCGTCCCATTCGACCAGAGTCGTTCAGAAATTGACCCTCGACCCACTAACCCAATACTCGCTCCAGTAACCCATTCAAGTACCTGTAACATCTCTTAGATGAGCATCATCCCCATCGGCTCACCATGAGACCCGCCTCGATCCATCGTGAGGTGGCGCTTCCATATCAAGCATGTGTCCTGATGCGGAAGACCTATCCCTAGCACATCGGCCTCTACCACGGCCACGTGTACCCCTCCCGCGACCTCTTGTGCTCATATCGGTATAGCGCATTTATCCATTTTATGCATCAGTTTATAATTCTCATAATTATTAAAGGATACTTTATGATGAATCGTAATTAGGGTTGTTTTAGCAGATCAAATTTTTTTTACTACAGTTTTTTAGTCTCCTTAGTAGTTTCTCAGTATAGTCATTTTAGTATACAACAACGTACAATGTCAGAGAACTTACAGATTTTGTGCCGGAGACTCAGTGTGCCACACCTCGGTAACGACATTTCTTTCTAACCCAAAATTTAAACAGATTAGAAAATTTTTGAAACCTATTCCACAGTCGAGTTTTGCAACTTGTCTCTGATACCACTAGATGTAACACCCCAAACCAATTCTAGACATTATGACTGAATTCGGCGTGTCACATCAAAGTGACGTTTGTAAATCGGCAAGTTAAAAAAAATCAATACAAAACATTTATCCTCTTTGAGACTTTCAGGGTAGTAATTTCGTAACACCTTATTTCCTTATTAATCAAATCATTTATTAATCCGAATTAAGCATTGCGGAAGCTTGTTTAAGTTGTATATTACTTTTTTTAGGTTTGTAAATCGTAATTTCTTTTAAAAAAACCTTTGTCATTTTAAAACTCGTGTTTCCTAGTCTAGTAGGTAGTGATAAGGAGAAAATACCAATTGAAAGTTAAAAATCCCATAAGGACTTATTACAAAATCATTAGCCCAATATATTAAAACTATGTTAAATGGAATAACTAAGTTTATGAATAAAACATATCGAGTGTGTGGCCACCTCCGAGACCTTTGCGGCTCCAAATCGTCTAAGACTGGGGATTACCTGCACAGTTAAGGAAAAGGGTGAGTTACGAGAACTCAGTGTATAATCCCCTGCTACAGTATCAGTTTGGGCCTAAGCCCTAATTAATATAGCTCGGTCTAGGCCTTAGCCCTATACAGAATCAGAGTTGGTCCAAACCCAATATCGTGTTAATGCAAACAGAATGCAGCCAACCCAGTCCAACCATCACACCTCTCGTACCAACCCTACACACCATGTGGGGACCAAGTCGACCCACCCAGCCCTACACACCAATAACGCAGTCGAGCTGCTAATATCAACGTAGCAAAGCTGCTAATACAGTAAACGTGGTTGAGCCACTAGAATCAGTATACGTGGCAAATCCACTAAGGCTTAGTTTGATGTATGTGTGTTTACCTTGATGAGATTAAAAACAATGAAGCGGTGAGATTAGTCCTTTGTAGCGGTGAGATTGGATCTTATGTGAAATGAGATTAGAAACAATGGTGGAGTGTGTGTTTGGATTCAAACGCAGCTGTAATAGTGAGGTGAGAATATAAAATGACTATTAAGGACATAAGATTAGAATTGATATATAATAGAAGTTTTAAATTATTTTACTTATATAAAATTATTAAAATATGTGAATTTATAAATTCATTTAATAAAATACTAAAATGTATCTTCTAATATTTTATTATAAATATTTTAATAAATTATATAATTAATTTAAATTATTTATTAGATTAACTGATAATTACAATTTAATTATAGATCAACTAATAAAATTAGTCTTACTTGGGTGCAAGCATCTGATTTTTGAATATTTATAACTCTTCAACAAGTTTTAATCCTTTTTTCCTTTTACCTATGTAAATCCACTTATCTTAACCCTTTTTATATAACCTCTCTGTCTCACAAAGTTTAATATAAACTATTATCTCGCTATTCTTTGTGAGAGATAATCTACAAGAAAGAGTTTTATTTATTTAATTTTTTGTTAATTTGATTTACAGAGAGAATTGAAGGGCAACAAGCTAAAACCTTCATTCTTTCTTGTCCAATTTGTATGCCATTTTTCTCATTCTCTTTTACAATGGCTTCTTGGTTCTTTTTCTTCTTTTTCTCATTTCCATTGTTAAAGCTTATGGGTTTTATTTATTTATCTACTCTTCAGATCTGCTTAATCGCCATCGTAAATTTTAAAGTCGTATTTTTATCCGATTTCTTGTTTGTTTCGAGAAAGTGAAAGGAAAGCAAATTATTTCATTTTTTCCTTTTAATTTTAGATGTTCATGTCAAATTCTATGTGTTCCATTTTAATGGTTTCACTTCAATCAAACAGAGAGCATCGCTTAAGCTTGCCCTTGTTACATCAAAAGTAGATGATCTTAAATCACTCTTAATTTTTTATTTTCTATTTGCCATAGATGTTCTTAAGAGTTTCACTATATTTATTGAGTGTTGCCAAAAAAGATGCCCCCAAGCTCCCATGCTTGAATGAGTGGTGGTGTCGGTGGTGATGTTGATCTGTACGATGAATGTGAAGCCTAACACTCCTGTTAGAGTGTGGATATGTGGGTATGCTTTGCAGTGCTCAGTGCATGTTGTCTTGGTGTGGTTAGAATACAAGAGAAGGAACGCTAGAAGAGCATCTGGTAGGGGTTAACATGAATTCTTGCCTAGAAAACAAAGGACTTAGGTTAAAATTGTAAAAAACCATGTTGACTGGGGTTGTTTTTTTTTTTTTTCATTGAAGCTGAAATCTCCAACCAAATTTCAGCCCTCTAGTGTGATTGAAATGCTATCTCACTGGACTTTCATGCTGATCCAAACAAAGAAGATAAATGAGGTTGGTGGCAAGAATCGCACCTCATTGGCAACAATCTTTGAACCAAAGGCACTTAAATCAAGAATCGTGGCATAGCCACCAAGACAAGATTTCCTCCAAAATACAAAACCCAACCCAATGCAGCATGTCATGTCATATATATAACTCATGTATGCAGTATATCACAATCATAATCAATCATATAAAAGACACATACATCACCTATACTACAACTAAGGGTATAACGGTCATTTGGTTGGTTGGGGGTAAAACGGTAATTCACCCATTAAGGGTATTCCAATAATTCTACCCACCGAGGGTATTTCAGTGATTTCACCTATTGAGGTATTTCAATAATTTCACCCATTGAGGGTATTTAAGTAGTTTACCCATCTAACAGCCTCTCCAAAGGCCTACAGTTGCCTCGAGCGACACATATACCCTTTCTAGTCAAAATGTGCAATTGGGCCTAAAGCCCAATTTTTGGCCCAAACGAGCCCACAAGCTCGTGTGCCCATTCAACCCATTTTTGGTCACAGTTCTGCGAACCTCGCAGCCTCTTCTATTATCTGTCACTTACCGTGGATTTCGTCTCTATGGGCCCATTAGCCCATTGGGCCCACATAGCCCACTTTGGCCCAACTAGGCCCATTACAAATTAAGCCCACGAGAAGATCAGGGGCAGTCCAAGCTATCTATTACCAACAATTGTGGCTTGCTTTATCTCTTCGAGCGCTCACACACTCGAGTGATCTCAAATGTTGAAGTTTCGGCTTTTCGGTATTTCGGCTTTAGCCGATTCACATATCATCGCATTGACAAAACTAAAGTGAGTGTATGATTACACACCTATTACGAGTTGTGGTTTGAAACTCTTCCAAGACACCTATGATAACGACCATCCATTAGTTAATCGCAAAGTATTGCTAAGCTCGAGTAATAATCGTTTGAAACAACTTACTTTACTTACCAGAAGATGAAAGACCCCTTACAATGGAAGAGTATTCGGCTTACACCCCCTGGTTAATGGAAACGAGTCCCTAGCATCAAACGACGAAAAAGAACATCTTATAAATGCTACTCCATGGCAACTAGAGAAACAGCCTTTCGGCTCCAAAGAACCCTAATCGAGAAAGATAGAAAAACAACCAATCTATTTTTGGCTATAGCCACAACTTACCAACAAGTGGGAGAGATTCTGAAATAGTTAGAACAAAGAGAAGAGAATATTCAGGCCTAAAATATTCTACCTACACAAAAGAATCAATGCTTAATGTTCGGATAGCTTCACTAAGAGAAGAATAACAAGGGAGAAAGAGAGGTTGTGTTCGGCCAAGGATAACTGAAAGGAGAAAAGGGATTCGGTAGCAAGTAAGCAGTAACCGCGAGATGATAATGAAAAGTAAGAAGAATAATGAGGAGAAAGAAGAAAAGAGGAAGAAAGTAGAGGCCTATCAATTCGGGCAATTAGCAAACAAAAAATGAAGGAGGAATAAAGGATGAAAAAGAAGTTAATTCGGCAGAGGTTAGAATGAAAAGAAAGACCTAAAACATCCAAAAGTACAAAAATGCAAGCACTCCCTAAAAAATGCCAGAGAAAATTTGGCACTCCCACACTATCATAAACTGAAAATGTACTCCCTAAATGGCAACCCTTGGCTGAAATTCCCTACTCAACCTCCCCCACATTTGGCCAACACTCCCACACACATCCATCTCCTTGATTCCCTCCACCAAATCCTCCTTGAAAAACTATCAGCCTCCCATTCAAAATTCTTGAACAAGTCTTCAACTTCCCTTGCAGAGTTTGATCCAAACTCTACCTCTTGCTCTCTTAAGAGATAAAATAAAAGTCCCCCTTTAGCTATTCATGGGATTCGAACCCCACTCCTCCTTGTTATCCTAGTGACGCCACAACCACTGGATCCCAAGCTCATTTTGTGTCACTTAAACACCCCTATGAATACATAAGTCCCACTGCTTACAACCCCTTTCTCTCAAGAGCCAAAAACTAAAAATTTTCCAAAGCCTAGGCTCGAATCAAGGCCTCCTTAAAGCCCTCAAATACACTCAAATAACTAGCCTTTCAAGCTCATCGTGGAACTTAAGTAAAATCAGAAAAAAAGATTTAAACCCTAAAATTTTAGGGCGATACATATGCATTAGTTATAGTCCTGATATTAATTAACAGATATTTTATGCAGAATAGTATCAGAAGTTCAGAGTTCATTATCGCTAGTCTTAGTCTCACTACAGTTTTCAGTTTACACGACCTAGAGTGTTTTCAGTACAGTATACTACCTATTGTGTTTTAAGCATGCTGGTAGTATTTTTAAACAAATCTAAATAGAACTTCAGAACACTTACAAGATCAACGCCGGAGACTCGGCGTACCACATACTTAGTCCAAAAATATTTCAGATCACTTAAAAATAATTTCTTAAAACCAATCTTTATGACCCAATCCACATCTGAGTTTTACAACCTGTCACTGGTACCACTAAGTGTAACACCCCAAACCTGGCCTAGACGTTATGGCCGGATCTGGTGATGCCCCATGGGAAGTGTTAAAAAAATGAGTTGTCAAGTAAAAACTGTTCTAGTTATTAACTTTTACTTAGTCTAGAAAATGCAAATTCATCGTTAAGTTAAAAGGGTCCTTCTTATTTAGTGAAAGCTTTGGAAAATATCTTATTTTAGAAAATCATCTCTGATTCTGAAAATCATTCGTTTTTAGTGAAAAATAATTTTTTGTTGAGTTTGCAGTTTAAATATCCATAAATTATAAAACAGTTAAATTTCCAAATTAAAACAAAAAATTCCAGCGTCTTAAATATTACAACCAAAATCATGAACTAAAAATCAAAATAGAAAACCAACGGAAGCATTTCAAAAGTTTTACGTGTGGCCACCGTCGAGTCCTTCGCTACACTGATTCGCCTAGTGCTGGGGATTACTTGAATAGAACAAATAGAAAAAAGTGAGTTTCGCAACTCAGTGTGTAATCCCCACAGACATCATACATATCCAACACTCATCATATGTCAGAAATATCAGTCTAGAGTAGAAGCCCATTACAGAATCAGTTCGGGCCTCAGTCCATTCAGATGCAAAATCAGATATAGATTAGGGCCAGAGCCCAATCAGATGCAGAATCAAATATATACAAGGGCCTTGGCCCAATGGATACAAAATCATATCAGTTTATTAAAATCCTACCCACCAGCCTCTACACACCATCTCCGTCCAGCCGTACACACCATGTGGGGATAAAATCAACCCACCCATCCCTACACACCATATTGGATCGAAATGCGACACATGAACAATATAATGTAGCTGAGCTACTGGACTTCAGGCTTAAGAGCCTTTCAGAACACTTCCTCCAAATACCATCAACCCCACCTCGATGCAATGCAACATACCAATATGACATGCAAACATGCAAATACCCTAACATACTTTCAGTTCAGTACTGATATCATATAGTCAGATCACATAAATAGGGGTCTAAATAACGCTTACCGACCATATAGTAGGTCCAGAGTCAACTTGGGCGACCCGTGAAATCTTACAACACTTTTCAGAAAAATGGGCTCACATGCCCATGTGGCCTGCCCGTGTGGGCCCACACATTTGTATGGCCCACGTGGCCCAAATTGGCCTTGGCCGTGTGGATTACACAGCCTGGCCCAAAATTTTACTCGCCCGTGTGGTTTGCCCATGTGGGCCCACACGACCCAATAGGTCGAGCTTGTGTATCGCACACGGCCTTGCCCGGCCATCACACGGCCGTGTCACGTATGCACAGCCTGGCTCGTCAATCACACGACTATGTTGTGGCTCACAACCTTGTATACAGCCTACCACACGGTCTACCACATGGCTGTGTGGTGTCGACAGAAACATTTTTTGGCTTTCACCGATTCTTTTTTTTTGTGTTTCCGGGTACACACCTGGTATTGTTTCACGGCGAAAACACTTCCGAGTCTCCTGAAACCTAAAAATTGATCAATTAAAACCCTAATCAGTCGCTTAAATTGACACTTAATCCAAAATACTACGGACAGACAATTCCAAAAAACCAACGCCAACCTTACCTCGTTTAAGCAACCCTGACTTTGCACAATCATAGCGTCAATCGGAATCCACCAGCCCCTTACTTTGCGCCTAAAAAAAAATTTACTCTCGTCAAATGCATATTCATTAAATAAATATAAAAGAACTCACTTATCACTTACCGAATAACACACAAAAAGCAGAGACGTGAAATAACCACGGGAAGGAGGCAAAATTTGAGTTTGGAGAACAAGGAAATGGTGTGAAAAAAGGGCAGCAATGGGGAATTTTGGCTACATTAAAAAGAAAAATGGAAGAAAGGTGGAAGAGAAAATGTCAGCTTTTCTTTCTCTGGAGAGAATTTTGGTACCCCAAGTGTTTCACCAAATCCCCACTCTATCAAAACCCTTAACTTTCTCCGTCAAATTCTACTACTACCCACTACTCGGAGTCCACTAATAGCAAAATTCTAGCCGAACCTAGAGTAAAAATAACACTACTTTCCATCGCAGAGAATTGAACACTAGATCTTCAGCATGCTAGCAAAAATAACACTACTTGCCATCGCAGAGAATCGAACACTAGACCTCCAGCATGCTAACACTCCTCTTAACCACTATACCAGCATGCCCATTCTGTTATATTTAAACACATCTATCACTATAAGCCTAATGGCTAGAGATAGGGGTTATTCATATAAAAACAAAAAATTTTCCCAAGTCAAGACTTGAGCCCAAGACTTCTCAAACACTCCTAGAACACTTAACCACTGAAGCAAATACATATTTGTGTCAATTAATTTCAAAAAGACATATATATATATTTTTGTGCTCCAAAATCACATAAGCCTCAATTAAAGAAATTTGTGGCGTTACAGTTAGAGAACAACATACTATACTGACCTTCCATGAGTATATTTCTTGGATTGTTATGTAATATTCACAAATATTACTCATAGTGATAACTACGTATATGATTCTCAGACCTAAGATCACCATTATCTCAACATCGTGATTCGTATATTTTGATACAGCCAAACGTAGACCGTAATAGGTTGTACTATAAAGATTGATGTTGGATATACCATAATCTATGTAGCGAGATATGGTTGATCAAGATAATGTTTATCCCTCCTACATAATGAGAGCAATATCTTAGGCCTCTTGATGGATTGAGACTAGAAATTCATGGCCATGCCCGAATAAGTTGATATGAGATATCACACTTATTTTTTTATTGTAGTCTATGAAAAATCAAGAAATATGATATTGGACTATACAAGTGTGACTATTCCATGACTTATGTCTAGTCTAGATATTAAGGATAAAAGGACATAATACATGTAAAGATTATCACAAAAAGGTTATGTCAACTCATGACTTCTCGTAACTTGGGTAGCAATGATGCATTTTTAGATGTTACTCCTTGCTGGTAATGTTAGAAACATTCTACTATTACTACCAACATTACAAGAGCTTACAAGGTCACACCCTATAGTTGAAGCAAATAAAATCCAAATACATTTGGTATTGTATTTAGTTTTCACATGAATTAAATTAATTGTTGAATTAATTAAATTTGATAGTTAGGTATTAAACACATTATACGTATAAACTTGTTGTACACAAATAGAGAACATGGTTAAAATTAATATATGAATTTGATTCATATAAAACATTAATTATATATCACCAAAATTATTAATATAAACAATTATAATAATGTCATTCGTAATATAAAAGCACATGGAAAGTGATATTCTTTTGGAATTCTGACCTTCCATTTGTTTCTCTAATAATAAGGAATAATCATGTTTTATTTTCGATATATGATATCAAATTAAATAAAAGGAAACAAACTTTAGTGTGTTAGGTTACCAAGAAAATGAATAGAAGGTCTAATACCATTCTTGAAAATATTCTCTAAAAAATTGTAACACCCCTAACCCATCTCTGTTGTCGGATTGGGGTCATGGGCATTGCTAACACGTCATACAAATTAATCAATCATAATTACACATATATATACTAGCCATTAACAATATGATATACATGGGCAGGTCACAAACAATTAGATCATATCATACTAAATATTATACAATCAAATAACGATTCATGTTATGCAATGCTAAACCTGGTCTTCCACTGTATACACTCTTATCATTATTTATACATTGCTAAATTTAGTCTTCCACTGTCTACACTCTTATCACTATTTATACATTGCTAAAATTTAGTCTTCCACTGTCTACACTCTTATCACTATTTATCCCTTCTTGAATGTCAGAATTCGGATACATACAAGACTATTCAAATTATTAGCATTAGAGTATTAGCCTATACTTCATCAATGATTATCTTTTTAATTTATCTTTGATGATGTTAGTGGAAAGTACTTAATTTTAGTTTGCTAACCCACCCCAAAACAGATTAAAAATTACTCTTACAACGCCTATTTTGAGGCTACGGACCTTAAAAGTAGTTTAAAATAGCCAGGGACTAATTTGAAACAATTTTAGAATTTTAGGAAATAATTATAAAAATTTTGATTTTAGGGGTCACATACCTGTGTGGCTAGGCCGTAAGCTTCACACGGCTGTGACACACGCCCGTGTCTCAGGTCGTGTACCTCTTTGACTTGTGTCACGCGCATGTGTGTTGCCTCTGCGTGACACACACCCGTGCGGTCAGGCCGTGTTTAGCCAAAAATACCTTAAAACTTAAGTTTACGATTTCCTACTTACTTGAGCACTAAGCAACTCAATTACCAATCATTTAACCTATTCAAAACATGATTAAAAATGCCCAAAATACACCATATTCATCATCTAATATGCCTAACCTATAATGCCCAGATTAATTTGTTTTTGTTTTCGTAAATATTGTCATGAATCTGCATCTACTTCAGTGGTTAAGTGTTTTGGGCATGTGTGAAAGGTCCAAGTTCAAGCCTTAGCTTTAGAAAATTTTGTTATTTTTGGATCCAAGCCCTACCTTTTTTCTGTGGGCTTATATTTAGTTTTCTATTATTCCATATTAGAATGAGTTTGTTGGTTCAAGTGGTAAGGGTGTTGGAGGTCTGGTGTTCGAATCCCGACGGGAGCGTGGCTATTTCTTTTACTTGGTTCTGTGGTAGTGTTTCAATAATGTTGGCATTTTGAGGAAGTTGGGATTATGAGGTAGTGGGAAGTTAGATAATATCAAAATTATTTTATTTTATTTTATTTTGTTTTCTCTTTCATCTTCACGAAATTATGATGTTCTTCTTCTCTATTTCCTCTCCTTTGTTCTTCCTCCTTCCATTTTACGTGTTTGTCCTCTAATCTCTGTAGGGTTTTTCGTGGTTATTCCTCACTACTGTGTGCTTAATCTTTTGTTTGACTGGTAAGTGACTTTTTAGCCTCTAACTTTTTAGACTGGGATTAGTAATGTTAGGTTATGGACTAAGTGGTGAATTCTGCGTTTAGGAGAAGGTTGTGAAGCAGTGAATCGCGTTTCTTTGGCTTGATTCAAGATTGTGTTCGTTCTTGGTTGCAGTAAGTCAATTTTATGTACATGGGTAAAACGTGTTAGGCTCGATTTTTGGTTTCTAAAGGGGTTGGATATTCTGATTCTAGGTGTCGCTGGCATCCGGAGTGATTTTACAGCAAAACTAAAATAGATGTATACCCAAAACGTAGAAAATAAGGTTTTGAAAAAAGCCAAAAATGGCCACTGTCGATGCCACACGGGCGTGTGGCTGACCGTGTGGATGGCCGTGTGTGAGACACTGCCATGTGGTCGACGAAAGCATGGTTGTGCGCAGCACATAGCCGTGTGGTGGCTTAGGTGTGGCCATATAGGCCATACGGGCTAGGCCAAGTTGGGTGTGTGGGCCACACGGGCATTTGGTCCCATATGGGCATGTCACACGGGAGTGTGGATTGTTGGGCTAGGCCGTGTGGGCCACATGGGCATATGGGCCCATTTTCTAGAATTCCTCCTAAGGTCTCACAGGTCACTCCGATCATCTGTGGGCCTCTTGTAGGGTCGAAGGGCTCATAAAACCTTAATTAGTATGTTATGATATTCTGATAGATTGATCTGAGTAGGATACTAAATGTATGCCTGACTATACTTATGCATGTATATCTATTATTTGTGTTAAGCATGTTGAGCATGTTTTATCTGTCATTTTTGTATCTGAATTTTTGAATCTATTATTGGGGTGGGATTTGAATATGAGGAGGAAGTATCATGATCGGCGTTAACTGCTTATATTCTGGCAGCTTGGCTGCATATTATCTGATATGTGTCTTAATGGCACGACGTGGTATATAGGGTTGGGTGGGTGTTTTTATTCCCACGTAGTGCAATGGGATGGTTGGAGTTGGTGTGTATAGGATGGGGTAGGATTTTGCATATCTGAATCTGTAATTTGATATTTGAATTTGATCCTATATTTGCTTGACTGTGATTATAATTTTGTATGTTTACATGCTTAATTCTGTTGGGTTATACACTGAGTTTACGTAAACTCACATTTGTTTGTCTATTCTGTCAGGTAATCCATGGTCTTAGGTGGGTAGGTGCAGCAGAACTCAATGGTGACCACTTCTTCATGAAACTATTTTATATTATAAATTTTGACTTTATTCTGAGAGTTTGTAGTTTCTGGGACTCTCTGGACTTTATAATTTTTAACTATTGGATTTGGTTTTATATGTTTGATTAACTACTTGATTTAGCAAAACATTTTTATTTATAAATGATAATTCATACGCAACTAAAGGTTTTCCCTAAAACCGCAATGGCATCTTTGAAATATAATGGTTTAAAACCTTCCGCTGTGATAAGTTTTTAGCAAATGAATTAATTCAATGGTGTTTTCGCTTTAGCTTAAGAAGTATGAAATTTGAATGTTCTGATGGAATGACACAGTTTACCTTGTGACACTTTTGGATACACCTTAACATCTAGGCTGGGTTTAGGGTGCTACATTTAGTGGTATCAGATCCAAGTTACAAAACTCGACTGTGAATTTTGGGTCCCAAGATTGTGATTTAAAAAGAATTGGTTTTCAAAATTCTGGATGATTTGAGAAAGTATGTGGTATACGGAGTCTCCGGCATCGATCCAGTAAGTATCTCTGTACTTAGATTAAACTGTTCTGAAACACTATAGATAGTACCTTTTGAAACTGTATTGAGCTAGTTAGAAGACTAAAATTCTGTAAATATCACTAAACTTCTGATAACTTATGCATAAAATACCTATTAATAAATAACTAGAACTCGATGCAAAAAACTTTATAATGTAGATAATTTAAATTACACTATGAGTGCTCGTAGAACTCGTGGATGTGGTATTCATGGCCGTGATAGGAGCCATAAGGGTGCTCGAGTTGAGTCTTCCTCACTGGGTAGTATGCCACATGTAGATACGACTGAGACACCGGGCCACTGCCATCGACATCGGGTCTCAAAGCCGCTTCTACTGGGACGACGCACTATCCCAAGCCATGCTGAGGATATTGGAGAGGGCCGCTGGACTCCATTCTGGATCTGGGGGCCAAGGGTCAGTAATTGAACAACTCCGACATAATGGTGTTGATTTGTTTAGGGGTATCACTAGAGTCACCCCTAATGTGGCTGAGTATTGGTTAAAGGCCATCGAGAGGATCATGAACGACTTAGAATGTACTCCCAAGCAGAAATTTAAGGGTGCAGGCTCCCTACTTTGCGATGAGGAGTACCAGTGGTGGTTAACAATTGAGGAGGGTACTCAGCCTGATCATCTGACCTAGGATTTCTTCAAGACCACTCTTCAGAGTAAGTATGTGGGAGTGAGCTATGTGGATGCTCGTAGGCATGAGTTCATGAATCTCACGCAAGGTGATAGATCTATGGTTGAGTATAAGGCCGAGTTTCTGAGGTTGAGCCGCTACGCTCGAGCCATGGTGACATCTGAGTATGAATGGTCTGTTTGGTTTGAGGATGGGTTAAGAGGCAATCTGAGGGTACTGATTGCTCTACAGAGGGAGCAAGAGTTTGCTGTTATGGTAGAGAAGGCAAAGATCACCGAGGATGCTAAGCGCGTGGAGTGCCAGAATAGAGACGGAGAGAGAGGTAAGAATAAGAGGGATTCAGAGCCTCTAGTTCAGTTCAGAGGCCTAAGAAAAAGGCCAGATCTGATGGGCCGGTAAGAGTGGGGGTTCCTGTTGCTCCTACTAGGATTCAGCTATGCAGTAACTATGGTAGACTCTATCCGGATGAATCCTAGAGGAGGATTAAAGCTTGTTTAGGTGTGGGCTATTAGAGCACCGTATTAGAGACTATCCACAACAGGCGGATCAGATGCAAGCTTTGAGACCAAGATCTTGCCTGCAGAGGGTAGTTCTGCAACCACCTAGGGGCCGTGGTTCAGCTAGGGGTAGTAATGGTCTGGGCCGTAGAAGGAGAGCACCGGGTAGAGGTGCTAGTCAGACTAATGTGAGGCAGCCTGCACTTGTTTATGCTGCTTGACACCGAGAGGATAAAGATGCTCCGATGATGTTATCACCCAGACGTTTTAATTTTGATATACCTTATACTGCTCTAATAAACATAGGCTAAATAAATGTTTATTTAGTGAAGTTGTCAGTGAATTATAAGTTAAAAAGAGGTTAAGCATAATTTGATCCCTGATTCAGAACCTCAAATGTGGTATTGATGATTATTTATTATTTTGAGATAGAGTGTGTATACTAAAAAGCTCGACGAATAAACAACAGCTGCTACAAGAAACTCTCAGTGGTAGTTTATTTGTTCACATGGGAATATCAAGATGCACACCAGTTCTAATGAGTGTGAAATGTGATATTATGACTTTGTTGATTATAGAAATGGAGGGTGATGAATTCTGTATCAGGATTTTCTTTATCATTGAAAAGATAGAGTTACCTGAAATATGATTAACTGTCTGAAGAAATCTCTCTGTACGTATAGATTTTCTCTTTTGATTAAACAGTTGAGATATCCTTTTTTGTATTGATAAGTCCTTCTATAGTGTCAGTTATCATTGTTTTGGATTGATATCTGAAACTTATATGGTAATTTTGAAAGAGATTACAGTAATCTGTGAGTATGAAATTGTATTGAAATCGAAAAATACAATTCAAATTCTCGAGATATTTATTTGTCACTGTGTTTTAGAGTTTCAAAACAATAAGAAAGACTTTTGTTGTTATAAGCAGTTACCAAACTCCGTTATTTTAGGATCAAGCTTTGTGAGAATATGATTCACGAGATTAATATCGTCAGAGAAATTGAGTAGAAAATGAAAACAATTTAATTCAGTTATAAACAGTCTCAGTTAGAGATAATATAAAACGAATGTCATATCAAAATTTCAGTTAAGAGGTTACATTGAGATCCGAAGCTATGTGTGAATTTAAAATGTATTGTGTGGAAGCAAATACTTAACCTACTTTCTAGTAAGATTTTCGAGGACGAAAATCCCTAAGGGGGAAGAGTTGTAACAGCCCGGTTTAGACTCTAGTTGAAATAGTAGTTTTGGGACCACAATCTGACATTGAAAATTTTATTTTATTACTATTTTAATATTTACAGCATGATATTAGAGTTGTGTGAAATTTTCGTAAAAAAATTTTATTGTTTAAGTAATTAATTCGGTAAAAAGGACTAAATCGCGTAAAGCGTAAAAGTTGGGTTCTCTAAGTTAAAAGTGTCAAACAGCTATAGAATAATAAAGGAAAGGTTCTTATGTGATAATTAATCTAATTGTGAGTTAGTGGATGATATTTGGTTTGGCATTTGTGTAAATTTGATTTATTTTAAAGGTTAATTTAGTAAAAGGTAAATAATGATAGTAAAATATAATAAAGCCAAATTTCATCTTTCTATTCATTATCTTCCATCGGAAATGAGAAAGATGAACAGCCATGGAAGCTTCAAGCATTCGGCCAAGCTTCTTAGCTTATTGGTAAGCCCATTTTTGTTCGGTTTTTAATAATTTTTAGTTTTTGTGATCGTTGCTTCGGGTGCTAGCAAACCCATGCTTTAATTTTTAGAATTGATGATGAAATTGAAATTTTCCATTGTTGATAATGTAATGAATTTTCAGTTTGATGATAGAAAATAAATATTTGATGTTTGATTATCATGTTTAATAAAGTGATTTTGAGTGAAAATGTCAATTTTGGACTAATTTATGAAATGTGAAAAATATGACGTTAGAATATGAAATAAATGAAAAATATAGGTTGCTTTAGTAATAAAGAGAATTCGACTAGCATAGGTATTTAAGTAATTTTGTGAATTTTGTTTTTTTGTGTAATAAGGACTAAAGTGCATAAATGTGAAATTTTAGGGGCTAAAGTGCAAAATACCAATTTATGTGTCTTGGATGAAATTGAATGAATTTTTAAATAAATTAGTTACTTTTGATATTATCTAGATTTAGAAAAATGGAATTCAGATCTAGATCGAAGGAAAATCAAAGTATCGGATAGTCGACCTAATTCGTCGTTACAGCGAATGTGGTAGGTTCGTATTTTAATAGATGTTGCAAAATCATGTTATAAATGTGTATTATTTATGTGATTGAATTCAATGCCAAATGGTAATGCAAATGTATGTATATTGAGTAATATATATATATTATGATATTGAATTGTTCGAGAATTAGATTATATGAATACAAGAAAGCATCGACAATATTATGACATCTGAAAGCCCCGTATGAACCATAGGAATATTTAGGATACGTATGTCATGACATAGGATTTCGATATGTGTTATCGTGTAAGACTACGTCTGGGACGTTGGCATCGATTTGAGATTTACGTATTAGACCGTGTCTGGGACATTGGCATCGTATATGACTTCGTGTAAGACCACGTCTGGGAAAGTGGCATTGATATTTGATTACATGTAAGACCACGTCTGGGACGTTGGCATTGTACAAGCTTTTCGAGTTATCTAGTATCCTATTGATTCTGAATGTTCAACGGGCGTTCTAAAAAATAAGTGAATAAGTGAATGACATTCCGATTCAGGTACGTTGATATGTATGCAATATTTGATAATAAAAGGTAAGTATATATGTGTGCAAAGAATGTTATGTGATGTATTTGCAAATGAAATGTGAATATGTGCAAATGAAACATCAACAAATGAACAAGTTGTGGCTTATAAAATGGCATATGTGAAATTGTGCTTATTTGGGTATAAATGTTGAAATCAGATTCATATGAAAAAAGACATATGACTAGATAAGCTATTCTCTATAATGTGCTTATTTGGTTTAAGAAGGTGTAAATTGAATATTATATGAGAATAGAATTTAATAAGCTTATGAAACCTAAAGTGAGTAAGTAAGTAAATTATTAAAGAGTGGTGATTTGATATGAAAACATATTATAAACTTGTGATAAGATGTGTTTTGGCATGTGAGATAGTATATTATGTTTATGACATTGATTTGAAATTATTTGATATGTTAAGTTTATTAAGATATTTAGCTTACTAAGCTTTCAAAGCTTACTATGTGTATTTTTCCTATGTTTATAGATTTTTCAGTAATTTGCTCAGGTTGTAAGCCGGCAGAGATCGAATCATACTATCTGGCTAATGATTTTGGTAATTATACACTTTATGACTTGGTTTTATGGCATGTATAGGCTTTATTATTATTTGATGAGTAGTTGTAATTTGGGCAATTAATGTCTATGTATTTGATGAAATTAGCCATGTGATATGGCTTGATAATAGCTGTGAATATGGTAAATGTCAAATATGTTTTGTGATTCATAGTTTGGTACGGGTTGATGGCTAATGGTTGGACTAATGAAATGGTCAAATTTATTATAAAGTCTTGTGATGCAAAATTTGTAAATTATTGATGAAAGGATGTCACATTGAATTGGTAAGTTTTTGAATGGTTTATACTTAGAAATGCTTGTAGTGAGAATGAGATAAATGTTGCATAAGTTGGTATGGTTGATATCCTCTTGAATGGTTAGAAAATATGGTCATTTTTTTATATTTTGTTTGCATTGGATATATGATTTGAATTGGTATAATGCTTGTACGTATAACCAAAAGAGTGGGTGGCAAATTGGCCATGTAAATAGCCTATAATTGCCCACATGGTTGAGCACATGGGCGTGTGGCTCGACTGTGCATTTCAAAACAAGTCACTTTAGACCACGGGTTGGACACACGGGAATGTGACTGGCTGTGTGGTGTAAGTTAGTGTTGACCTCGAGTGAGGCATTGTAACGACCCAAATTTGGGCCTAGTAGAATTGGGCCTATTGGGCCTTGAGCGTAGGAGCGTTTAAAATTTTTGAGAATATGAGAATGACATTATCACAAGTTGGACCTATTAGGTGAGTGATTTTGGAAGGTTAGGGGTTTTATGAAGTCCGAGATCAAACTTGGGCTTTAGGAAAATTTTGGTTTTAGGTGAATAAAACCCCGGAGTTAGTAGGTAGGCTTTAAGAATAAAATATGGAGAGAAATCACACAAAAAGAGCTTGTGGTGTAGTGGCTATGTGATGCCACTTAGGGAGCAACGGAGTGACACCACAAGGAAGCAAGGGGATCCAAGGTTCAAGTCTTGGCACTTGCATTTCTTTTAGATTACTTTTTAAATGGATTTAGACTTTGGCCATAGACTTATCATTAATTCTCTTATTTTAAGACACAAGATGAGTTGGTGGCTCAGTGGTGTGGCGTCAAAGGGAGTGCAATGAGGTTGGGGGTTTGAATCCCATAAACAACATATGTGGGTTTTTATTTTATGCTATGGGAGGAGAAGAGGTGGAGTTGGATTAGAACTCTGCAGGAGAGAAAGAGGACTTGGTCAAATAATTTGAATGGGAGGTGGAGAGTGAATGGCGGAGTAAGTAGAGGAGAGAATCATGGGATTTGGAGAGGGGAGGTGTTTGGCTGAAATTGGGAAGTGCTTAGGGAGCAAATTCGATTTTTGTGTGTGTAGGTGCCGTTTAGCTCAATTCATCTTTTTGGAGAGTAGTGTTGCATTTTTGACCTTGTCTTTTCGGGTTTTTTCTATTCTACTGTTGCTAAAACTCTCAGCTTATTGTTTCATCTCTTTTCCTTATTTAGGGCCCTAGCCGAATCTGTAGATAGTTAACCACTTGTGCATCTCCTTTCATTCTTTCTTTCTTACCTCCCTCTCATCTTTTCCCATTTTTTCTTTGCTACACTATAGCTGAAATCCCCATTCTTTTTCTTCCTCTTCAAACATCTATCTTCTTCATTTACTTTCGTCAACTGCCTGCTATTTTTTGCTCTATCATTCTTTTCTCTGGGTAGTGGCCAAATAGGTGAATCCTCCATGCCATTTTTCTTTTCTCGCCACATTAGTTCTTTCTTATTTGGTCGAATGCATCTTACCTTTCTTTCTTCTTGTTTTCATTCTCCATTCAAAGCATAAGTCGAACCTATTCACCCCTAATATATTTCGTCTGTCGTTTTCTTTTTGGCCAAATCGAAGTTAATCTCTTCTTCTTTTTCTTTCAAGTGGTTTATTATCTCCGAAGAGTGTGAGGGTTCAACATCTTATTATTCAAGAACCTGTTCTTGCAGATCTAAAGGTAAGCAGTATTAATGGTTTTGGGGGTTTTTCTCTGTTAACCGAATAGGGGTGGTTGGTAACTCCAATTGTTTTGTTATATCAATTATGTTAGGAACTCGTTGGTGTTAAGTCAAGGGAGAAAATCAAGCTGTGGTGGTGTATCGAATAGAATCTCATAGTGGTAAGTGAAGTTAGTAATTATTTTGGGGTCAAGCTTTAGTTATGCTTTACCAATGATGAGATTAATTGACAGCCAAATGTGTCCTTAGGTACTTTGGAGGGTAATGTGGTTCAGATTCCAATCAGGTGTGTAATCTCACACCCATTTCAATGGTTGCTTGTGATGTTCTGTGAATTGGCCAAAGCCGAAAAGCTGGCAATTGTGACTACTCGAGCGTGCGAACGCTCATAGTGGTAAATTAAGATACGAATCATGATGCTAAGTTGTTGAGAGTGTCACGAGCAATCTTGTGATACCGAAGCGATCGGGTCGAATCGGGCTAAGTGGGCCTAACAGGCTAACCGGCCTATTTTGGCAAAATTACTAAATTCTGCAAATCTGTAAATCTGATTCTGAAACCATGTGTTTTGGGCCACACAAGCGTGTGGGCCCGTTTGGGCCTAAAATAAGTTTTAGGCCCAATAGTTCCGTAAAGACCTAAAAAGGGTCCTGAGTCACTCGAGATGACAGTAGGCCTTCAGAATGGCCATTATAGGTGAAAATACTAAAATACCCTTGGAGGGCAAATTACCGAAATACCCTTAGGTTGCAAAATTTCCAAAATACCCTTGATGGGTTGATTGACCATTTTACCCTCAAAGTTGCCAAGCAACGTGTGTATGTTTACATTACATTTTTTTATATGTTGATATGATATTGCATCTTATCATCTTGCATGGGGCGGGTTAATGATTGATGAGCAGTGTAGCCTGGTGGCATGGCAACAATATATATATACATAATTATGACTCTGGTGGCTCAGCCACAAATATTCTGTGATTAGCAGCTTGTCTGCAATATTGGTGTGTTTGGCGGGTTAGGGTGACTTGATCACCATAGGTGTGATTGGTTGGTACGGGGGTGTGTTTGGTTGGATTGGGTTAATGCATTACATTATTTGCACTCATGATTATAGGGCTTGGGCCCAAATTTGTTCACCGTGAAGGGCTAAAGCCCGCTAGAGACCGTTTAAGGATTGCACATTGATTTCTCGTAACTCACCCCTTTTTCTTTCACTTCGCAGGTAATCCCCAGCGATAGAGGATTTGGAGCTGTGGAGGACTCAGTGGTGGCCATACAACGGAGATTTTCTCTCAAACTTTAGTAAATTCAGTTTTTACTTTATCTTTAAGATTATTTATTTATTTTGGGTTAATATTTTGTGATAAGGCCGTTGGTATATTTTTTCTTTAAATCTTTCAATTATAACTATTAAACTTATAAATACGGGTTTTCTTAAAACATTAACAATCATTTTCTAAAATATCATGTTGCCGCAAATATTCAAAACCGATTTTCATAACAAAGGCAGTTTTCAAGTTAATTACAACTGTTCTAAAATAGACACTGAGTAAATCAGATTTTTATAAACAACCAACGTAACTCAGAGTTTTCAAAAGAGATGCAAACATTTTCAATGAACGCTTAGTTTTTAAACAACCCTTCTATGTGACATGCTAGATCAGGTCATAACTTCTAGGCCGGGTTTGAGGTGTTATATTTTATAGTATCAGAGCATGGTTACAAAACTCAGTTGTGGAATGGGTTCAAAAACGTTGTTTTTAAAATTTGTTTGAAATATGGTTTGGAAAAATGGATATCTTTATTGGAAGTATGGCACCCTGAGTCTCTGGCACCAAATCCACAAGTCCTCTTACTTTAACTGATGATATGATGAAACAATTATAGTAAGAAACTACTAGAGTTAGTGGTAGTACGCTAGAACTGTTAGCTATAGGAATTGTGCCTATAGAGACTAAAACAGTAGGAAATTTGATCCGCGAAAACAACTCTTATACCTATTTTCGTAAGACACTTGTTAATAAACATTGGAATTAAAGACTGATTCATAAAACTCTTAAACAAATTAACTTGATTTAGCAGTATGAGTGTGAGAGGACGTGGACGAGGTGCACTCGACCGTGGTAGAGGCCGAGGTGTTAGGGCTGGATCTTCAGCATCGGGGCTCATTGCCTAGAAGGGAGGCACTGTCATTGCCAGTGACTGAGACGGGGTCTCATGATTGAGCCGGAGCTGAAATGTTAACTCAGCTAGCTAGAGAGGTATTGGAGGAGGTTAAAGAAATTGCTGGAACACTTCGAGTGGGGTGCGTGGACTGTAGGAAGAGAAGAGATCGTAGTTCTCTAGGACCGTGGTCTTGTTCTGTGAAGCGTGTTAGGGCATGTCCAAACTTTTCGGCTTGTGAATATTGCAAAAGGCGTCATCTGGGTTAATGTTGGAGGAGCTTAGGAGCAAGCTTGAGATGCGCGTCTAAGGAGCACAAAGCTCAGGATTGCTTCATCACCATTAAGTCAGGTATGCTCTAGTTGGATGTGATTTTTGAATGTAGAAAATTTTATGTATGTGTGATGAATACCTGTTTGTTTCAGTGGTTAGATATTTGGTTGGGTGAAGAGGTTTCTAGATTAGGTTAGAAGTATATAGTGTTAATGGAATCGAGTGCACCGTGGTAGCATAGTAAAGTAGTTTGTGTTAAACCATCGCTAGATAGTGGAAATTTCGAGGACTAAATTTCTTCAAGGGCTATAATTGTAATGACCCAAATTTGGGCCTAGTAGAATTGGGCCCATTGGACCTTGAGCGTATGACCATTTTAATTTTTTTTAAGAATATGAAAACGGCATTATCACAAGTTGGACCTATTAGGTGAGTGATTTTGGAAGGTTCGGGGGCTTCTATGAAGTCCTGGGATCAAACTTAGGCTTTAGGAAAATTTTAGGTTTTAGGTGAATAAAACCCTGGGAGTTAGTAGATAGGCTTTAAGAAGAAAATATGTAGAGAAATGACACAAAAAGAGCTTGTGGTGTACTGGTTAAGTGATGCCACTTAGGGAGCTAGGGAGTGACGCCACAGGGAAGCAAGGGGATCCAAGGTTCAAGTCTTGGCACTTGCATTTCTTTTAGATTATTTTTTTTAAATGGATTTAGAGTTTGGCCATAGACTTATCTTTAATTGCTCATGTTTTAAGACACAAGATGAGTTGGTGGCTCAATGGTGTGGCATCAAAGGGAGTGCAAGGAAGTTGGAGGTTCGAATCCCACAAGCAGCATATGCGGGTTTTTATTTTATGCTATGGGAGGAGAAGAGGTGGAGTTGGATTAGAACTTTGTAGGAGAGAGAGAGGACTTGGTCAAATAATTTGAATGGGAGGTGGAGAGTGAATGGCGGAGTAAATAAAGGAGAGAATCATGGGATTTGGAGAGGGGAGGTGTTTGGCTGAAATTGGGAAGTGCTTAGGGAGCACATTCAATTTTTGTGTGTGTGTAGGTGCCGTTTAGCTCAATTCATCTTTTTGGAGAGTAGTGTTGCATTTTTGACCTTGTCATTTCGGGTTTTTTCTATTCTACTGTTGCTGAAACTCTCAGCTTATTGTTTCATCTCTTTTCCTTATTTAGGGCCCTAGCCGAATCTGTAGATAGTTAACCACTTGTGCATCTCCTTTCATTCTTTCTTTCTTACTTCCCTCTCATCTTTTCCAATTTGTTCTTTGCTACACTATAGCCGAAATCTCCATTCTTTTTCTTCCTCTTCAAACATCTACCTTCTTCATTTACTTTCGTCAAGTGCCTGTTATTTTCTGTTCTATCATTCTTTTCTCTGGGTAGTGGCCGAATAGGTGAGTCCTCCATGCCATTTTTCTTTTCTCGCGACATTAGTTCTTTCTTCTTTGGCCAAATGCATCTTACCTTTCTTTCTTATTGTTTTCCTTCTCCATTCAAAGAATAAGTCGAACCTATTCACCCCTAATATATTTCGCCTATCGTTCTCTTTTTGTCCAAGCCGAAGCTAATCTCTTCTTCTTTTTCTTTCTAGTGGATTATCATCTCCGAAAGGTGTGAGGGTTCAACATCTGATTATTCAAGAACCTGTTCTTGCCGATCTATGGGTAAGCAGTATTAATGGTTTTGGGGGGTTTTCTCTGTTGACCGAATAGGGGTGGTTGGTAACTCCAATTGTTTTGTTATATCAATTATGTTAGGAACTCGTTGGTGTTAAGTTAAGGGAGAAAATCAAGCTGTGAATAGAATCTCGTAGTGGTAAGTGAAGTTAGTAGTTAATTTGTGGTTAAGCTTTAGTTATGCTTTACCAGTGATGAGATTAACTGATAGCCAAATGTGTTCTTAGGTACTTCGGAGGGTAACGTGGTTCGGATTCCAATCAGGTGTGTAATCTCACACCCATTTCAATGATTGCTTATGATGTTCTGTGAATCGGCCAAAGCCGAAAAGCTGGCAATTGTGACTACTCGAGCGTGTGAACGCTCGTAGTGGTAAATTGAGATACAAAACGTGACGCTAAGTTGTTGAGAGTGTCACGAACACTTTCGCGATGCTGAGGCTGTAACGGGATTAATCGGGCCGAATCGTGCTAAGTGGGCCTAACGGGCTAACCGGCCCATTTGGGCAAAGCTACTAAATTTGTAACAAATGATAGGACCGGATGTAAAATCTGCAAATTTAATTCCGAAACCATGCATTTTGGGCCACACGAGCGCGTGGGCCCGTTTTGGCCTAAAATAAGTTTTAGGCCCAATAGTTCCGTAAAGACCCCAAAAAGGGTCCTGAGCGCTCAACAGTAGGCCTTTGGAAAGGCCATTATAGGTAAAAA
Source organism: Gossypium rotundifolium (assembly GCA_025506655.1). NCBI lineage: Eukaryota > Viridiplantae > Streptophyta > Magnoliopsida > Malvales > Malvaceae > Gossypium > Gossypium rotundifolium. The sequence continues at coordinate 45,699,293 of CP106726.1, forward strand.
TACTAAAATACCCTTGAGGGTAAATTACTGAAATACCCTTAGGTTACTATTACCAAAATACCCTCGATGGGTTGATTGACAGTTTTACCTTTAGAGATGCCAAGCACCGTGTGTATGTTTACGTTACATTTTTTTTTATATGTTGATGTGTATATTGCATCTTATCATCTTGCATGGAGAGGGTTAATGATTGAACAGTAGTGTTGCCTGATGGCATGGCCACAATATATACATACATAATTATGACTCTGGTGGCTCAGCCACAAATATTCTGTGATTAGCAGCTTGTCTGCAATAATTGTGTGTTTGGCGGGGTGGGTTGACTTAATCCACCCAAGTTTGATTGGTTGGAACGGGGGTGTGTTTGTTGGATTGGGTTGGGTTGCATTACATTATTTGCACTCTCATGATTATTGGGCTTGGGCCTAAATTTGTTACCATAAGGGCTAAGGCCCAGTTAGAGACCGATTAAGGGATTGCACACTGAGTTCTCGTAACTCACCCCTTTTTCTTTCACCTCGCAGGTAATCCCCAACGATAGAGGATTTGGAGCTGTGGAGGACTCAGTGGTGGACATACAACGGAGATTTTCTCTTAAGCTTTAGTAAATTCAGTTTTTACTTTATCTTTAAGATTATTTATTTATTTTGGGTTGATATTTTGTGATAAGGCCATTAGTATATTTTTCTTTTAATCTTTCAATTATAACTACTAAACTTATAAATACGGGGTTTTCTTAAAACATTAATAATCATTTTCTAAAATGCCATGTTGCCGCAAATATTCAAAATCGATTTTCATAACAAAGGCAGTTTTAAAGTTAATTACAACTTTTCTAAAATGGACACCGAGTAAATCGGATTTTATAAACAAGCGATGTAACTTTGAGTTTTCAAAAGAGATGCAAACATTTTCAACGAAAGTGAGTTTTTAAAAAACCCTTTTATGTGACATGCTAGATCCGATCATAACGTCTAGGGCGAGTTTGGGGTGTTACAGGCATACGGGCGTGTCTCAGGCCGTACGCCCGTATGGACAAGTCAGTATGTATGCCCTATTTTTCCACAGCTTGGACATACTGGCGTGTCCGAGGTCGTGTGAGGCACACTACCGCTTACATCAGAACACCCTTAACCGGAGACCATCGCCAGAATTGGATCAAGAGGGGTTACCAAACATTCTAAACATTTCACATCCATTTCATGACACAAAGTCAAACATCAATCCACACATTAAAATATGAGCATATAGTCCCTTAACTAGGTCTACAAGACCATAAACACATGATGGAATGAGGTCGGGAATAAACCGAAGACTTACAAATTTTTTAGAAATTCAAACTTTCTTCCACACTATTGAGGTCACACGCCCGTGTAGTCAGGCCGTGTGCCTCACACGGCTACCAGACACACCCATGTGTCCAAGCCGTGCCAAAACATAGCATAGATACTGACTTGATCACACGGCCACCAAACATGCCCATGTGCCATGGTCGTGTGTAATTAGGCTAGCTACTGACTGATCCACACGTCTACCAGGCACGCCCGTGGGCCTCAGCGTGTGACTTGTCGAGACACACCTATAATTGATCCTGAAACCACACGACAGAGACACACGCCTGTGTCTCTTGGCCATGTATGCAAAATAGGCCAATTTTCCACCCATTCAAGGGTCAACCCTACAAGCACAATTAAGCATATTTTATCACACAATTTGGCAACCAAATACATGTCAAATGATCACATACCATCCTATCCAATCCTATTTCTAATCTTGCCAACTTATAAACCAAATTTCACAACTAAAACACATGCATTACCAAGCATGATTCATCTATAATATTACTAAATCATATTAGCATCAATCCATCACTAAGCTTATCATTCATAAGATATTTTCATTACCAACAAGCCAAACCATAATATGCATCATATACCAAATCCACTAATGCTTATAGCCAACATATATTTAGCCACATCACATGACTATTTACACATCTCAAATATGTTTCAAAACAACTAGCCTATACATGCCATATTTCCACTATATATATCTTTCCAAAAGTACCAAAATAGATTGCCGATAGTGTGATAGATAATGCTGAGGATCCCCGAATCTGAGCTAGCTTTACTGACACTGTAAAACAGAGAAACAATCACACAGTAAGCTTTCAAAAGCTTAGTAAGTTCGTAACATAATACAATATACTAAAACCAACCATCACATAGATTATTTCACAATCATGTATATCATACCATCCAAAACTAATATGTTCAATAAACCTTCCATAACTAATTCATAGTTTCATCCACCATAGAGGTTCCGAATGTATCTTAGCCAACACTTAGTTGTCAATTACATTTGCTACTCAATACTCATTATTTCATTTCGATCAACTTTCGTCTCTTCTTCAATTCAACCGCACAATTAGTGCCCAAATCGTTAGCCAAAGCTTAGTCAATGTCGCACACTTAGTGCATCTTTATCAAACTGATCTTAAATCGATATTGCACACACAGTTCCAATCACAAAACTGAAGCTTATTTATTTTGCACATACAGTACTAATCATTTCAGTCACATTTCTAAAGACGCACACTTAGTGCCACATAACTCAAGCCCTCATATAGCATTCACAATTCAATAATATCATACCATTTATCTCATAACATTAAATATAGTAAAACACATATTATGTCCGAACTTACCTCAGACGTCGAATACCAAAATGGTCAATTAATTGAGCACTTTATCTTTGCCACGATCTCGATCTGAACCTCTCCTTTCTTGGTCTATACACATTCAAATTCAATGCATTCAATCACTAATTCATTCAATTTAGTTCACACACACTTATTTAGGGAATTTTATAGAATAGCCCTTACATTTTCACATTTCAACACTTTAGTCCCTAATTCACAAAATCATCAAATTCATATAATTTCCTTTCACACGAGCTTATCTGAATTTCCCTTGTGTTCATACAAGCCCACACATTTCATTTATTTCACATTTTAATCCCTCAATTTACACTTTTCTCAATTTAGCCCAAAACACACAAATTCATCAAAACTCTAAAGACAAACTATCTTAATCAAACACATATCTTTCATTTTCCTCCATCAAACATCCAAGAACTCACATGTTCATCAATGTCATATTTCAAGAACATCATCAATTCTCAAAATCACAACATGGGCTTGATAGTAGACTAAGCAACAATCACGAAAACGTAGAAATTATCAAAAATTGAGTTAAAACCATACCTTAATCTATGCTTCAAGCTAGCCGAATGCTTCAAAGTTTCTAACCTTATTCTTTCTTTCTAATTTCGGTGAAATAAGGAAGAAGATGATGGCCATTTCATGTTTTTAGTATATTAATTAAACATGATTTTCAAAGTACAAAATTAACCTTTAATATTAAATACATAAATCATAATAAGGAAGAAAATTATGCCCATTTCATGTTTTTAGTATATTTCATGTTATTGGGGCGGGATTTGTATATGAGGAGGAAGTATTCTGGTCGGCGTTAACTGCCTTTATTCTAGAAGCTTGGCTGCATATTATCTGCTATGTGTCTTAATAGCACGACATGGTGTGTAGGGTTGGGTGGGTGTTTTTAACCCTACGTGGTGTGATAGGATGGTCGAAGTTAGTGTGTAGAGGATGAGAGTAGGATATTGTATATTTGAACCTGTAATCATATATCTGAAACTGATTTTGCATCTACTTCTAACTATGTTTATAATTTTGTATGTTTATATGCTTAATTCTGTTGGGTTACACACTGAGTTTACGTAAACTCACATCTGTTTGTCTGTTTCTAATAATCCATACCTTAGGCGGTCAAGGCAAAGAAAGACTCAAGAAGTGACCACTTCTCCGTGAAACTGTTATAAGTTATAAATTTTGGTTTTATTCTGATTGTTTGTAGTTTCTGAGACTCTCTAGACTTTATAATTTTTAACTATTGGATTTGGTTTTATATGTTTGATTAATTGCTTGATTTAGCAAATCGTATTTCTTTAAAAATGACAATTCATACGCAACTAAAGGTTTTCCCTAAAAACATGACGGTATCTTTGAAATATAACGGTTTAAAAGCTTCCGCTGTGATAAGTTTTTAGCAAATGAATTAATTTAATGGCGTTTTCGCTTTAGCTTAAGAAGTATGAAATGTGAATGTTCTGATGGAATGACACAATTTTCAAATCTTGTACCTTGTGACACTTCCAGATACAAAATGAAATATCACCACACTTGAGCTCAGGATTTGTGATTTGATGCTTTGAGTCGGCAATAATTCAATAGTACCTAGCACAGGCACGAAAACAAAACCGCATCACGAGTAAAACTTAGTGGTATTTTTTTATCCTAATAACATAAAATTGATATAAGTATTTAAAATGAAAATGCAACAAGTAAGCTATGTTCATGTGTTTCAATTCAATAGTATAATTTTGCTCATTACTTATTCACATCTACTAAGATTTTCACATGTTCAATATATATAAGTACATATCAATTGCATTTCATTTAAGATTTAAATACATCATTTCATGCAATGGCATGATTCATATATTTGATCAATACTTGAATTCATTAAAGCTTCACATCTCAATTCATCATTTCATATCTCATTTCTCATTTCTTATATTTTCCATTTCAATATTTTTCTCATCTCATATTCATTTCTCATCTTTTCCATTTCAATATCAATCACATAAATTATTATTATACTTTCCCCTATTAACACGACACGGACTCGAACGGATACACGGATCCAACCAACACACCAGTTTTGCACCTAGCACCTCATCGAATAAATTTGAAGTAATAACTGTGCCCAACGCTATATAAATTGATACCTAGTGTCACAGCGGTTAAACCGAAGCAAATTGGCACCCAGTGCCTCATTGACTCGAGGTCAAAGTAATCCCTGAACTCTTCCTATCCTATGGCATGCCATCTATATCTGACTCAACCCGATACAATTGATAGGGATTCATTTCACGTTTCAATACTCAATTTCATGAATATACATATTCACATACAAGCATGTATTCTATTTGATAATAATCACATTTTTCCCAATACATATATATTCATAATCAATATATTTCATAATATACAAAATCAATCCATTTCATTTCAATTATGAATTTAATTCAATTCCCAAGTACCAAAGTACTCACCTCAAATGCTTACCATATGAAAACAATTATATATGCAATAATCTACTATTTAATTCGGATTATAGAAACACAAATCGTGATGTTTGAGCTATTCAATGTCGATTTTATCCTTCCCTTTTTTGCTCAAGGATTCCAGTACGACGTTAGCATTTTGGATTTGAACTTCAAACCCCCTTAGGCTGTGTGCTTTTTCTCTTTTTATTTATTTATTTTTTTCTTTATTTTCTTTGTTTAATTTGCATGCCTCCACTATCATTCTTTTTTTCTTTTATTATAACTATTATTATTAACTTTATATTATAACATATAATATATATACATGCATGTTACTTAGCCTATGGCCTACCACCTATACACAAATAATAATTAAGTGGCACAATTACTACTTTAGTCCCTTTAGTTTATTTCAAATTATAATTCAACTTTTAACCCTTATGCAATTTAGTCCCTTAACCTTAATAATTCCTAATTTCACAAAATTCCCAAATCCAAAAATTAATTACATACTAAACTAACCTCGTAAATATTTAATATAAATATTTATGGGTTCGGTTTATGAAAATGGAGTCCCAAAAATACACTTTTCGATTCCCTTAACTATCAGGTAGTTACAAAAAGCTCAAGAGAATTTTGTTATTTGTTCTTTGACTGAGTGGATTGTGTAGAGCTTGATATGTTATAATTGTGGCTTGGAATCAACATCTCCGAATGCGATCCTATCAACGACGTCATTCATCGCTATTCAGTTTGTGAAAGGTATAATTTTTTACCCTTGTTTCAACTCGATTCGTTCCTTGTACCTAGATCCTTGGTTGATGGTCATCGAAATAGTTTTTTTGCTGCACCACAAGGCATACCGGTGATCTAGTAGAGGATTTAGCTTACCCTTTGGTCCTGTGTTCGAATCCTTGTGTGTGCAAAATAGAAATATTTTTGCAATTCCTTTCTTGTGCCCCCCATGTGGCTAGTATTTGGGTTGGGTTTGAATTTTAGTTAGGTTAGTATTAAATATGATGGACTAGGATTCTATTTTATTTTTTTGAAAAATTTAGTTTTCCTAAACTCTCCCCAAAACCTTTGGTTGATGGCTGGTACATTTTGGTTAATGCCTAAAAGTTAATAGTTGTGGCTGAATTGTTGATTGGATTCTTAGAGATTCGGGTTGGTAATTCGTGTTAATTAATCATTTCTAAATGTAATTTAGGAGCTTGGAAGTGTTTTGTGGTATCTGCATCGAAATCTGACCAAGTGTGTAACGAAAAACTCCAAAAATAGTGAACAATGCTATGTGTGGGCCACATGGACATGTGTTAGGTCATGTGGGCCAAACGGGCTGGGCCAGGTAGGCCATCTGGGCCACATGGGTGGGTGGGCCCATTTTTCGTAAAATTTAGTTAAAGCCATATTTGAAGTGCAATTTGAGATTAGTCACCTAGTAGGTTTCGTAATGCGATATGTATGTGATACGAGTATGAAAATTGATAATTTGCTACAATTTATGCAATCTCTGAAAGCATAATTTTATGTTCTATTTGCTAAGTATATAGGACTACTGATAAGGTATGTTTTTATTCAATTCCCATTGCATGTGCATTGTGGTTCTTTTATTCACATGATTTGTAAATACTGGAATCTGATATATCTGTTCTGCAAAGCACAAAATCGCATGCTTACTAGTTTTTGTTAAAATACGAATGCATGTTCAACATGCTTACTACTCTAATTTTGTATTTGCATGTCATGTTATGTAACACCCCAAACCTGGCCTAGACATTTTGGCTGAATCTAGCTATATGACATTGAAGTGTTTTTCGGAAACAACATTTCATTGGAAAACCCGTTCTAAATTAAAACTCGTTTATGATCATAACAGAAATTAAGGATATCTTGTTCATTGAAAACTCAAGTTGTTTTTAGCAGTTTGTCAATCATATTAGTTTGTTACCATATTTAAAACAATGTTTGATGCGGAAGCTTATAGTATTTTACGAAAACGTGGTGTTTTGAAAAGCATTCATCTTTTGAAAATCCACGTCCTACTAATATCAAGAAGAATTTAAATAATTAAATGTAACACCCCAAACCTGGCCCAAACGTCAAGACCAGATCTGGCATGCTACGGGTTATTTGTTTAAGATCAAATCCTTTGATCACTTTGAAGAAAGCATAGTTTTGGGAAAAACTTTCAAGTAGCACGTTGTGTTGAAACCTTTGCTTGTTGATTTTGGAAATCTCAGTTTGTTTAATCGGTTAATCATTAAATGTGAAATTTTTGAAATAAACCTTAGCTTTTGTGTTGACCGTGTTTGAAAAGCCCATTTTTAATTCGCTTTATAATTAAATCTTTGAAAACATAAGTCTATAATCCTTGAACATGGATAACAGTAAACCGAAAATTTTAAGCAAAGAGGCCTTATTACATGCTAACAAAAATAACCCAAAATTTAAAACTAAAGGGAAACCTAGAAATTAGTTCACATAATAAAAGTCTTTGTGGCCCCTCGAGTCCGCCTCAGCTCCCGTGTCCACGATCTACTGCTCATCCGAAAAGTTGGGAAAAATAAAAGGGTGAGTCACCAAGACTGAGTGTGTAAATCCTCGAATCACATAAACGGCTAAGGCCCAAAAACACATTCTGGCCTTGGCCCACACAAAACAGCAACAGAACAGATACATGTTGAATGTCCCAACCCAACCTAAAGTTCCATCCTCTACACGCTAACCCTTACCAGCCCTTACACCGTGGGGATTTCTACAATCAACCCTCTATTTGCTACACACCATTTCGACAGCTGTGCTGCCTGTCATAAAGAACGATCACTATGTTACCTTATAATCAGATGTGGCAGAGCCACCGATCGCCATGCGACCTTAATAATATATTATGGTTTAACCACCGATCACTATGTGACCTATTAATCAAATGTGGAAGAGCCACCGATCGCCATGCGACCTTAATAATATATTGTAGTTTAACCACCGATCACTAAGTGACCTATTAACATGCTCTTCCCTTCATCATATCAATCCCATCCCATGCATACGCACATGCAAAAGGAAAACAACATGCCATCTACAAAGTTAACAAAGTTATCATATATATTGATACACATAGAGAATTTACTATGTTCACGCACTGCATCCTTAGCCTAACCCCTACAAAGTTAATTGAATGTCCGCATGACCTTTTCAAATTTTTCACCCATAATGTATAATATGTAAAACTTATGTGATAAAGATCTACACACCGATTACAGCATAAGACGATACTTTCTATGTCAACACATCGCCAAGAGTCGATATGATCGCTATCCGCCTATGGTTTTGTTCAAGTCGGTCCACAACCCTGGCTAATCTCGACTACCGACACGCATGCTTCTTAAACTTAGGGGTTGGTTTTATAGATCCAATTCCTCCTTCGCTCGATCGACATTTGATTCCATCAAAAGACCTTATCAGTTGCTACCACCACAACAAATGGTTGTCAATCCTTAACATAGGATTTAGATCATGAATACACTAAACAAAACCTGATGAAAATCTAAAGAAACCCTTACCTCAAAATCCCCAAAAAAAGATCTAGTTCAGAGACTAGTGATTTCTAGCTTTTGGAATCTAGATGATTCGATCTATTTTGATTCTCAAGATGTCGTCCCTAAAAGAAAACGCAAGAAAAAAGAAGTATTAGACCAATTGACAACCTCAACAACCCAAGTAGCCATTCGACTTTGGCCCCCGAAATCGAAAGAGAAAAGATCAAAAGAAATCGGCTCTTACCAACAGATTCGGCTTCTCCTAACAGATTTCAGCTTTTGAGAAGATCAAAAGAAAGACAATGCAACAGGATCTATGATGATTCAGCTATAAAGAAATCGGCAAAGAGAGAATAAAAGAAAGAACAATGATTATTCGGTTATAGGAAAAGAATAGAGAAGAGATGAGTTATGAGTTTCGGCTTTTGAAAAAAAAGATAATTGAGAGAAGAGAAGTAGGATGAAAGGAAAAGCAACAATAGAGACGGTTGAGAAAAGTGAGTGGGAGAATGAAGACTCAAATGTCGAAAATGAAGAGATATTCCCCTTACTTAATGCAAAATTTTGGCACCCATTAAACAAATGCCGGAAATGCCCATTCTGAATCTCAAAAACTCATCCTATTAACAAGGTAATTTTGGCACCCCTAAAGCCTACTCTAAACCGATCCCTCCTCCTTCTTAGAGTCAAAATTTTGGCAACCACCTAGCCTTCCAGATAATTCCTAAATTTTCCCCTTATCCTCATCTGGTCACTCATCTATAATGTCATTGATAACACCACCTCTTCCTCCATTTTTCAGCACATTATCAACCTTATTATCCACATTAAATAATTTCTAATTTCAAGCATCCAATCCGAACTCCACTACTGCTCTTTGCTATTACAGAAATTAATTAAAATAAAAAGGCATCATACGATTCGAACCTTGGACCTCCTTAACTGCATGACACGCCACTCCTAGTCCCTGGATATCTCCACTTACCACTGGGACACAAGCCCATTTTTGTGTCTTAATTCACAGATAATATCTTTAAAGCCCTATCCTACCTGACTCTCCACTAGAGTGCCCAAACATAAAATTTTTGCTAAGGCCTCGGCCCAACTTTCAGCATAAAATATTCTAACAAGCATAATAAGCACAACAACACATCGCAGCACATCAAATGCAAAGCCCCATAAATTTGGGATGTTACAGTTCTACCCCCTTAAACAAATTTCAGCCTCAAAATTACCTAGTCAAAAATAGATGCGGGTATTGCTGCCGCATTGCTTCCTCTGGTTCCCAAGTAGCCTCCTCAGAGCCGTGATTCTGCCACAGAACCTTAACTAACGGAACCGTTTTCCTTCGCAATACCTTGACATCATGATCCAGGATTTCTACTGGTTCCTCTTCAAAGGATAGGTCAGGTCTCACTTCGATTCTCCCAAAGGCACCACATGAGATGGATCTGAACGATAGCGTCTTAACATAGAGACATGAAACACATTGTGAATCTAGCTTAACTCTGAAGGTAGCTTAAGCTGATAGGATATCGGCCCCACTCGTTTCAACACCCGATAAGGTCTGATGAATCTGGGACTTAATTTACCTTTCCGTCAAACCTTAGCACTTTCTTCCACGGCGATACCTTCAAGAACACCTTGTCACCCACTGTAAACTCTATGTCCTTATGCTTCAAATCAGCATAGGACTTCTGTCTATCCGACGCTTCCTTTAGTCGAGCTCGAATTAACTCAACCTTCTTTTTCATCGCGGTAACCAATTCTAGCCCCAAAATTTGACGTTCCTCTAACTCTGTCCAACAGGTAGGAGTACGACACTTCCTCCTGTATAATGCTTCATATGGCGCCATTTGAATACTGGACTGGTAGCTGTTGTTCTAAGCAAACTCCGCCAAAGGTAAAAACTCCTCCCAACTACCCCTGAAATCAATGACACAACCTCTCAACATGTCTTCTAAGATCTAAATTACCCGCTCAGACTGTCCATTGGTCTGAGGATGAAACGTTGTACTAAAATCCAACTTCGTACCCAACGCTTGATGCAAGGCCTTCCAGAATCGCGACGTGAACCTAGGGTCCCTGTCTGATATAATCGATACTGGTACTCCATACAACCTCACTATCTTCGCTATATATAACCTAGCCAATTTCTGCAGAGAGTAATTGACACGCACATGTATGAAATGAGCAGACTTCGTCAAGCAATCAACAATCACTCAAACTAAATCTTTCTTAGTAGGCATGAGAGGTAGCCCACTTACAAAGTCCATTGTGATTCGTTCCCATTTCCACTGTGGAATCTTTACCGGTTGCAACAACCCTAATGGTAACTGATGCTCCGCCTTTACCTGCTGAAAGGTCAAACACTTACAAATTTGGTCACCTTTTGCTTCAGACCCGGCCACCAAAACTGTTCTCACAAATCCCGATACATCTTACTCCCTTCAGGGTGCATAGCATATGGACTACCATGCGCTTCTAACAAAATCTTATGCTTCAACTCAGGATCTTTCGGCATACAAAATCTTCATTGAAAACATAATAGCCCTTCCTCATTCATACTGAATTCTGTTGATCCATCAATGGATCCTACCTAAAACTTCGCTTTTAGCAACTTATCGGTCTGCTACTTCTCCTTAACTCCGACCGACCCAAGAGGGTTTCACTTGAAGTTCAGCTAATAAACTCCCATCATCATACAGACTAAGGTGAGCAAACATTACTCTCAAGTCAGAAATTACTATACGACTCAAAGCATCCGCCACCACGTTAGCTTTACCCGGATGATACTCGATCGAGCAGTCATAATCCTTTAACAACTCGATCCACCTCCTTTGCCTTAGGTTTAACTCCTTCTGGGTCAAAAGGTATTTTAAGCTCTTATGATCGGTATAAATGACAGACTTTTCCTCGTACAGATAATGCCTCCAGATCTTCAAGGCAAAAACCACTGCTGCCAATTCCAAATCATGGGTGGGATAATTTGATTTGTGTAGGCTTAACTGCCGAGATGCATACGCAACAACCTTCCCATCTTGCATTAATACGCATCCTAGCCCCGTGTGTGAAGCATCACAGTAAATCACAAATTCCTTTTCAACCTTTTGATACTTTCTTGCTACTTATCAGACCAAACAAACGTAACTCCTTTTCGTAGCAGCTTAGTCAATAGTGCCGCAATCAACAAAAATCCTTCAACAAACCTTCTGTAATACCCGGCTAGACCAAGAAAACTCTGGATTTCTGCTACGGACTTAGGCGGCTTCCAATCCAACACTGCTTCAATTTTCTGAGGGTCAACCCTAATCCCCTCTATCGACACAACATGGCCTAAAAAAGTAACTTCCTTTAGCCAAAATTCACACTTACTGAATTTGGCATACAACCGCTTCTCCTCGTAATCAGAAACCACTCAAGGTGTGAATCATTCTCCTCCTCCGATCTTGGATAAACCAGATGTCATCTATAAATACCACAACAAACCGATCCAAGTAGGGTTGGAATACTAGATTCATCATGTCCATAAATGCTGCTGGCGCATTGGTCAATCCAAATGGCATTGCCATGAACTCGTAATGACCATAGCGAGTCTGAAAAATCGTCTTATGAATATCTTCCTGCTTAGCCTTAAGCTAATGGTATCCTGACCTCAGATCTATCTTTGAAAAGACTGAAGCCCCCTTCAACTGATCGAACAAGTCATCGATCCTCGGCAGCGGGTATTTATTCTTGATTATTAACTTATTTAAATGGCGATAGTCAATGCACATACGCATTGAGCCATCCTTCTTCTTAACGAACAATATTGGCGCTTCCCAAGGCGATACACTTGGTCGAATAAACCCTCTATCTAGTAACTCTTGTATCTACGCCTTTAAGTCCACCAACTCCTTAGGTACCATCCTATATGGGGCGATAGATATCGGCGCTGTTCCTGAAAAAAGGTCAATACCAAACTCCACTTCACGGTCTGGAGGTAATCCCGAAAGCACTTCTAGAAAAACATCAAGAAATTCCTTCACCATCCTAACATCCCTGACAGATAGTTCCTTGGCTTCTAGAGCCCGAACAAACATTAGAATTGGCTCGCATCCTTTGCTCACCATCCTTTCTGCTCTTAGAGCAGTCACCACATTTGATAAATAATTCCCCCTTTCACCCATTACCAACACTTCGCCACGCTCGGGGGGATTTTTAGCACCATACGCTTGGCTGCATAATCTACATTAGCTTGATACCACACCAGCCAGTCCATGCCTAAAATTAAATCAAACTCCACAAACGATAATTCCGTTAGATTAGTCAGGAAAACTATTCCCTGAACTTCTAAAGGTACCTCCCGATAAACCTTATTTACCACCACAGAGTGTCCTAACGAGCTAATTACAGTCATCTCCCTAGAGGAAATTTTAGAATCTATGCCTAAAGTTTCAGACACCCTACTTGCAACATATGAATGCGTCGACCCAATATCAACCAATACAGTGTAAGGCAATCCAAAAATTAAAATGTACCAATTATGACATCCGGCAAGGTCGGCCTCCTCTCGACTTGGCAAAGATAGACTAGGCCCGATTGTCTCGCCTCGTTGTTTCTTCCTCTCGCTGGTGCTCCACTACCGATCAAATCATTACCACCCTGGTCGACCACGACCTCTTTATGTGACCGACCTCTCTACGAATGAGCATTTCCCTACCCGCTGGCCCCGTGATCGTCCCTGCATATGGATACCTCTAACTGATGATCCGTAGATCCACACCTGAAACACTTCTCATTGTTCGACCAACACTCACCTAAATAGAATTTGCCACAGTGAACACACCTCTGTGTCTGGCTAGTAGCAGCAGGTCTCTCAACCCGATTCGGCCCATCTGACTTAGGTCTTTTCTCAATACACCTAACTGCCCCTTACGATCCAAAATTTCTCTTACTTCCACCCCTATCTCTATCCCGATTCAGTTTTTCTGTCTGCTTTACCTCCTCAGCTATCTTAGCTTTTTCCACAAGCATAGCAAATTCCCTTTCCCGCTGTGGAGCTATCAATACACGCAGATCATCCCTCAGGCCATCCTCAAATCGAACACAATGCTCATGTTCTGTGGCCACTATCCCTCGAGTGTAACGACTCAAACGTAGGAATTTCGCTCCATACGCAACCACTGACCTACTTCCCTGAACTAGATTCAGAAATGCTCTACGCTACGCATCCATATATCTCGATCCGATGTACTTATTCTGAAATGCTGTCCTGAAGTAACCCTAGGTGATACGGTCAGCCATCGTACCATCCTTAACCATAAGCCACCATTGATACGCTTCATCCCAGAGAAGAGACACCACTCCCTTCAGCTTTTTGTCTTTCGTGAAGTCGAGATCATCTATTATGCGTTCTACTGCTTCAGCAAATACTCAGTTGTACTAGGAGCTACACCGAAAATTCCCTTAAACACTTCTGCCCCATTGGCTCTAAGTCACTCTGACACAGATTTTCGAGCTCCTGTACCCATGCCTGCTCCCGCAACTATCTCCAACACTAGGAGCATCGCCTGAGACACCATATCGTCTCTGCCTATTTGGTCCTGATATTCTACCTCCACAGCTGGTGGCGCTGGTATCTCATTCCCTGACTCGTGACCAGACCCTACTGATTTCGACACACCAATCCTGCCTCTACCTCGGCCACGCACACCACGCCCCCTAGTGCTCATATCTAACGTTCGTGATTTATCTGATTAGAAGTTTTATGGATTAATAATTTCTTCCACTGATTAATAACGAACAATCTTATATGAAGTAGTTTTAATAATAGTTCTTTCGAATTCGAAACTATATCTACAAGGTTCAGTTCTTAAGTCTGTATTTCCTAGCTCTAGAAACCACATTCAATCAACATCCATTTGCATTCCAAGCAGAGCATCACATACATGCATCAAACGCACAAGTAACATCTATAAACTCACCTTCGTCACACAAGGGTATTTTCATCATTTCACTACCCAAGGGTATTTTCGTAATTCTACCCTACAGGGGTATTTTTATAATTTCTCAAAATAGGGTATCTTAGTAATTTTACAAAATAGGGGTATTTTGGTATTTTTGCAAACTAGGGGTATTTCGGTAATTTTATAAACCAAGGGTATTCTGGTAATTTTCACAACCTAGGGTATTTTAGTAATTTTTACAAATCAAGGGTATTTTAGTAACTCTGCAAAGATAGGGTATTGGTCCCTTTCGGGTTTTAGTTATGATCTTTGGCCCATTAACAAGCCCTCGCGGCTAAGTGAATAGACACTGCACACTAGGTAGGATTCTAGCGAAGATGAGGTAGGCCACTAGGGCCGCTTAAATACCAAGCTCTCCCTAGATCCAATCCTAGACATGCGTACGCCTGTTGCCACACTCCAGCCCGGTGACTTGTTTATGGACATATTTAACTAGAGAAATTAAGTCTTATGGATTTTAAGAGTTGTTTGACTAGGCCTAAGGTCCATAAACTCTAGCATACGTCCCCATAAAGCCCATCAAACCCAACATGCATCTCTTATCAAGGGTTAGAATACTTACCTGCGTGGATTCGGTGCCGGTAGACTCGAAGGCCCAAAACAGTTTTCCTACCCTTATATCAATCTATGAAACACTATCGACGATTTCACATTTCGAGTATTGAACTGTGCTCGATACTAAATGTAACACCCCAAACCCGCCCAAATGTTACGACCAGATCCGCATGCTATGGGTTGTTTGTTTAAGATCAAATCCTTTGATCGCTTTGAAGAAAGCATAGTTTTGGAAAAAACTTTCAAGTAGCATGTTGTGTTGAAACCTTTGCTTGTTGATTTTGGAAATCTCAGTTTGTTAAATCGGATAATCATTAAATGTGAAATTTTTAAAATAAACCTTAGCTTTTGTGTTGACCGTGTTTGAAAAGCCCACTTTTTAATTCGCTTTATAGTTAAATATTTGAAAATATAAGTCTATAATCCTTGAACATTGATAACAGTAAACCAAAAATTTTAGGCAAAGAGGCCTTATTACATGCTAACAAAAATAACCCAAAATTTAAAACTAAAGGGAAACTCAAAAATCGATTCACATAATAAATGTCTTTATGGCCCCTCGAGTCTGCCTCGACTCCCATGTCCACGATCTACTGCTCATCTGAAAAGTTGGGAAAAATAAAAGGGTGAGTCACCAAGACTAAGTGTGTAAACCCCAGAATCACATAAACAACTAAGGCTCAAAAACACATTCTGGCCTTGGCCCACACAAAACAGCAACAGAACAGATACATGCTGAATGTCCCAACCCAACCTAAAGTTTCATCCTCTACACGCCAGCCCTTACCAGCCATCACACCATGGGAATTTCTACAATCAACCCTCCATTTGCTACACGCCATTTCGATAGCTGTGCTGCCTGTCATAAAGACCGATCACTATGTGACCTTATAATCAGATGTGGCAGAGCCACTGATCACCATGTGACCTTAATAATATATTGTGGTTTAACCACCGATCACTAAGTGACCTATTAACATGCTCTTCCCCTTCATCATATCAATCCCATCCCATGCATATGCACATACAAAAGAAAAAAAAACATGCCATCTACAGGTTAACAGGTTATCACATATATCGATACACATAGAGAATTTACTATGTTTACGTACCTTGCATCCTTAGCCTAACCCCTATGGGTTAATCGATCGTCATGACACTTTTTTCTCGCTTTTCACCCATAATGTATAATACGTAAAACTTATGTGATAAAGATCTACACACCTAATTACAGACAAGATGATACTTTTTATGTCAACACTGTCAGTAGCCGATACGACTGCTATCTGCCTATGGTTTTGTTCCGAAGCTGGTCCATAACTTGGTGGCCAATCTCGGTGGCGCATAATCGCACGCTTCTTAAACTTAGGGTTTGGTTTAACGGATCCAATTCCCTCCTTCGCCTAATCGACATTTGATTCTATCAAAAGACCTTATTAGTTGCTACCACAACAACATATGGTTGTCAATCCTTAACATAGGATTTAGACCACGAATACACTAAACAAAACCCAATGAAAATATAAAAAAACCCTTACCTCAAAATTCAAAAAAAAAGATCTAGTTTAGAGACTAGCGATTTTTGGCTTTTGGAATCTAGATGATCCGATCTATTTCGATTCTCGAGATGTCACCCCCAAAAGAAAATTCAAGAAGAAAAGAAGTATTAGACTAATCGACAACCTCAACAACCCAAGTAGCCATTCGGCTTTGGCCCCCAAAATCAAAAGACAAAAAGATCAAAAGAAATCGGCACTTACCAACAGATTTGGCTTCTCCTAACAGATTTTGGCTTTTGAGAAGATCAAAAGAAAGGCAGTGCAACAGGATCTATGAAGATTCAACTACGAAGAAATTGGCAAAGAGAGAATAAAGGAAAGAATAATGATCATTTAGTTATAGGAAAAGAATGGAGAATAGATGAGTTATGAGTTTCGACTTTTGAAAAAAAAGATGATTGAGAGAAGAGAAGTGGGATGAAAGGAAAAGTAGCAGTAGAGACGGTAAAGAAAAGAGAATTTCGGTAGACTAGAGGTAGGTTTAGCTTTAGCAGAATTTTGAGAAAAGTGAGTGGGAGAATGAAGACTCAAATGCCGAAAATGATGAGATATTCCTCGTACTTAATGCAAAATTTCGGCACCCCTTAAACAAATACCGGAAATGCCCGTTTTAAAGCTCAAAAACTCATCCTATTAACAGGGTAATTTTGAAACCCCTAAAGCCCACTCTAAACCGATCCCTCCTCCCTCTTAGAGTCAGAATTTTGGCCACCACCTAGCCTTCCAGATAATTCCTAAATTTTCTCCTTATCCTCATCTGATCAGTCATCCACAATGTCATTGATAACACTACCTCTTCCTCCCTTTATCAGCACATTATCAACCTTATTATTCACATTAAATAATTCCTAATTTCAAGCATCCAAGCCAAACTCCACTACTACTCTTTGCTATTGCTGAAATTAATTAAAATAAAAAGGTATCATGCGACTCAAACCTTGGACCTCCTTAACTGCTTGACACGCCACTCCTAGTCCCTCAGATATCGCCATCGACCATCGGGCCACATGCCTATTTTGTGTCTTAATTCACGATAATATCTTTTAAGCCCTATCCTACCGACTCTCCACTAGAGTGCCCAAATGTAAAATTTTACTAAGGCCTCATTAACTTCAAGCCAATTCGGACCCCTAAAACATTCTAACAAGCATAATAAGCACAACAGCACATCACAGCCTATCAAATGCAAAGCCCCATAAATTTCGGATGTGACATTAAAATCCCAAATTTAAAATTTAAAAATTTAAAGAGGCCTTATTACAAAACAAATACCCAAATTAAAATATTATAAATAAAAATTTGAAATAGAAGCAGGTGCAGTGGTGTGGCCACCTCCGAGTCCCTGGACGCACTGATCAGCCTAAGATTGGGGATTACCTATAAGATAGATAGAGGGGTAAGTTTATGAAAACTCAGTGTGTAACCCCATATAAGCAAATAACCAATCATGCAAGTGTAGTTTGGGCCTAAGCCTAAATTAATAACAGTTCAGTTTAGTTGGGCCTTAGCCTATTACAGAATCATTATCATTGTGGGCCTTAGCCCATTACAATATTAGTATTTGTGTGGCCCTTAGCCCATTACAGTATCAGTAACAATTCAAACATGCAATCAGAAATCCTACCCAACCGGCCTTACACTCTACTCCGTCTAGCCCAACACTCTATCTGGGGATAAAATTAGCACCTAAGATGGAGACTAACATGAGATTAGCAGCAGAGTCCTAACACAAAGACACTTTCTCCTATCATAATAATCCCATCCCATGCAACATATCATACATGTATGCAACATATATATTGTGGCATGCTCATATACAGTCATACATAACATAAAACATACAGTCATTTTATAAAATAGGGGCATAATAGTCATTTTACCACATAGGGACATAACAGTCATTTTACCACATATGGGCATAATGGTCATTTTATATCAGTTTGGGGTCTAGGTGTACTTACTGACCCATCAGTAGGTCCACAGTTGTCTCGGGCGACCTGTGCAACCTTAGCAGTCAAATAGTGAAAATAGGCCCAAGGCCCATATGCGACCCATGTTGGCCCACACGCCCGTGTGGCCCACATAGACCAAAATTGGTCTCGATAATGAAAATTACACAATTTGGCCCAATATTTTCTACACGTTCAGATGGTTTACTCGTGTGGGGCCTACAAGCCTATTGGGCCCACAAGACCCATTTTGGCCCAACATGGCCCAAAACCATGAAATCGCTCATGGTAGCCTCAGTAGTCGAATGCCCACATTTTACCCGTTCATGTTACCACACGAGCGAGCGCACGCTCGTGTAATGTCAATTTTCATATTTTTTAGCTTTTGCCAATTTTTGATTTCAGTAGTGTTTACACCCACTTTTCAGCATTTCACCGATATCGTTTATGGAGCACTGTTACACACCTGATTACGAAAGATGCACAGACAGTCCTCGGCCATTGTAGAACCTATGCTCACCCATAACATTCGGTTAATCACATATCAATTGAATTTAAAATGAACCCTATTCCATATACATATCCACTTGATCATCAGCCACTTACCTTGATTGAACAACCGAATCCCTACGCACTTCACCCACTGGAAAATGATGATAACTAGATATCAAGGTATTTCCTACAATCCAGTCAAAACCCCTTACTAACAATTATCTTCAAGAACGGTTTAAGCCCAAACAAATACCAACTTATCGAAAGTACTAAACTATAGACTATAAATGGAACAATAAATTGGTAGAGAGCAAAGAAAAAGTCGACACAATAAAGGTAAAAGAAGAGAGAATCGGCTAGGAATAAACAACAGCAAGCGTCGTAAATATTTGGAAAAGAAATGAAGAAGAGGAAAGGAAAGGAAAAGGGTGTATTCGGCCAACAACATGAAATATAGAGAAAAAGAGATGAAAAGAAAATAAAAAGTATATTCGACCAACACAAGCAGGGTGTTAGGAGGAGCAGACCAAATCGACTGAGAAGACTAGGAGAGTGTGGCAGTAGAGAGGGAGAGAAAAGAGAGATGGTTTAGGGGAGAAGAGGTTTTGGCAGAGGGAAAAGAAATAAAAATGCAAAAAGAGGAGAAGAGGTTTTGGCAGAGGGAAAAAGCACATACAAAGTAGAACTGAAATGAGAAACACCCCTCTAGCCGAATTCTTGAGTGCCTCAGAGTTCACTTTTGGCACAACACTCCCTCCCCTCTCTCACCCCTTGATTTTCTCCTAAAATCCCTCCTCCAATCTCTCCAACTGATCACACCTCCCCTCAACCACTTCAATGTTTCATTCAAACCATAATTCCTCCCACAGCACAGCAGCAAAATAAACACTCCCTTGCCTTCAGCAAAATTTGAACCTTAGACCACTAGCATAGGTAACACGCCACTTACCCCTAGACCAGCAGGATTTTATGTCATGTTTTACCCACAATAATTTAAGAGCCTAATAGCCAGAGGCAAGGGTTTTATTCTCTAAAAACAAAACTTTTGCACAAGCCCAGACTTGAACCCAAGACTTCTCAGACACTCCCAAACACACCCAAATCAGTCAACCACTGAAGCAAACAGGTATTTGTGTTAAAAACATGCAAAAATAAATACTTGGATTTTTGGGGCGTTACATGTCACAATGCATACAGTTGAGATAATATGGAAATGAGAAAGTTTAGACAATTTAATGATCTACACCATCCGATGGTTTAATCACATATCTATTATGGAGGCTTAATTGCAATTATAGTGGATAGACCACACATTTCAGTTCTTGTAACATCCTGAGTTGTGGGCCTGTGCATTGTGTGTGAGTTTAATGTGTTAGATTGAGAATTAGAAGTGCGAATTGGGCTCAAGTTCGGGCTGAGACCTTGGTTAATTTTTTGTTGGGGCATTATAGGGTTTAAAAATAGGTATCTGTGTGTAAAAGAAGCAGGTGGGCTTGTGGCCCAAAGTCTGGTGGCGCTGCAAGGAAGGTAGAAGGTGGCGTCACTAGTGGAAGGAGAGGGCCCAAGTGTTGGCCACTTGGGGCCTATGTTCTTTGGCCAAATTCGGCACTTAGAGGGGGCTAGGGGGAGGACAGCATTAAGACTAGGATATAGGGTATTAAATTTTTTAAATACGTGGATAATATGCTATTATAGGAGGGAAGAGTTGTTGCTAAGTAGGCCTCTTTTAGAGGAGGTTGTGGATTAAGATAGCAAAGAAAGATAGGAGCTATCTCTTGGAAGCAGTGTTAGCCGAATCCTTTTGAAGAATTTGGGGGGGAGTGGACTCTCAATTTTGGCTCATGGAAAGGGTGCCGAAACCTAGTTGCTCAAGGGTAGCATTTTCGGCATTTAGGTGGGTTTTCCACTTTTTCAGTCTAGCTTTTCCTCCCAATCTCTCTTTTGTCAAAAGTCACCTAAACTCTTCTCCTCTTTTCTCTCCTTTTGACCATAGACGAAACCTCTTTAGGCTCTTCTCTTCTTCTTTTTGTGAGAACCGAATCCCTACTACTCTTTTCCTCCATCTTTGTCCCAAAGCCGAATCACTACTTCTCCCTCTCTTCCATCTTGGATTTTCATTTTAAAATACCTTGCTAGTCAAAACCCCTTGATTCTCATCACCCTGATCCACTCTTCTTTCATTCACTAAAAGCCAAAGACCACGCTTTCTTTTGGAAGCCGAATCTTCCTCGCTGTGATCTCTTATGCCAAACTTTGAGGAAAGCCGAAGGTATGTGTTGGTAATAGGTTCGACTGAATGGCCACTCCCTTACCCTTTCTCTTTTGTCGAATCTCATCAAGTACATGTGTAGGTGTGATCATCGTGTTGGTTTAATGATCAGATGCTTGGCCGAATGTAGGTAGGGTGGTGACACCTACTTGAAGATTTTCGGGATTTGTCGATCAAGGTAAGGGTTTTGTTTTAAGTGTTATGTTAATCTATTAGGTTTGATCTCATCGTTTAAATTCAGTTTAGTGACCAAGGGTTGTTATGGACTCAAATGCTAGCCAAGTGTTAGGAGGGTTGGACCACACCCAAATTTCTAAATTCAAGAAGCGAGCAAGATTTGCAGATGAGATTAGCCAAGGGTTGTGGGGTAAACATCTGAGCAAGATTGTAGGCGGATAGTGGTAGTCTCGATTGAAGATAGTGTTGAAGTAGAGGGTGTGATAGTGCAAGTAATCAGGTATGTAACTTTTACACACTTCCTATGTTTAATATGTTGTTTCTATGTTTTGTCAAAAGCTAAAGTAATAGTGGCAATCACTATGTTACCCTTGTGGGTAAAAGCAAGGACTCCGGGTAAGTCCATTATGATGGATAACGTGATTTATCTATATAAAACCTGCATGTGCCATGTTATATTTCCTTGAAGTGTTAATCATGATCTTATGGTATTGAAAAGCATATACATGAAAAATGGGTATGATGAGTGGAGGGGGAAGGTATGATTTATCAGACTATCACCACTGGTTAGGTACCATACGTGGGTTGGCCCCACATATCATTATTCTGTGACTAAGTCTCAGTGGTTTGGAACCACCAGTGGTTAGGTACCACATATGCTTATTTTGTGACTTGTCCCAGTGGTTAGGTACCACAGTGGGTTGGCCCCACATATCGTTGTAAGGGATCGTCACCAGTGGTTAGGTACCACAAGTGGGTTGGCCCCACATATGAATATTTGTAACTTCAATTGCTAGTGGTTAGGTACCACCAGTGGCTAGGTGCCACAAGGGGTAAATCTGGGAGACTCGGATGGATACATAGGTTGGATGGGTTGCATGACATGCATATTTGCATATGAATCTGTGTAAAAGCTTAACGTCTTTTGGGATGGGGAATTACACACTGACTCTCGGTGACTCACCCCTTCCGTTACTTTTTACAGATAATGCTTAGATCGTGGATTTGGAGCCAGGGTGGACTCGTGGTGGCCATGCTCAATATTTGTTTTCATTCCAATGATTATTTCAGATTTAGTTCTTATTTACTTTAAGTTTGGGGATTTAGCTTTGTAATAAGGCCACTTAAATTTTTACTTTCGGATTATTTGTTAGTTTTAGTTTTCTTTAAATCTCTGCTAAACGTTAATAGCATGCCTGATAAATTATAAAATGAACGATTTTTCTAAAACTTGAGTAAAATCTTTGTTTTTTGAAGTTGTACACCAGATAATTAATAAACGAGGGATAGCAACAAGGCAACTCTATTTCTTCTAACTTAAGGTTCAAAATGTTTTAACAGTTCACTCAATCGAACACGATTCTTTTATAGATAAACAAAAGTTTTCTTCTCAAATCAAGTTGAAAAAATGGCTTTCGAAATGTTTTATTCCCAGTGACACGCCAGATTCGGTGTAGCATTTTGACCGGGTGTGGGGTGTTACAGTTCTGGTAGCTTGGTTGCAATATAGTGGCTTGACCATATATATATATATATCTGATCACACAAATTAACTACAACTCTGGTCGCATTTCTCACAATTACCTGTTGGTGTGTTTTTGGATGGACAAGTTTTGGGAGCTCTAATTTGGTGTGTAGTGGAGTTAGGTAGGAAGTTTTCTGAAAAATCTGCATTTCTTTTTTTGAAAATATTGCATTTAACATAATCATGCATTAAGAATTTTTCCATTCTAGTTTAATGAAATTCTTTATGATATTTTGATCTGTTTATTGTGCTATTTGTGATTCTGCTTGAATTAAGTTGCACACTGTGCTTTGTAAGCTCACCGAATTTTTTCTGACTTTTCAGGTAATTAGCAAGTTTAGGACCAGACAGTGTGCGGGAGCTCGAATTGTTTTCTCAGTAATGTAAGTTGATGGTTGTAAAATCAAAATTATATAGGGTTTTTCTATATATTTTTACCACATTTTAATCTAATAAATATGTTAATCTTGAGTAATTCTTATTAAAATAAGTGAATTTTACTTAATTATTAATATTGGACATGAATTTATAAGCTCAATTACATGAGTTTTGTGCATAATTTATATTATTTTCATGTTTAATATTAATATGTGAATTTTCACTATGTAGGAGGACCATGGAAGATGTGATTAACATAAATGTTGCATGGACATGCATACATCCACTTCTTTTGGGCGGCAAGACCATGCAAAACTGGGTCATAAAGGTGTTAATTTGACCCAGTAAAAGATGTGCTAAAAGATGGACATATCTGATTAATTATTGGACTGAGAAACTATCCAACAAGGAGGAATTAAAGCCCAATTTTGGTACAAGCAAATGATTGCCCAAGAATAAGCTTTGGGATATTTTCTTGAAGGTTCTTGTAGTTGGAAATATGTTAGAAATCAGCACACAAGCTTACCCTCTAAAAGCGTCCACCATATGGCCATTAATAGCATTGTTTTGAATTAAAAAACAAGCAACCAAGTCATCCCCCTTTCCACAACTTGTGGCCGACCATGTATAAGATAAAAGAGAGAGATTTTGAATTTTATTTTTAACAAACTTTACCTTGTCTTCACCTATAAATACCAGATACCTTTCCACTTTTCAAATCATCCCTCACATCCCTTAGTCCATTCATTCATTGAGCATTCTCTCATTCCCTCTCTTACTTTCTTCTCCCCTTGCATCGTTGTTCTATCTCCCTCCCATTCTTTAGCCAACAAAGGCTTTGTCAAGACATTTCATTGGTTGGCCACCTTAGGAAACCCGTAGCAAAAGGATCATCGAGCAGAACGAAGGAACACATACGCCAGAAAAGATTCGAAAGGCTGCTGAACTAAATTAAAGTTTACTCTATCCTCTTGTTATTTAATTTACTAATGTTTGCTATGTGTTTATTGTTTTTTCTTACATCAATGACGAAATTTTAAATCCTATTTGCTAGAATGATTATGTTAATTCAATAAGATTTATTTGATTCATGTTTAACATGTTTATGCATCAGTCGATCATGTTTTCAATTAAAATCAATACGTATTCCATTCATACATGATTAGGTTCAGATTAGTTGAGCGATCCTAAACAGACAACGGCTAGTAGACACATAACTAAAAAGTACAGTGCTTAATTTAGATCATTAAACCTGACTTAATTAGAGGTTCATAATATATTTAGTTAGCTCTATTATCTTGCATAGTTTTTAGGTTTATGTGATTAAATTGTTGCAAACGTAAATGTCCCTGTGACCTCGCATAAATACTAAGAAACCCTTAGTTTAATATGATTAGTAAAATGCATATTTCACTAAGTAAAAGATTTTGGGAGGACTTAATTTGGTTTCCAAACTCATGAAAGATCGAGTTTCCATAAAATGTTTTTTAAACATTGTTAAGCATGATGAAAATGAATTGAGTTGTCGGAGCTATATCACATTATTCATTAGTTCTATTGGTAATTTTGGATAATCTGATTCTGGTTATAATGGCATGTAGAGGTTATTTTGATTAAATATTCGCCTATATGTGTTTTGGTATTTTGGTATATGCACAATTTGCTTTAAAATGTTGATGTTCTAAAATGTTAGGTTAGTTTGATGACAAGATGGGTAAGAAATAAGGCTAGGGAAAATGGCCTATTTCATCCACACGGGAAGAGACACGGATGCATGTCTCATCTATGTGTGACACATGGCCATGTGATCTCTACAGTGTTGAAAAATTTTAAATATTTCTGAAAAATTTTCTGAGTTTTTGGGTTAGTCCCGATATATATATTTTGGGCCTCGAT
The DNA here is from genome assembly GCA_025506655.1 of Gossypium rotundifolium. Classification (NCBI taxonomy): domain Eukaryota; kingdom Viridiplantae; phylum Streptophyta; class Magnoliopsida; order Malvales; family Malvaceae; genus Gossypium; species Gossypium rotundifolium. The sequence goes on from CP106726.1 coordinate 45,724,833, forward strand.
GGCTCACATAAGGGAAATTATGATTAAATTTGATTGATTTCAAGAATGAATATTATATGAAGTGAAATTTTTGTTAAATGATCTGTAAATTTTAGTAATGCTCTGAAACCCTGTTTCGACGACGGATACGGGTTAGGGGTGTTACATTGAAACACCCCAAACCTGGCCCAAAAAGCCTAACCGGATTTGGTATGTTCCTCGAGTAAAACTTTAGCGGAATCACATTGTAAAGTAATTTTGTCTTTTGAAACATTATTTTTAGGAGGAATTAAGAAAATCAAAAGGAAACCAAACTTAAGAAAAACTTCTTTGAAAACATTTATATATTAGTGACAAAACCTTTTAATTAATTATCGAAAACCAATTTAGTTATTTAATAGATAATTGTTCATGGCAAAATAAAAGTAAATCCAAACACGAAATTAAAGATAGTTTATAGTGGCCTTATTACATAATATTGGCAACCCAAAATAAAGTCTAAGTAATAAAATTTAACTTAAAGAGTTTAAGTTGGAAAATCTCCACAATACTTAATACGACCATCGCCACCTCGAAATCCTTCACGCCCGATCCATCGCACCACGAGTTATCTCAAAAGTTATCCCATAAAATGGGTGAGTTATAAACTCAATGTATAACACATACACTAAAAAGTCGATTTTATCATATGCTTTAAAGCCCATCAATTTCACATATGGCCATAGGCCCATTTAATCAAATATTTAGCCCAAAGGCCCATTTAACTCATATCTAGCCCAAAGGCCCATTTAACTCATATTTAGCCCAAAGGCCCATTTCATAATGATCAATTAATAATCATACAATATTACATAGTTATGTATATGAAATGAAATGCAAGCCCTACCAACCTAATTATCCATCCGCTACACACCCCGCACTCAACCAACACACCGTGGGATTACTAAATCGACCTCCATCCGCTACACACCATCGAAGGCGATTCTTTGCGGTCAACATGCACATCGCCCTTATTGTGGCAAAGCCACCAAAACAGATGTGACCAAGTCACCCGATCAAGTCCAAATTTCAAATCGTGGACCGTAGCCACCGAGTCAAATATGTGACCGCCACCGAGTCAAATATGTGACCAAAACCGAGTCAAATATGTGACCGAAGTCACCAATTTCACATATGTGACCGAAGTCACGTAATTGTGGTAAAACCACCGAATACTTCCTCCTTTATTAAACATTCCCATATGCCCATGCACATACATATCAAGTCGATTTTCATGCTAGTTACCCACAAAACATAATATAATCATACTTCATTTCATATTTATGCATATAGCAAAATAAACGGAATATTGGGGTAAATATACCTAAATTTTGTATACCAATGATTGGTATCCACAAACAAAACATACTATCACATGATCACTTTTAACAATATAAATCTATGGAAATTTTTAATGTATGGTTACACACCTAGTAACAAGTGAGAACAATACCCTCTTGCTCGTCCACACCTAATTGATTAATACACTCTGTTAGTATAAACTATTGTTAACAAAACTATACTTATAAACGATGGATCTAAATCCTTACCCTGATTCACGAATGACGATTATTTGTGGTTTTCTCCACTAGATGGATCAAAACCGCGATATTCCACCAACGTAAAGTGGTTCGGTTATGCGTACTACTTGAATAATCGATCCTCGTTAGCGAGAGGGTCCACAACCCGTGGAAAATCTCTAACCCCGATATCGCTTCTTCGCTTGTAATTTGATGGCAAAGGAATACCTCCTCTCTTCCAAACACTTCAGATATTTCTTTTCTTACCTATCTTGTTGATCTTAGATCACCCCTAAAATAACGAGATTAGTGATCCATCTAAAGAAATTGATATTATCTAAAATAGTAATCTTACCTTGATGATTGAATGGTCACTTAAAGGTTGTCTTCAACAAAGATCTTTGAAAAAATCTTTTCAAAATATTCGACCTAGAGAGAAAATAAAAGATTATAGTTCTAAATTTATTAAAGTGAAAGGAAATGATAAAAATAATTGATAGAATTCTTACTTGAGTCCTTCAAGATTTGGCTTTAATCAAAAAGAGAAGAGAAATGGTGGTTTTGGTTTGAAGGAAAAGAAGAAAGGAAAAGAAAGAGAAGGAAAGAAAGAAGGAAGAAAAGAGAAAGAGGAGAAGAAGATGTTTATGGTGATTTCTCAAAAGAAAAGAGATGATTAGGAACTTTTGCACATTCGCCAAGGAGGAGATTCTTGATCCTATGTGGTTTCAAGCAATGAGAGGAAAAGAAAGAGAAATAAAATAAAAAGAAAAGAAAAGAGAATATGATCAAAGAGAAGGAGATTAGTTTTGAGACTTAGATGCATTTACTAAAGAAGAGAAATGAAGAATTTGGTTCTTTGAACTTTGTAGTTTCGATTTCAAAAGAAAGAGGAAGAACGAAAATTGTATTTGATTCAAGTACAATCGAGGACTAAATCAAAAGTAAAAGTGTACCAAAGTGTCTAAGGTACATTCGCCAAAGTAGAAGTTTTGGAGAAAAATTGGTCAAAAGAAAACTAAAACAAAGAGAAGATTTTTACCTAAACTCAATGTCAATTTCGCTAGGAGAGAACTTTTGGTGAAAATGAGAAAAGATGGACAAAAGGTTGTGTAAGACTTTTGGCTAACTCCCCTAATGGCAAAGCACATATTCGGCCAAATCAAGGCCAACATATCCCCTTTTTCCTCCTTGTTTCTTCCCCATCATATCCAAAATTTGCTACACAATTAAGCCACCCCTTTAGCCTTTATGCCGTCTAGGTTCATGGTCAAATGACCATGAACACATCCCCAAAACATAGCCAAATATCATGCCTTTGTCCCCCTCATCTTATCATGAACTTAAGATTCCATGCCTTATGTTCTTTGCTTCCTTTTTCACATGGTCAAATAGCTAAAAATGAATGAAAGCTCATCCACTCTAGAACTTTCTTGGCCGACACTTATAAGGAAGAAAACCAAAATTTAAAATCCTCCCCTAATGCTAGCTAGAGATTCAACCTTACACCTCAAGCACACATCCATGCATCTTAACCACTTTGCCAATTACTTAACTTATGCTTGAAATTCCTTGTCATTAATTCTTAAGGCCTAATTTACTTAGCTCTCTCTCTTAATAAAAATTAAAAGTTTTACTAAGCCTTCGCTTAATTAATGAAGCTTAAAATAACTTCCAAAGTACACTTAATAATAATTAAGCATGCAACTTCATTCAATTAAGTAAAATGCATAGCCCCTAATTATCAGGATGTTACAGTTCTACCCCCTTAAAATAATTTCGTCCTCGAAATTACCGGTGGAATAAGTGAGGGTATTGTCGTCGCATCGCTTCCTCCTGCTCCCACGAAGCTTCTTCCGATCCATGATTACGCCCATAATACCTTAATGAGAGGAACTAATTTTCTCCGTAAAACCTTTACATCCCGCTCCGAATTTGAATTGGCTCCTCTTCATATGACAATCTGATCTTAATTCCACCTCCTCAACCTGGTACTACATGAGATGGATCCGGCCAGAATAACAGAACATTGAAATATGGAACACATGGTGCATTTGCTTCAATTTCAAGGCAAATCTAATCGATATGCCATGATTCACCCGCTTCACAATCCGATAAGGTCCAATGAACACGGGACTTAGTTTCCTTTGCGTCCAAATCTCATCACCTTTTTCCAAGGTGAAACTTTTAGGAAAACTTGGTCTCCCACTGCATACTCTATTTCTTTCCGCTTTAAATCTGCGTACGATTTTTGTCTATCTGATGCTTCCTTTAACCGAGCCTGGATTACCTTAACCTTTTCTTCAGATTCAGCCACTATTTCTGGACCCAAAATCGGCGTTCCCTAATTTCATCCAACACGTAGGAGTGCGACACTTAGTCCATATAGTGCTTCATATGGTGCCATCCGAATCTATCGATTGAAAAGCTGTTGTTGTCGCAAATTTCGCCAACGGTAAGAATTCCTCCCAACTTCCCTTGAAATCTATCACACATCCCCTTAACATATCTTCTAAGATTTGGATTACTCTTTCAGACTGACCATCCGACTGAGGATGAAATGCCGTACTGAAGTCCAATCTGGTGCCCAAAGCCTGATGCAATGCTTTCCAAAATCACGACGTAAATCTCGGATCTCTGTCCGAAATTATCGACAACGGTACTCCATGAAATCTCACAATCTCAGCCACATATAACTTCGCCACTTTCTGCAAAGAGTAATCAACCCGAACTGGGATAAAATGTGCAGATTTCGTCAATCGGTCCACTATCACCCATACAGAATCTTTCTTAGTAGGCGTAAGAGGAAGCCCACTAACAAAGTCCATGGTGATTCTCTCCCACTTCCATTGCGGAATCTTTATTGGTTGTAGCAATCCAGAAGGTACTTGATGTTCAGCCTTAACTTGCTGACACGTCAAGCACTTCCCTACAAATTCGTAACTTCCCGCTTAAGTCCAGGCCACCAAAATTGATCTCGCAAATCTGGTGATAACTTACTTCCTCCGGATGCATAGCATAGGGGCTACCATGCGATTCTCAAGTATCTTTTGTCTCAACTCCCGATCCTTGACATCTGAGACTTTACCTTTGAAGCACAATACCCCGTCCTTTATTAATACTAAAATCTTCCAATTTCCCACTCGCACTGTCGAAGCTTTTCACTCGAGATCTTCATCTATTAAGCGCCTCTCTTTCACTTGACTTAACCATGTCGCTTAACTCAAGTTCGCCAACAAGCTTCGTCATCGAAAAGACTAAGATGTGCAAACATCGCCTCAAATCGACACCACTTTTCGACTTAGAGCGTCTGTCACCACATTCACCTTACCGGGTGGTACTCGATAGAAACATCGTAGTCTTTCAACAACTCTATCCACCTTCACGCCTCAGATTCAGCTTCTTTACGAGTCGATAGATATTTCGACTTTTGTGGTCGTATATATCACCGACTTTTCTCCATATAAGTAATGTCTCCAAACCTTAAGGGCAAAGACTACAACGCCAACTCCAAGTCATGCGTCGGGTAATTAACTTCATGCGGTCTCAATTGCCGAGACGATACGCAACTACCTTTCCGCCTTGCATCGAACACATCCTAATCCAGTGTGAGAAGCATCACAATACACGACAAAATCCTTTCCGCTTCAGTGAATCAAAGCAGAGCTCAGTCAAAACTTTCTTGAGCTTCTCAAAACTCTCTTCTTCGCTTATCACCCCACACGAAAAGGTACTTCCTTTCTCAACAATTTCGTTAAAGGTGCAAATTTATCGATGAAAATCCTTCAACAAATCTTCGATAATATCCGCTAAACCTAAGAAAGCCGCGAACCTCGATTCTGATTTAGGTGGTTTCCAATCTAGCATGACCCCAATCTTCCGAGGATCCACCCTTATCCCTTCCGCAGATACCACATGGCCTAAAATGCAACTTCTTTCACCAAAATTCACACTTATTTGAATTTGGCGTACAACTTCTTTTCCTTAAAACTCGCAACACAATCCAAGATGCTCATCATGTTCCACTTCGGACTTAGAATACACCAAGATGTCGTCTATGAATACCACTACGAATCGATCCAAGTAGGCTGAAAAATCCAGGTTCATCATATCCATAAACGCAATGGGGCATTTGTCAATCCGAATGGCATTACCGAAATTCATAATGCCCATATCTAGTTCGTAAAGCCGTCTTATGGATATACGCTTTCTTCACTTTAAGTCGATGATACCCCGATCTTAGATCAATTTTAGAGAATGCCATGACTCTTTGGTGATCGAACAAGTCGTCGATCCTTGGCAAAGGATACTTGTTCTTGATGGTCACTTATTCAACTGCGATGTAGTCTATACACATCCTCATCGATCCGTCCTTCTTCTTCACGAATAGGACCGTGCTCCCTATGGAGACACACTAGGTCGAATGAATCCACGCCAAGCAATTCTGAATCGAGCCTTTAACTCAACCAACTCCTTGGTGCCATTCTATATGGTGCAATAAAAGCTGCTGCCGTTCGGTAATAAATCTATCCGAATTCTACCTCACGATTCGAGGCAAACCCGAAGTTCTTCCAGAAAAACATCTACAAATTCATTCACCGTCCTGACTTCATTAATAGTTGCTTCCTTAGCCTCCAAAGTATTCACCAACATCAGAAAAGCTTCAGATCCTTTCCTAACCATCTTTTCCGCCTTTAAGAGCGGATACTACATTAGATAAGTAATTCCGTCTCTCGCCCATCACTACAACTTCCTTGTCATCAAAAGTTCTTAAGGACATTCTCTTAGCAAAGACAATCCACATTTGCACTGTACTTCACAAGCCAGTCCATGCCTAAGATTAGGTCAATTCTCGAATGGCAATTCCATTAAATCACTGAAAGCGTATTCCTTGGACTTCTAGAGGCACTTCCTTAAAAGTTTGTCTACAACTACCATCCATCCTAGAGGACTAAGCATAGTCATCTTCCAAGGTACGCTTTAGAAGTCACATGCAAAGTCCCAGATACTTCACTAGCGATATAGGAATGAGTTTACCTATATCTATCAAAGCAATAAAGGGCAACCAGAAATCAAAACGTACCGTGATAACATCAAAAGGCCATCGTCTTTCTCTCGCGATGAACGCATACACAGAGACTGGTTGTCTCGTACCGAGCTACCAACGCCTCTGCTCAAGTTCCGATCCTCTACCGTAACCATTTCCCTTCCATTTGAACCACGACCTCTTATCTACTGCTGTCCACCTCTGTCAGCCTGATTAGCACCCTGACTTGCTGAACGGTTCTTCTCCGAGTTCATCGGGCAATCTTTGATCATGTGATCCTTTGAACCGCACTTAAAACATCCGCCGGTCTTTTTCCAGCATTCTACCGAATGCATTTTCCCACACTGAGAACAAGTACGACTTTGTACTCCCGTAGCAGTCTGTTAACCTCGTGGTCCATCATTCCTTGATTTCTTCTGAAAGTTTCCGGACGACCCCGAAGACCCAAAGCTTCTCTTATTCTTGCTCTAACCTCTGTCCCGGTTCTGTCTCTCAGTCCGTTTAGCCTCTTCAGTAATTCTTGCCCTTTCCACTAGGATTGCAAAATCTCTTTCACGGTGTGGAGCAATCATCACTCTTAGCTCATCTCTAAGTCCATCTTCAAATCTGATACACCATTCATATTCCGTAGCCACTATCCCTCTCGCATAACGGCTAAGTCGCAAAAATTTCGCTTCATATTCACTATCGACTTGTTTCCTTGTACTAGATTCGTAAATGTCTTCCTCTCGAGAGTCAATATAGCTAGCTCCAACATATTTTCCTTGAATTTAATCTTAAAATACCCCCAATCCGCACGATCCATGTGGGTACTTTCCTTTATAGTGAGCCACCACTGGTAGGCTTCATCACGAAGAAGTGAAATAGCACCTTTAATTTCTCTTCATCAAGCGATCTATATCATCCATGATCCTTTCGATCGCCTCCAACCAATGTTCACTACATTAGAGCTACTCCAGATACTCTCTGAAAACCTCAAATTTATTCGATCTAAGTCTCTCATTGCAGACTTTCGAGACCCATTACGAACTAGCTTCGCTACTCGCTCCAAAACTCATGAGACAAACTTGTGATATCTCGTCACCACCTTCATTTTATTCTTGAAAGTCCGCCCCAACAGCCGGTGGTAGAGCTTCATTCTCGGAACCTTGACCAGATCGAACTGGTTGCGAAACAATCATCCTTCCTCTTCCATGTCCACGACGACCTCGTCCCCTAGAGCTCATGTCTACTACGTATCTTATCTGTTTTTACGAAAAGTCTTATGTATTAGAATCTTTTCACTTCTTATTAAAAGAAAGTCTTATGAACAGATATTCAGTGGTTTTCGTAGTAGTACACAAACACCTAAGGTCAATGTCTCTAAAGTATAGTTTAAGTTTAAACTATCATACATATCACATATCGATAAAGTACATACCTGATGGATCTGAGCCAAGAATTCCGAGTGCCATGCTCTTATAAAACCATTTAACTTGAGAAAATTTTCAAAAAGTCTTTTGGGCCAAAATTTTGAAAACGTTGTGAGCTTCAAAACCCAAGGCCTAGAGTTTAAAACTGGGCTCTGATACCAAGTTGAAACACCCCAAACCTGGCCCAAAAAGCCTAACCGGATTTGGTATGTTCCTCGAGTAAAACTTTAGCGGAATCACATTGTAAAGTAATTTTGTCTTTTGAAACATTATTTTTAGGAGGAATTAAGAAAATCAAAAAGGAAACCAAACTTAAGAAAAACTTCTTTGAAAACATTTATATATTAGTGACAAAAACCTTTTAATTAATTATCGAAAACCAATTTAGTTATTTAATAGATAATTGTTCATGGCAAAATAAAAGTAAATCCAAACACGAAATTAAAGATAGTTTATAGTGGCCTTATTACATAATATTGGCAACCCAAAATAAAGTCTAAGTAATAAAATTTAACTTAAAGAGTTTAAGTTGGAAAATCTCCACAATACTTAATACTTGAGCACCGCCACCTCGAAATCCTTGCTCGCCTCGATCCATCGACCACTGAGTTATCTAAAAAGTTATCCCATAAAATGGGTGAGTTATAAACTCAATGTATAACACATACACTAAAAAGTCAATTTTATCATATGCTTTAAAGCCCATAAATTTCACATATGGCCATAGGCCCATTTAATCAAATATTTAGCCCAAAGGCCAATTTAACTCATATCTAGCCCAAAGGCCCATTTAACTCATATTTAACCCAAAGGCCCATTTTATAACAGATCAATTAATAATCATACAATATTACATAGTTATGTATATGAAATGAAATGCAAGCCCGCCCAACCTAATTATCCATCCGCTACACACCCCTGCACCAACCAACACACCGTGGGATTACTAAATCGACCCTCCATCCGCTACACACCATCGAAGGCGATTCTTTGCAGTCAACATGCACGTCGCCCTTCTTGTGGCAAAGCCACCAAAACAGATGTGACCAAGTCACCGACCAAGTCAAATTTCAAACACGTGACCAAGTCACCGGAGCCAAATATGTGACCGGGCCATCGAGTCAAATATGTGACCGAAGCCACCGAGTCAAATATGTGATCAAGCCAGGAGTCAAATATGTGATCGGCCACCGAGTCAAATATGTGACCAAGTCACCAATTTCACATATGTGACCGAAGTCACGTAATTGTGGTAAAACCACCGAATACTTCCTCCTTTATTAAACATTCCCATATGCCCATGCACATACATATCAAGTCGATTTTCATGCTATTTACCCACAAAACATAATATAATCATACTTCATTTCATATTTATGCATATAGCAAAATAAACGAAATATTGGGGTAAACATACCTGAATTTTGTATACCAATGATTGGTATCCACAAACAAAACATACTATCACATAATCACTTTTTAACAATATAAATCTATGGAAATTTTTAATGTATGGTTACACACCTAGTAACAGTGAGAACAATACCCTCTTGCTCGTCCACACCTAATTGATTAATACACTCGGTTAGTATAAACTATTGTTAACAAAACTATACTTATAAACGATGGATCTAAATCCTTACCCTCGGATTCACGAATGACAGTTATTTATGGTTTTTCTCCACTAGATGGATCAAAACCCGCCGATATTCCACCAACGTAAAGTGGTTCGGTTGTACGCACTACTTCGAATAATCGATCCTCATTAGCAGAGGGTCCACAACCCGGTGGAAAATCTCTAACCCCCGATACTGCTCTTCGTTTGTAGTTTGATGGGAAAGGAATACCTCCTCTCTTCCAAACACTTCACACAGCCCTTTTCTTACCTATCTTGTTGATCTTAGATCACCCATAAAATAGTGTAGATTAGTGATCCATCTAAAGAAATTGATATTATCTAAAATAGTAATCTTACCTTGATGATTCGAATGGTCACTTAAAGGTTGTCTTCAACAAAGATCTTTGAAAAAATCTTTTCAAAAGATTCGACCTAGAGAGAAAATAAAAGATTATTGTTCTAAATTTATTAAAGTGAAAGGAAATGATAAAAATAATTGATAGAATTCTTACTTGAGTCCTTCAAGATTCGGCTTTAATCAAAAAGAGAAGAGAAATGGTGGTTTTGATTTGAAAGAAAAGAAGAAAGGGAAAAGAAAAGAGAAGGAAAGAAAGAAGGAAGAAAAGAGAAAGAGGAGAAGAAGATGTTTATGGTGATTTCTCAAAAGAAAATAGATGATTAGGAACTTTTGCACATTTGGCCAAGGAGGAGATTCTTGATCCTATGTGGTTTCAGCAATGAGAGGAAAAGGAAAGAGAAATAAAGTGAAAAGAAAAAGAAAAGAGAATATGATCAAAGAGAAGGGAGATTAGTTTTGAGACTTAGATGCATTCGGCTAAAGAAGAGAAATGAAGAATTTGGTTCTTTGAACGTTGTAGTTTCGATTTCAAAAAGAAAGAGGGAAGAACAAAAATTGTATTTGATTCAAGTACAATCGAGGACTAAATCAAAAGTAAAAGTGTACCAAAGTGTCTAAGGTACATTCGGCCAAAGTAGAAGTTTTTGGAGAAAAATTGGTCAAAAGAAAACTAAAACAAAGAGAAGATTTTTACCTAAACTCAATGTCAATTTCGGCTAGGAGAGAACTTTTGGTGAAAATGAGAAAAGATGGACAAAAGGTTGTGTAAGACTTTTGGCTAACTCCCCCCTAATGGCAAAGCACATATTCGGCCAAATCAAGGCCAACATATCCCCCTTTTTCCTCCTTGTTTCTTCCCCATCATATCCAAAAATTTGCTACACAATTAAGCCACTCCCTTTAGCCTTCATGCCGTCTAGGTTCATGGTCAAATGACCATGAACACATCCCCAAAACATAGCCAAATATCATGCCTTTGTCCCCCTCATCTTATCATGAACTTAAGATTCCATGCCTTAAGTTCTTTGCTTCCTTTTTCACATGGTCAACTAGCTAAAAATGAATGAAAGCTCATCCACTCTAGAACTTTCTTGGCCGACACTTATAAGGAAGAAAACAAAAATTTAAAATCCTCCCCCTAATGCTAGCTAGGAGATTCGAACCTTACACCTCAAGCACACATCCATGCATCTTAACCACTTTGCCAATTACTTAACCTATGCTTGAAATTCCTTGTCATTAATTCTTAAGGCCTAATTTACTTAGCTCTCTCTCTCTTAATAAAAATTAAAAGTTTTACTAAGCCTTCGCTTAATTAATGAAGCTTAAAATAACTTCCAAAGTACACTTAATAATAATTAAGCATGCAACTTCATTCAATTAAGTAAAATGCATAGCCCCTAATTATCAGGATGTTACATACAAACAAGGTCACACCCTATAGTTGAAGCGTAAGAATCCAATTACATTTGGTATTGTATTTAGTTGTCACATGAATTAAATTAATTGTTGACTTAATTTAATTTGATAGTTAAATATTAAACACACTATACGTACAAACCTGTTGTACACAAATAGAGAACATGTTAAAATTAATATATGAATTTGATTCATATATAACATTAATTATATATTACAAAATTATTAATATAAACAATTATGAAAATGTCGGTCAAAATATAAAAGCACATGGGAAGTGATATTCTCTTGGAAAGAATATAATCTTTTCCCGACTTTCCATTTGTTTCTCTAATAATAAGGGAATAATCATGTTTTTTTTTCGATATATGATTTCAAATTAAATAAACGAAAATGAATCCTTTAGTGTGTTAGGATTACCAAGAAAACAAAATAAAAGGTCTAGCAATGTTTTTGAAAATATTCTTTGAAAATTGTAACACCCCTAACCCCTCTCTGTAACACCTCAAACCCGACCTAGACGTTACGACTGGATCTAACGTGTTACACCAAAGTGTTGTTTGAAAATCGGGCTTGTCGATGATAGTTCATTACTGAATTTTAAATCTTTTTTTTTTAAAATGTTGGGGTTGTAAAATCAAAGCTGGATATTCACTTGTTGGTCATTTCATTTATTAGTCAAGATTAAATTTTGCGGAAGCTTTTCGAAAGTAAACTTTAAAAGTTGAAAAGGTGTGATTTTCTTGGAAAACGGTTATTATTTTGAAAACCTGTGCTTCCAAGTCTAACAGGTCAACGTAAAAAGTTAACACCAAATAAAAGTTAAAACCTCGAATGGCCTTATTACATAAATTCTCCCCAAAATAATAAATTAAAGAAATCTATGCGTAAATCAAAACATTTGGAAACGTGTGGCCACCTCCGAGTCCTTCGCAGCTCCAAATCTTCTAAGGCTGGGGATTAGTTGTACAGTTAAAAGAAAAAGGTGAGTCATGAGAACTCAGCGTGTAATCACTTATTACAATGACAAGCTGGCCCCAAGCTGTAACAGTCTGGTTTATACCCTAGTCGAAATAGTGGTTTCAAGACCACAAATCTGAGTTAGTAAAATATTTTAATATTATTTTCTGTGCCATTGATGAGTGCTTAAGTATGTGTTAAATTCTCGTGAGATAATTTATCTGTCTGTATGGTTAATTTGATAAAAGGATTTAATTGCATCAAGTGCAAAACTACCATGCTAATCTGTTAAAGTACCAATGTGTTATGGCTTTGAAAAGGTGGAGGTCTTATATGGCAATTAAGCCTTTCATAAGTTGGTGGATTGTTAAAGGTCATAAATGACCTTGTAGCTATGTGTCATGTATATTATTATTAAAGGTTATTTTTGTACATTAATAATTAAATTAATTATAGTAAAATAAAACATGAAAATGGACATTAAATCATCCATTTCTTCCACCGAAAATCAAAGAAAGAAAAAGAAGGAAGTTGAGCTAGGTTTCGGCCATTGTAAGCTTGAATTAAGGTATGATTTTGATTTGGATTTTGATGATTTTTATGTTTTTGAGATTGTTGCTTAGTATCAATCCCATGTCTCAATTTTGTGTATTGATGATGTTCATGAGATGTGCCATTGATGAAATGGTGAGCTTTGTGATGAGCTTAGTTGATAAATGAAAGATTTGTGCTAAATGAACATACTTTGTTCTTGATTTTTTGATGAATTTAGCTAAATAGGGATAAATTAAGAAAATAGTAACTTGAGAGACTAAATTGCAAATTTGATGGAAAGTATGGGCTTGTATGAGATATATGAACATTCGGCTAAGCATGGTTAAATGATGATTTTATGAATTTGATGTTTTGGGGTAAATGGACTAAATTGATAAATTGTGCAAATGTGAGGGTTAAGTTGCAAATAACCCTAAATGTGTGTCTTTGGATTGAATTGAATGAGTTAATGAATAAAAGGGTTAATTCTCAATATGTATAGATCAATAATCGAGGAAAACAGACTTAGACCGCGGGAAGGTGAAAGTAACCGAGTAGCTATTTTCATTTCCGTTAAATCGAACTCGAGGTAAGCCATATTGCAAATAAATGTAAATGTATTGAATTGAGCATATTCATATGACTATTGATGATAGTAAATAATTATGAGATGCTATTCATATGAATTATGAGATAAGATCGTTTTAGTGACAATGTCCGAGAAGTCCCGTAAGAATTTAGGAATAGATAGGATTAGCTATGTCATGACATAGGTATTTGTTTTGTTTTATTATGCAAGACCACGTCTGGGACATTGGAATTGATTCAAGATTTTGTGTAAGACCACATATGGGACGTTGGCATCGATATGAGCTTTAGGTGTAAGACCATATCTGGGACATCGACATCATATTGATTCGTGTAAGACCCTATCTAGGACAGTGGCATCGATATCTGAGTACATGTAAGACCTCGTCTGGGACGTTGGCATTTATTTCAAACTTTTTTAGTATCCTATTAGGTTCCTAACGGTTCAACGGGCAAGTCTGTGATACGAATAGCAATTTGAATTATAAATCTGTTTTCGGTATGTTGATATACACTAAATGTGTATACAAGGTAAGTATTTATACTATCTTACTATGATGATTATGTATGATGGTATCGTAATATGATATGTGAAAGTAAGTATGAAAGGGCTATGTATTCATAAGATTATTGAATTGATGAATGTGGCAAATATGGTCAAGTATACGGACCGAAGCATACATGTGATAGATTGCTATGAAAATAAAATATGCCAATGTACCTATATGCATATATGCCTTTCATGTTAAGATTATTTGTATATGACTTACTAAGCTTTTGGAAAGCTTACTCTGTGTGTGTTTCTCTATTTTTTTAGATCGTCAAAGCTACTGAAGGCTTGGGGACCGTCGAGGATCGTCATCACATTACTCATCTTGTTTTGGTACATTTTGGAAATGTATATAACTAGATATGGCATGTACAGGCTAGATTATGGTATGAACTATTGTATGAACTTGGCCATGAGATGTGGCTAATTATAAGTTGATATTTTTCCTTGATGAATATGATATGTGATGTATGCCTTGGTATGGATAGATGACTTTGAAAATGGTCAAGTTTTTGAGTAAGTATTTGAATGATTATGCTTGTGGTGTTATGAGTTTTAGTCTTATAAATTGGTGTGAATGGAATTGGATTTTAATGTATAGATTGAATGGTTATTTTGGTATTTACTTGGTTATCAAATGTGCATAAGATGTGTTGGTAAATTTTTCTTGTAGGTAAGACCCTAAGTGGGTGGCATTTTGGCTTTGCAAATAGCCTATAATGTCACACGGTTGTGGCACACAGGCGTGCCTAGTGACCGTGGGGCTAAGTTAGTAGCTAGTTTAATAGGACACGGCCATTGTACACGGGCGTGCCTAGTAGCCGTGTGAAGAAGTCAATATATGGCCTAAGAACACACCGCCTTAGCACATGGGCATGCTTGGTGGCCGTGGAGGTAAGTTAGGTTTGACCATAGGGAGGACACACGGGTGTGTATAGCAGCCGTGGGAGGCACACGATTTGCCTACAAAGGCGTGTTTTCCCTTAAACTTAAAAAAGTTTTAAATTTTTGAGAATTTCTGTATGTGTTCCAATTTAGTCACGACCTTGCTTCTAAGCATGTTGTAGGTCTCGATGACCTACAAAGGGGAAACTGTGGTTGTAATTGCTGATATACTTGATGAATTGTCTGATAAAGTTTTTGATCTGTCAGGTAACACTCCTAACCTTAATCCAACGACGGATACAGAATAGGGGTGTTACATTTGGTTGGTATCAGAGCTATGATTTAGTCGATTCTTAGACTAACGTAGCGTGTCAGAGTCTAGCTATACATGGAATATATCTGAATTGTGATAGTGTGATGAATCCTAACATAGAAAAGTTTATTTTTTGTTAGCAATGGATCCTGAAAAAGCCATAGCTGACGACGTAAAAAGTAATGCGCCTGCTCCCGTGTAAGGGACAACGCCTTTTGATTCAAGACCGTCTACGAGTAGCCAAAAGGGAGAAACTAAGCAAGCTTTCTTTTAGATGATGAGTGAATGGTTCACTCAAATGAAAGAAATAACCAGACTATTTTGCAACCCCCGCCCCCGATTAATCCCCCTCAGACATTCGATATACCTCCGACTACAAATCTGAATCTGTGGAATAAGCCTCTAGTTGACAAGATTCATAAATATGGGGCTGAAGGATTCTGGGCTACAAGTGATGATGATGCTGAAAAGGCCAAGTTCTGGTTAGAAAATACTATTCGGGTATTCGATGAAATGTCTCTAACCCCGGAAGAATGCATAATGTGTGTTGTATCATTGCTCCGATATGTAGCTTATCAATGGTGGAAAACTCTGATTTCTGTTGTTCCCAGAGAGTGAGTTACGTGGGACTTCTTTCAGATCGAGTTCCAGAAGAAACAAATCAGTGAGAGATTCATCGATCAGAAACGAAAGGAATTTTTAGAACTAAAACAGGGCTGAAAGTCTGTTGCTGGGTATGAACGAGAATTCGTGAGACTAAGTCAGTATGCTCGAGAATGTATTTGAAGTAATAATGTACAAAAGGTTCGAAGATGGTCTTAATAAAGATATTCATTTGTTAATCGGGATCTTTGAAATAAAATAGTTTGTTGTACTCGTTGATCGAGTGTGCAAAGTTAAGGCACTTGGGAAAGATAAAAGAAAATTTGAGTCTGATGCTCGCGATATGAGAAAGAGATTTCAGAGTAGATCATTTCAGTCTGCTTTAAAGAAATTCGAAGATGATGAAAGTCATTTAAGAGATAATGTGGGACATTCGAATAGAAGTCGAGCTAGATCGCAAATGAGTTTAAAAACTCCAGCAACTTCAGTGGCCAATGTTGATAATGCCTGAATTGAGAGACCTGAATGTATGTGGAAAAAGGCATCCAGGAAGCTTTAGATTAAATGACAGAGCTTGTTTCAGATGTGGATCACTTGATCATTTTATCCGTGATTGCGCTGAATCTGTTGAGCTAGAGATTGTTCAGAATCTAAGATCTGATAATGCACCTATGAAAGGTAGACCTTCAAAGAATGTAAGAAATGTCAGTGGTAGTCAGATAACTACGAGAGACACTGTTTGAAGCTAGAGCGCCTGCCAGAGCATATGCTATATGAGCTCGTGAGGAAGCTTTATCTTCAGATGTTATAACGGGTACTTTTACTCTATATGATACTTCTGTGATTGCATTGGTAGACCTTGGTTGTACACATTCGTATATATGCATGAATTTAGTAATCAGTAAGACTTTGCCTATAGAGTCTACTAAGTTTACTATAAAAGTATCGAACCCCTTAGGTAAAAGTGTCCTTGTTGACAAAGTATGCAATAACTATCCATTTATGTTTCGAGATATCTGTTTCCCTGCTGATCTGATGCTTTTTCCATTTGATGAGTTCGATATCATTCTGGGTATAAATTCGTTGACATTAAATGATGTTGTTGTAAACTGCAAAAGGAAGACTATTGATTTGAGATGTCCGAATAATGAAATTGTACTGATTGAGTCTAATGATTTAAATGGATTGCCTGTTGTGATATCGGTATTGAAAGCTCAAAGATATGTGAAAAAGGGATATGAGGCATATTTTACTTATGTGATTGATTTAAAAGTGTCTGAAAAGAAAGTGGAATCAGTGCCTATTGTCTGTGAGTATTCTAATGTGTTCCTTGAAGAGTTACCGGGTTTGCCTTCGATTCGTGAAGTTGAGTTTGGTATTGATCTATTGCCTGGTGCGACACCGATTTTCATAACTCCATGTAGAATGGCACCAACAGAATTGAAAGAGTTAAAGTCATAGTTGCAAGAGTTGACTGATAGAGGATTTGCTAGACCGAATTTTTCGCCTTGGGGTGCTCCTGTCTTGTTTGTGAAAAAGAAAGATGGCACGATGAGAATGTGCATCGATTATCGTCAGTTGAATAAGGTGACAATAAAGAATAAATATTCGTTACATAGAATTGATAACTTATTTGATCAGTTAATAGGGGATATTGTATTTTCTATGATTGATCTGAGATCGGGATACTACCAGTTGAGGGTGAAAGATTCAGATATACCAAAAACTGCATTCAGAATGAGGTACGGGCATTATGAGTTTTTAGTTATGCCATTTGGACTAACCAATGCCCCTGCTATTTTTATGGATCTGATGAACAGAATTTTTAGACCGTACCTAGATCAATTTGTTGTGGTATTCATAGATGACATTTTGATATATTCATGTAATGAAAATGAGCATGCTGAACATTTAAGAATCGTGTTGCAAACTCTAAGAGAAAAGCAATTGTATGTGAAATTCAGCAAATGTGAATTTTGGTTACACGAGGTTAGTTTTCTGGGACATATTGTGTCGACGGGGTTCGAGTTAATTCAAGCAAGATTTACATTATTCATTGGAAACCTCGAGAACGATGTTCAAGTCCGTAGCTTTCTGGGTTTAGCTGGTTATTATCATCGATTTGTAAAAGGATTTTCAGTAATAGCTACTCCATTGACTAGACTACTTCAAAAAGATGTTAGATTTGGATGGTTTGATAAATGTCAGAAAAGTTTTGATCAGTTGAAAACTCTGTTAACAAAAGCTCCAGTGTTGGTACAACCAGAATCAGGTAAAGAATTTGTTATATACAGTGATGCTTCGTTAAATGGTCTGGGATGTGTTTTGATACTGGAAGGCAAAGTTGTAGCTTATACCTCGAGACAATTGAAGCCACATGAAAAGAACTATCCGATGCACGACCTTGAGCTAGCTGCGATTGTGTTTGCACTAAAGATCTGGCGCCATTATTTGTACGGTGAAAAATGTCATATGTTTTCAGATCATAAAAGTCTGAAATACTTGATGGCTCAGAAAGATTTGAACCTGTGTCAAAGAAGATCGTTAGAGCTGTTAAAAGATTATGAACTTGTGATAGATTATCATCCGGGTAAAGCAAATGTTGTTGCTGATGCATTGAGTAGAAATTCATTGTTTGCACTACGTGCCTTGAATGCTTAGTTAGATTTGTCTGATGATAGTTTCGTGATAGTTGAATTAAAAACGAAACCATTTTTCTTACAGCAAATTTGTGATACTCAGAAATTTGATAATGAGTTATTAGCCAAACGAGCTCAGTGTGATTCGAATTCTGAATCTGAATTTTTAGTTGTTAATGATTGCTTGAGATTCCGAGATTGTATTTGTGTTCTGAGAAATTTGGAGTTGATTCAGTTGATTTTGAGTGAAGCACATAACAGTCGTCTAGCTATTTATCTGGGAAGTACAAAGATGTATCATGATTTGAAGCAATGCTATTGGTGGTCTGGTATGAAGCGAGATATTTCTGACTGTGTTTCGAAATGCTTAATCTATCAACAAGTGAAAGCTGAACATCAAGTTCCGTCTGGTTTGCTACAACCAATTCTGATTCTTGAATGGAAATGGGATAGAGTGATGATGGACATTGTTTCTGGATTGCCTCTGACTCCGAAAAAGAAAGGTGCGATATGGATTGTAGTTGATCGATTAACAAAATCTGCCCATTTTATTCCGGTAAGATCTGATTCTTCACTTGATAGCTTAGCTGAGCTTTACATTATTGAGATTGTGAGATTGCATGGGGTGCCATTATCCATTGTGTCTGATAGATATCTGAGATTCAAATCACGATTCTGGAAGAAATTACAAGAAGCATTAGGCACGAAATTACATTTCAATATAGCTTTTCATCTGCAAATAGATGGTCAATCCGAGCAGGACATTCAGATTCTTAAGGATATGTTAAGATGTTGCATTCTTGAATTTGATGATGCGATGGAAAGCAGAGTTGCCATTGATTGAATTTATGCAATAATAGTTTTCGATCAAGCATTAAAATGGCACCTTATGAATCTTTGTATGGTCGTAAATGTCGTACACCTCTGTATTGGACTGAGCTCAGTGAAAATAAACTACATAGGGTCGATTTTGATAAAATATTCGAATGTAAAGTGAAATTAATCCAAAATTGTTTGAAAGTAGCATCTGATTGTCAGAAGTCTTATGCTGACTTGAAACGAAAATATATAGAATTTGAAATCGGCGACAAAGTATTTCCGAAAGTGTCTCCTAGAAGAAAATGCTTCGATTCGAACGTAAATGCAAGTTAAGTCCGAGGTTCATTGGGCCGTATGAAATTATTTAACTTGTTGGGCCTGTAGCTTATAGATTAAGATTGCCCCTTGAGCAATAAAAGATCCATAATGTATTTCATGTCTCAATGCTCTGTAGATATCGATCCGATCCATCACATGTAATTATCCCATCTGAACTTGAAATTTGATCTAATATAACATACGAAGAGGAACCGATCCGTATCTTAGCTTGTGAATTAAAAGAATTGAGAAACAAGAAAATTTTGTTATTAAAAGTACAGTGTAATCGACACAGAATAGAATAGGCTACGTAGGAGCCAGAAGATTCAATCAGATAATAATATCCAAACTTGTTTAACGGTAAGATTTTCGGGGACGAAAATTCCTAAGGGGGGAAGACTTGTAACAGTCTGGTTTATACCCTAGTTGGAACAGCGGTTTCTGGAACACAAATTCGAGCCAGTAAAATGTTTTAATATTATTTTCTGTGCCATTGATGAGTGCTTAAGTATGTGTTAAATTTTCGTGAGATAATTTATCTGTCTATGTGGTTAATTTGATAAAAAGATTGAATTGCATCAAGTGTAAAACTAGCATGCTAACTGTTAAAGTACCAATGTGTTATGGCTTTGAAAAGGTGGAGGTCTCATATGGTAATTAAGCCTTTCATAAGTTGGTGGATTGTTAAAGGTCATAAATGACCTTGTAGCTATGTGTTATGTATATTATTAAAGGTTATTTTTGTACATTAATAATTAAGTTAATTATAGTAAAATAAAACATGAAAATGGACAATAAATCATCCATTTCTTCCATCGAAAATCAAAGAAATAAAAAGAAGGAAGTTGAGCTAGGTTTCGAACATTGTAAGCTTGAATTAAGGTATGATTTTGATTTGGATTTTGATGATTTTTATGTTTGTGAGATTGTTTCTTAGTCTACTATCAAGCCCATGTCTCAATTTTGTGTATTGATGATGTTCATGAGATGTGCCATTGATGAAATGGTGAGCATTGTGATGAGCTTAGTTGTTAAATGAAAGATTTGAGCTAGATGAACATACTTTGTTCTTGAATTTTTGATGAATTTAGCTAAATAGGGCTAAATTGAGAAAATAGTAACTTGAGGGACTAAATTTAAAATTTGATGGAAAATATGGGCTTGTATGAGATATATGAACATTCAGCGAAGCATGGTTAAATGATGATTTTGTGAATTTGATGTTTTGGAAAAATGGACTAAATTGATAAATTGTGCAAATGTGAGGGTTAAGTTGCAAATAACCCTAAATGTGTGTCTTTGGATTGAATTGAATGAGTTAATTAATAAAAGGGTTAATTCTAAATATGTATAGATCAAGAATCAAGGAAAACAGACTTAGAACGTAGGAGTGCAAAACTAATCGAGTAGTCGTTTTCATTTCCGTTAAATTGAACTCGAGGTAAGTCATATTGCAAATAAATGTAAATTTATTGAATTGAGCATATTCATATGACTATTGATGATAGTAAATAATTATGAGATGCTATGCATATGATTTCTAAGATAAGATCGTTTTAGTAACAATGTCTGGGAAGTCCCGTATGAACCTAGGAATAGATAGGATTAGCTATGTCATGGCATAGGTCTTTGTTCTGTTTTATCATGCAAGACCACGTCTGGGACGTTGGCAATGATTTGAGATTTCATGTAAGACCACATCTGGGACGTTGGCATCGATATGAGCTTTACGTGTAAGACCATGAATGGAACATCGACATCATATTGATTCGTGTAAGACCCTGTTTGGGACAGTGGCACCGATATCTGAGTACATGTAAGACCTTGTCTGGGACGTTGGCATTGTATGTTTATTCTGAACTTTCTAAGTATCCTATTAGGTTCCTAACAGTTCAACGGGCAAGTCTGTGATACAAATGGCAATGTGAATTATAAATTTGTTTCTGGTATGTTGATATACATTAAGTGTGTATACAAGGTAAGTATTTATACTATCTTACTATGATGATTATGTATGATGGTATCGTAATATGATATGTGAAAGTAAGTATGAAAGGGCTATGTATTCATAAGATTATTGAATTGATGAATGTGGCAAATATGGTCAAGTATATGGACCGAAGCATATATGTGATAGATTGCTATGAAAATAAAATGTGCCAATGTACCTATATGCATATATGCCTTTCATGTTAAGTTTATTTGTATATGAATTATTAAACTTTTGGAAAGCTTACTATGTGTGTGTGTTTCTCTGTTTTTTTAGATCGTCAAAGCTACTGAAGGCTCGGGGACCGTCGAGGATTATCATCACACAACTCATCTTGTTTTGGTACATTTTGAAAATATATATAACTAGATACGGCATGTATAGGCTAGATTATGGTATGAATTGTTGTATGAACTTGGCCATGATAAACCGTAAAAGTAACATATTTTAACCCCATATTTAGCATGCTTTTGGATGATTTAGCCCTTGGTTTATGTAAAAAAGATGCTTTTAGTCCTCTCTTTTCATGTTTTATACTTAGGAAAGCACCCGAGGACGAAAAGAATGAGAAACAGGCTTAAAACGGGCTAATTTGGGCCAAAGTGGAAATCGACACGGCCTGGACTTCAAGCCACATGACCATGCCTTGAAAATTTTACAACGATCAAGTTTTTGGCGTCGTTGCCAGGCAGCTAAAATATTAAGAAAACTCTATTTTTATTACTTTAGCCATTATTTTTATTTTCGCAATTGATTTTTTTTATTTTTCTAATTTTCTTTCTTTCTTTTTTAGTAGGTACCACTAGAAGGAACCCGATAGGACCTCTAGTATATGATAGTGATATCGAAGCAACTGCTCGTAGGAATCGCAGAGAAATCAGGCAAGCCTTAAATTACCAAGAAGAACAACAACAAGGCGAATCCAATCCTACTGAAGGGATGTACGAGAATAATCGTTAAAATCGTTACCACGAGGGTCAATCACTACATGGGACCATATGACCAAAAAGTTTTTATTAAAATATTTCCCACCGACACATTATACGACGCATGGGAGAGATACAAGGATCTCTTAAGAAGGTGTCCATACCAAGGTTTACCCTTGTGGCTACAAGTCCAAACTTTTTATAACGGTGTGAATCCCTCAACGAGGCAACTAATTGATTTAGCCACCGATGGAACTCTGAATAACAAAACTCCTGAAGCAGCCTACGAATTTATTGAAGATATGTCATTGAATAATTATCAGTGGCAAGTTACAAGGACAAAATCGACAAGATCGGCCAGAGTTTTCGACATCGATCACGATAACCATGCTATCGAATCTGGTAGAGATGATGAATAAAAGGTTGATAGTTTGTGTTCTTCGCGGTACATCCGAAGAATGTAGTGCGACACAAGTGGGCTGGTGAATCACAGTACCCACCCTACCAACCAAGCACAGAAAGCAAACAGATTAACTATATAGGTAATAAGTTATGATCCAATAATAATCTTTATAGTAATACTTACAATCCAGGTTGGAGGAACCACCCAAACTTTTCATGGGGAGGTCAAGGAAGCCAAAGAAATCAATGACAACAATCGCCCCAAAATTTCCAAAATCAGCCATATCCGTAAGAGAAAAAGCCAAACCTCGAAGAGAAGGTGACAAAATTCATGGCAAGCACAGAAAATTGTCTCCAAGATACCGAGAAAACACTTAGAAGTCAACAAACATCGACTGAAGAGACCAAGAAACGAATCAGGGAACTTACTAAGTCAGTAGGGAAGTCACTAAAGCAGTCGAACAACTTGTAAAATTAATGTCCGAACTACTGCAAGGACGTCAACCAAGCAACACCGAGATCAACCCAAATGAGTAGATCCAAGCCATAACAGCTCAGGAAAATGTAAGGTTAGATGGACCCATCTCAACAAGAAAAAACAAGGATGAAGAAGGAAAAATTGAGGTAAAACAAGAAAAGCCAAAACCGGTAACCAAATCGTACCAACCCCACATACCTCACCCCAAAGCAATAAATAGAGACGATATAGAGGAATAGTTCGGTAAGTTTCTTAAACTCTGAAAGATATTACATATTAACTTACTGCTTCTTGAAGCTCTTTTTCAGATGCCAAATTCGAGAAAATTTTTAAAACAACTCTTGACGAACAAGCGCAAGTTAGACGAAGAGCCACATGTGGAATTAAACGCAATGTGCTCAGCAATTCCACAAAATAGACTACCACGGAAGCTAAAAGATCCAGGGAGTTTTACTATCCCTTATTTAATTAGTATTTTAAGTGTTGATAACGTGTTAGCTGATTTAGGGGCAAGCATTAATGTCATGCCTTATACGTTGTTTAAACAACTAGGTCTAGGGAAACCCAAACAAACTAGGATGAGTATTCAATTAGCTGATAAAACTGTTAGAATTCCTAGGGGTATTATCGAAGATGCTCTTGTAAAAATTGACAAATTCATTTTCCCAGTATATTTTGTTGTCTTAGACATGGATAAGGATAATTCAACCCCCTTAATTTTAGGAAGACCCTTCCTAGCAACTGCCAAAACTAAAATTGATGTTGCCGCAGGAGAACCCATTCTTCGTGTAGGTGATGAATCAATCAGTCTTCAAGCTCTTGACTCGACCAGGACTACAATCAATGAAGGTAAGAAAGTCAATTCAGTTGATGATCAATTTGAGCAACCTTCATTGCGGAAACACCACAAGGATACGAATCGAGTAGAGGTACGCGGACTTACGCCAACAAAGAAGAATTATATGAGGAACAAAGCCTTAGGAATTGACAGGACTAAAAGAATGGAAGACACAATTCAAAGAGGGCTGGGCGCATGAAGTAAAACCTAAGGAACCCCTAGAAAAGCTCATAAGAACATCAACCACTTCAAAATTGGAGATAAGGTATGGATGAACAAAGGATCCACGAACAATCGAGGTACGAAATATCTTCCCATACGAAACAGTTGAGGTAAGCAATCCAACATTTGGCACTTTTAAGGTAAACACTTCTCGACTTAAACTTTATCATGAAAGTAAAACTGATAGCATAAGGGAAGATGTTCAAACCTTTAAACCACCATGATTATACAAACGAAGGGACAATCTAACTTAAGACTATAAACAAGCGCTTCTCAGGAGGCAACCTGAGCTCTAAACATAATCATTACATTTTGCTTTCAAATTATTTTCCTTTCTGAAAAATTTAGTTTTAAATTTACACAAAAGTGCAGATTTCAAAGCCACACGGCCTTGCACACGGTTGTGGCCGTGTCAAAATACCGTATTGACATAAGCAGCGGCGGTACAAATCAAATCCCACCTAATTTTTGACATCAAGATCCAACCACTCCCCCACGTGCACTGACAAAATGGCACAGTTGTGCTCTACGGCCGTGTGAAGCTACTGACTTACCAGACACGGGAAAGACATAGCCATGCTACCCAACCGTGCCAACATACTAATGAAACACCCCAAACCCGGCCCAAAAAGCCTAACCGGATTTGGTATGTTCCTCGAGTAAAACTTTAGCGGAATATCGTTTTGTTCAAGAGAACTGAATGATTTTAAGTAAAACGGATTAACTTAAAGATCGAATTGGGCTTAGTTGAAAAATAGATTTGTATTTTCTTAAAACATATATGTATATTTCTTGACAAAAACTTTTTTAAAATATTTATCGAAAATCATTTAGTTATTTAATTGATAATTGTTCATGGCGAATTTAAATAAAATCCAAACACAAAATTTAAAAGTAGTTTATAGTGGCCTTATTACAAAAATAGCAACCCAAAATAAAGTCTAAGTAATAAAATTTAAATTAATAAGTTTAAGTTGGGAAATCTCCACAATACTTGATACGAGCACTGGCCACCTCGAAATCCTTGCTGCCACAATCCATCACACTACGAATCATCTGAAAAGTTATCCCATAAAAATGGGTGAGTTATGAACTCAATGCATAACACATACACTAAAAAGCCCATTTTATCAAATGCTTTTAAGCTCAAAAATTTCACATATGGCCATAGGCCAATTTAACTCATATTTAGCCCAAAGGCCCATTTAGCTTATATTTAGCCCAAAGGCCCATTTCATAGCAGATCAAATAATAAACATTTAATATTACATGGTTATGTATATGAAATGAAATGCAAGCCCGGCCCAACCTAAATATCCATCCGCTACACACCCCCGTACCAACCAAAGACACCAGTGGGATTACTAAATTGACCCTCCATCCGCTACACACCATCGAAGCGATTCTTGCGATCAACATGCACATCGCCCTTATTGTGGCAAAGCCACCAAAGCAGATGTGTTGAAGTCACCGACCGAACTCAAATTTCAAATCGTGACCGAAGTCACCAGATTCACATAAGTGGTGAAGTCAACGAGTCAAATATGTGACCAAAGTCACCGGAGTCAAATATCGTGGCCAAGTCACCAAATTCACGTATGTGACTGAAGTCACCAAATGTGGTAAAACCACCGAATACTTCCTCCTTTATCAAATATACCCATATGCCCATGCACATACATATCAAATCAGATTTTCATGTTATTTACCCCACAAATCATAATATAGTCATGCTTATCTCATATTTATGCATATAGCAAATAAACAAAATATTGGGGTAAACATACCTGGATATCGTATACCACTGAATGGTATCCAAAAGCACAATCACACACATAGTCATATAGTCACAATTAAATATATGTAAATCTTATGAGATTTTAATGTAAGGTTACACACCTAGTGAGCGGTGAGAACAATACCCTCTTGCTCGTCAACACCTAATTGATTGACACACTTGGTTAGTATAAACTTTTGTTAACAATATTACACTTATTGACGATGGATCTAAATCCTTACCCTCGGATTCACGAATGACAGTTATTTGTGGTTTTTCTCCACTAGATGGATCAAAACCCGTTGATATTCCACCAACGTAAAGTGGTTCGGTTGTGCGCACTACTTCGAATAACCGATCCTCGTTAGTAGAGGGTCCACAACCCGGTGGAAAGTCTCTAACCCCCGATACTGCTCTTCGTTTGTAGTTTAATGGTAAAGGAACACCTCCTCTCTTCCAAACACTACGTACGGCTCTTTTCTTACCTATCTTGATGGTCTTAGATCGCCCCTAAAAATAACGTAGATTAGTGATCTATCTAAATAAATCGATATGATCTAAATTAATAACCTTACCTTGATGATTTCGAATGGTCACTTAAAGGTTGTCTTCAACAAAGATCTTTGAAAAATCTTTTCAAAAGATTCGGCATAGGAGAGAAATAAAAGATTATGATTTTAAGTTTGCTAAAGTAAAAAGGAATGATGAAAATAATTGATAAAATCTTACTTTGAGTCCTTCAAGATTCGGCTTTGAATAAGAAGAAAAGAATATGATGATTCGGCCTTAACAAAAAGAGAAGAGAAATGGTGGTTTCAATATGATGGTTTCGGTTTTGAGGGAAAGAAGAAAGAGAATGAAAAGAGAAGGAAAGAGAGAAGAAAGAAAAGAGAAAAAGGAGAAGAAGATGATGATGGTGATTTCTCAAATGAAAAGAAATATGTTTAGGAGTCTTTGCACATTCGGCCAAGGAGGAAGAAATAAAGAAATTGGCTCTTTGAACTTTGTAGTTTTGGTTTCAAAAAGAAAGATGGGAGAAAGAAAATTGTATTTGGTTCAAATACAATTGAGGGCTAAATCAAAAGCAAAAGTGTACCAAAGTGCCTAAGGTACATTCGGCCAAAGTGGGAGTTTTTGGAGAAATTTGGTCAAAAGAAGAAAGCCAAAACAAAGAAAGTTTTACCTAAACTCAATGGCAAATTTGGCTAGGAGAGAAACTATTGGAGAAATGAGAAAAGATGGACAAACAAAGACTTTTGGCCAACTTTTCCCCCCTAATGGCAAAGCAAAAATTCGGCCAAATCAATGCCAACATTATCCCTTTTCCTCCTTGTTTCTTCCCCATCAACTCTTGATTTGCTATCAACAATAAACCACTCCCTTTAGCCCTTCATGCAGTCTAGGTTCATGGTCAATTGACCATGAACACACTCCAAAACCTTGCCCCATATCATGCCTTTTGTCCCCTTCATCTTATCATCAACTTATGATTCCATGCCTTAAGTTCCTAACTTCCTTTTCACATGGTCAAATAGCCAAAAATGAATGAATGCTCATCCACTCTAGAACTTTCTTGGCCGACTCTTATAGGGAAGAAAACAAAAAATTAAAATCCTCCCTAATGCTAGCTAGGAGATTCGAACCTCACTCCTCAAGCACACATCCATGCATCTTAACCACCTTGCCAATTACTTAATTCATGCTAACACTTCTTATCATTAATTCTTAAGGCCTAACTTGCTTAGCTCTCTCTAATTAATAGGAATTAAAAAGTTTTACTAAGCATGCTCTTAATTAATGAAGGTCAAATAACTTCCAAAAAAAAATACACTTAATAATAATTAAGCATGCAACTTCATTCAATTAAGTAAAATGCATAACCCCTAATTATCAGGATGTTACAGTTTTACCCCCTTAAAATAATTTCGTCCCCGAAATTACCTGGCTGGAATAAGTGAGGGTATTACTATCGCATCGCTTCCTCCGGTTCCCACGAAGCTTCTTCTAATCCATGATTACGCCATAATACCTTGACGAGAACCGATTTTCTCCGTAAAACCTTTACATCTCGCTCGAATTTGAATTGGCTCCTCTTCATATGACAAATCGATCTTAATTCCACCTCCTCAAGCGGCACTACATGAGATGGATCCAACCGATAACGGCGTAACATTGAAACATGGAACACATCATGCATTTGCTTGATTCAGAAGGCAAATCTAAGCGATATGCCACAGATCCAACCCGCTTCACAATCCGATAAGGTCCAATGAACACAGGACTTAGCTTCCTTTGCGTCCAAATCTCATCACCTTTTTCCAAGGTGAAACCTTTAGAAAACTTGGTCTCCCCTCGCATACTCTATTTCTTTCCGCTTTAGATCTGCGTACAATTTTTGTCTCATCGGATGCTTCCTTTAGCCGAGTTCGGATTACCTTAACCTTTTCTTGATTCACCACTATCTACGGACCCAAAATCGGCGTTCTCCTAATTCTATCCAACACGTAGGAGTGCGACACTTAGTCCATATAGTGCTTCATATGATGCCATCCAGTATCTTTGGATTGAAAGCTGTTGTTGTCATAAATTCGCCAATGGTAAGAATTCCTCCCAACTTCCTTGAAATCTATCACATCCCTTAACATATCTTCTAAGATTTGGATTACTCTTTCGGTCGCCGTCCGACCGAGGATGAAATGCCGTCTTGAAGTCCAATCTGGTGCCCAAAGCTTTGATGCAATGCTTTCCAAAATCGCGACGTAAACCTCGGATCTACGTCCAAATTATCGACAATGACACTCTATGCAATCTCACAATCTCACCACATATAACCGCCAATTTACGCAAAGAATAATCAATCGAAGCGGGATAAAATGTCTGATTTAGTCAATGGTCCACTATCACCCATCTGAGTCTTTCTTAGTAGGTGTAAGAGGAAGCCCACTAACAAAGTCCATGGTGATTCTCTCCACTTCCTTCTTTGAATCTTTATCGGTTGAAGCAATCTCGATGGTACTTGATGTTCACCTTGACTTGTCGACACGTCAAGCACTTTCCTACAAATTTCGTAACTTCTCGCTTAAGACCAAGGCCACCAAAACCGATCTCGCAAGTCTCGATATAACTTACTTCCTCCGGGATGCATAGCATAGGGCAACTATGCGATTCTCAAGTATCTTTGCCTCAACTCGATCCTTTGGCATCTGAGACTTTACCATTAAAACACAATACCCCTTCACTGTTAATACCAAAATCTTCCAATTTCCCACTCTGCACCTATCGAAGCTTTTGACTCAGATCTTCATCTACTAACTGCCTCTCTTTCACTTTACTTAACCATATCGGCTTAACCTGAAGTTCTGCCAATAAGCTTCCATCATCGTAAAGACTAAGGTGTGCAAACATTGCCCTCAAATCTGACACCACTTTTTGACTTAGAGCGTCTGCCACCACATTCATCTTACCCGGGTGGTACTCGATGGAACAGTCATAATCCTTCAACAACTCTATCCACCTTCGCTGCCTCAAATTCAGTTCTTTCTGAGTCAGTAGATATTTCAGACTTTTGTGGTCCGTATATATCACTGACTTCTCCCGTATAAGTAATGTCTCCAAACCTTAAGAGCAAAGACTACACTACCAACTCCAAGTCATCGTCGGGTAATTAACCTCGTGCGGTCTCAAGCCGAGACGCACACATAACTACCTTTCCGCCTTGCATCGAACACATCCTAATCCGTGTGAGAAGCATCACAATACACGATGAAATCCTTTCCGCCTCGAGTTGAATCAAAACTGGAGCTTCAGTCAAAACTTTCTTGAGCTTCACAAAGCTCTCTTGTGCTATCATCCACACGAAAGGTACTTCCTTTCTCAACAATTTCGTTAAAGGTGCGACTATCGATGAAAATCCTTCAACGAATCTTTCGTAGTATTCGGCTAAACCCAAGAAACTGCGAACCTCAGTTACGGACTTAGGTGGTTTCCAATCTAGCTGACCTCAATCTTCCGAGGATCCACCCTTATCCCTTCTGCAGATACCACATGGCCTAAAAACGCAACCTCTTTCACCAAAATTCACACTTCTTGAATTTGGCGTCTGATTCTTCTCCTTAAAACTCGTAACACAATCGGAGATGCTCATCATGTTCTACTTTGGACTTAGAATACACGGGATGTCGTCTATGAATACCACGACAACCGATCCAAGTAGGGTGGAAAATCCGGTTCATCATATCCATAAACGGTGGGCGTTAAATCAATCCGAATGGCATTACCAAAAATTCATAATGCCCATATCTAGTTCGGAAAGCCGTCTTATGGATATCCACTTCTTTCACTTTAAGTGATGATACCCGACCTTAGATCAATCTTTGAGAATACATGACTCCTTTAGGTCGATCGAACAAGTCGTCGATCCTTGGCAAAGGATACTTGTTCTTGATGGTCGACTTATTCATTGCCGGTAGTCTATACACATCCTCATCAATCCGTCCTTCTTCTTCACGAATAGGACCGGTGCTCCCCATGGAGACACACTAGGTCGAATATATCCACGATCAAGCAACTCTGAATCGAGCCTTAAGCTCAACCAACTCCTTGGTGCCATTCTATATGGAGCGGAGAAAGCGGCACCGTTCGGGCAATAAGTCTATCCGAATTCTACCTCACGATCCGGAGGCAAACCTGGAAGTTCTTCCAAAAAAACATCTACAAATTCCTTCACAGTCCTGACTCCATTAGCAGTTGCTTCCTTAGCCTCCAATGCACTCACCAACATCAGAAAGGCTTCACATCCCTTTCTAACCATCTTCTCGCCTTAAGAGCGGATACTACATTGGATAAGTAGTTCCGTCTTTCACCCATCACTATAACTTCCTTGTCATCAAAAGTTCTTAATGACATCCTCTTAGCAAAGCACAATCCACGTTTGCGGTACTTCACAAGCCGGTCCATGCCTAAGAAAAGGTCGAATTCTCCAAATGGCAACTCCATTAAATCATTTGAAGCTGTATCCCTTGGACTTCTAGAGGCACTTCCTTAAAAATTTGTCTACAACTCTTTATGCATCCTAAAGGACTAAATGCGATCATCTTCCTAAATGCGATTTGAAGTCACATGCAAAGTCCCAGATAATTCACTAGCGATATAGGAATGAGTTGACCTATATCTATCAAAGTAATAAAGGGCAACCCGAAATAAAAAAGTACCGTCATAACATCAAGTGCGTCCTTTGTCTTCTGCTGACGAAGCGCATACACCAAACACGGTTGTCTCGCCTCGAGCTACCATTGCCTCGCCTAAAGTTCGCGACCTCTATTGGAACCATTGCCCTTCTATTTGGACCACGGCCTCTTATCATTGCTTGTCGCTTCTATCACTGATTAGCACCCGACTTGTTGGACGATTCTTTTACGAGTTCATCGGGCAATCCTTGATCATATGATCCTTGAACCGCACTTGAAACATCTGCGGTCTTTTCCAAAGCATTCTCCGAGTGCATTTTCCCACATTGAGCACAAGTACGATTTTGTCCTCCGAAGCGATCTGTTGACCTCGCGGTCTATCATTTCTTGATTTCTTCTAAAATTCTGGGCGACCACGAGGACCCAAAGCTTCTCTTATTCTTACTCGGCCTGCCTTGGCTTACATCTCTCGGTCAGTTTAGCCTCTTGACAATTCTTACCCTTTCCACTAAGATTACAAAATCTCTTTCACGATGTGGAGCAATCATCACTGCAATTCATCTCTAAGTCCATCTTCAAATCGATACACGTTCATATTACAGAGCCACTATCCCTCCGGCATAACGGCTAAGTCGCAAAAATTCGCTTCATATTCACTATCGACTTGTTTCCTTGGACCAAATTTAGAAATGTCTTCCTCTGCGAGTCGATGTAGCTAGCTCCAACATATTTTCCTTCGAATTTAATCTTAAAGTACCCCTAATCCAAACGATCCACAGGGGTACTCTCCTTTATAGTGAGCCACCACTGGTAGGCTTCATCACGAAGAAGTGAAATAGCACCTTTCAATTTCTCTTCATCAATGCAGTCTATATCGTCCATGATTCTCTCGACTGCCTCCAACCAATATTCAGCTACATTAGGAGCTACTCCAGATACTCCTCTGAAAACCTCAGCTCCATTCGATCTTAGTCTCTCAGCTACTAACTTTCGAGACCCATTTCCAGAACTAGCTTCTGCTACTCGTTCCAAAACTCGCAAGACTGACTTCCGACATCTGCGTCACCACCTTCATTTTGTTCTTGAAAGTTCGCCCAACAGCCGGTATGAGCTTCATTCTCGGAACCTTGACCAGATCGAATGGTTTCAAAGCGATCATCCTTCCTCTTCCATGTCCTGACGAACTCGTCCCTAGAGCTCAAGTCTACTACGATCTTATCTTATCATTTTTACGAAAAGTCTTATGTATTAGAATCTTTTCACTTCTTATTAAAAGAAAGTCTTATAAACAGATATTCGATGGTTTCGTAGTAGCACACATAC
Source organism: Gossypium rotundifolium (assembly GCA_025506655.1). Lineage (NCBI taxonomy): Eukaryota > Viridiplantae > Streptophyta > Magnoliopsida > Malvales > Malvaceae > Gossypium > Gossypium rotundifolium. The sequence goes on from CP106726.1 coordinate 45,757,573, forward strand.
ACCTAGGGTCCATGTCTCTAAAGTATAGTTTAAGTTTAAACTATCATACATATCACATATCGATAAAGTACATACACGATGGATCGGGCCAAGAACTCGAAGTGCCATGCTCTTATAAAAAAATCATTTAACTTAAGCAAATTTTCAAAAAGTCATTTGGGCCAACTTTTGAAAATGTTGTGGGCTTCAAAACCAAGGCCGAGAGTTTAAAAGCGGGCTCGATACCAAGTGAAACACCCCAAACCCTACCCAAAAGCCTAACGGATTTGGTATGTTCCTCGAGTAAAACTTTAGCGGAATATCGTTTTGTTCAAGAGAACTGAATGATTTTAAGTAAAACGTATTAACTTAAAGATCGAATTGGGCTTAGTTGAAAAATAGATTTGTATTTTCTTAAAACATATATGTATATTTTACTAACAAAACTTTTTTAAAATATTTATCGAAAATCATTTAGTTATTTAATTGATAATTGTTCATGGCGAATTTAAATAAAATCCAAACACAAAATCTAAAAGTAGTTTATAGTGGCCTTATTACAAAAATAGCAACCCAAAATAAAGTCTAAGTAATAAAATTTAAATTAATAAGTTTAAGTTGGAAATCTCCACAATACTTGATCGAGCACTAGCCACCTCGAAATCCTTCGCTTAGATCCATCGCTTTACTGAATCATCGAAAAGTTATCCCATAAAATGGGTGAGTTATGAACTCAATGTATAACACATACACTAAAAAGCCCATTTTATCAAATGCTTTTAAGCTAAAAATTTCACATATGGCCATAGGCCCATTTAACTCATATTTAGCCCAAAGGCCCATTTAGCTTATATTTAGCCCAAAGGCCCATTTCATAGCAGATCAAATAATAAACATTTAATATTACATGGTTATGTATATGAAATGAAATGCAAGCCTACCCAACCTAAATATCCATCCGCTACACACCCGTACCAACCAACACACAGTGGGATTACTAAATCGACCCTCCATCCGCTACACACCATCGAAGGCGATTCTTTGCAGTCAACATGCACATCGCCCTTATTGTGGCAAAGCCACCAAATCGATGTGACCGAAGTCACCGGCCAAGTCAAATTTCAAATCGTGACCGAAGTCACCAGATTCACATCGTGTTAGAAGTCATCGGAGTCAAATATGTGACCAAAGTCACCGAGTCAAATATCGTGACCGAAGTCACCAAATTCACATATGTGACCGAAGCCACCAGAAATGTGGTAAAACCACCAGAATACTTCCTCCTTTATCAAATATGCCCATATGCCCATGAACATACATATCAAATCAGATTTTCATGTTATTTACCCCACAAATCATAATATAGTCATGCTTATCTCATATTTATGCATATAGCAAATGAACAAAATATTGGGGTAAACATACCTGAATATCGTATACCACTGAATGGTATCCAAAAGCACAATCATACACATAGTCATATAGTCACAATTAAGTATATGTAAATCTTATGAGATTTTTAATGTAAGGTTACACACCTAGTGACAGTGAGAACAATACCCTCTTGCTCGTCAACACCTAATTGATTGACACACTTGGTTAGTATAAACTTTTGTTAACAATATTACACTTATTGACGATGGATCTAAATCCTTACCCTGAGTTCACGAATGATCATATTTGTGGTTTTCTCCACTAGATGGATCAAAACCCACCGATATTCCACCAACGTAAAGTGGTTCGGTTGTACGCACTACTTCGAATAACCGATCCTCGTTAGCAGAGGGTCCACAACCCGGTGGAAAGTCTCTAACCCTCGATACTGCTCCTCGTTTAGTTCGATGGTAAAGGAATACCTCCTCTCTTCCAAACACTCCGTATGGCTCTTTTCTTACCTATCTTGATGGTCTTAGATCGCCCCTAAAAATAACGTAGATTAGTGATCTATCTAAATAAATCGATATGATCTAAATTAATAACCTTACCTTGATGATTTCGAATGGTCACTTAAAGGTTGTCTTCAACAAAGATCTTTGAAAAATCTTTTCAAAAGATTCGGCCTAGGAGAGAAATAAAAGATTATGATTTTAAGTTTGCTAAAGTAAAAAGGAATGATGAAAATAATTGATAAAATCTTACTTTGAGTCCTTCAAGATTCGACTTTGAATAAGAAGAAAAGAATATGATGATTCGGCCTTAACAAAAAGAGAAGAGAAATGGTGGTTTCAATATGATGGTTTCGATTTTGAGGGAAAGAAGAAAGAGAATGGAAAGAGAAGGAAAGAGAGAAGAAAGAAAAGAGAAAAAAGGAGAAGAAAATGATGATGGTGATTTCTCAAATGAAAAGAAATATGTTTAGGAGTCTTTACACATTCGGCCAAGGAGGAAGAAATGAAGAAATTGGCTCTTTGAACTTTGTAGTTTCGGTTTCAAAAAGAAAGATGGGAGAAAGAAAATTGTATTTGGTTCAAATACAATTGAGGGCTAAATCAAAAGCAAAAGTGTACCAAAGTGTCTAAGGTACATTCGGCCAAAGTGGGAGTTTTTAGAAATTTGGTCAAAAGAAGAAAGCCAAAACAAAAGAAAGTTTTACCTAAACTCAATGGCAAATTCGGCTAGAGAGAAACTATTGGAGAAATGAGAAAAGATGGACAAACAAAGACTTTTGGCCAACTTTTCCCCTAATGGCAAAGCAAAATTCGCCAAATCAATGCCAACATTATCCCTTTTTCCTCCTTGTTTCTTCCCCATCAACTCTTGATTTGCTATCAACAATAAACCACTCCCTTTAGCCCTTCATGTCGTCTAGGTTCATGGTCAATTGACCATGAACACACTCCCAAAACCTTGCCCCATATCATGCCTTTTGTCCCCCCTCATCTTATCATCAACTTATGATTCCATGCCTTAAGTTCCTAGCTTCCTTTTTCACATGGTCAAATAGCCAAAAATGAATGAATGCTCATCCACTCTAGAACTTTCTTGGCCGACTCTTATAGGGAAGAAAACAAAAAAATTAAAATCCTCCCTAATGCTAGCTAGGAGATTCGAACCTCACTCCTCAAGCACACATCCATGCATCTTAACCACCTTGCCAATTACTTAATTCATGCTAACACTTCTTATCATTAATTCTTAAGGCCTAACTTGCTTAGCTCTCTCTAATTAATAGGAATTAAAAGTTTTACTAAGCATGCTCTTAATTAATGAAGCTCAAATAACTTCCAAAATAAATTACACTTAATAATAATTAAGCATGCAACTTCATTCAATTAAGTAAAATGCATAACCCCTAATTATCAGGATGTTACAACTAACTTATCACACACGGACGTGGCTGGCTAAAAAATGGCCGTGTGAATCAACACACCCTTGGTCCACAGGCGTGGGCAAGCACCAGAAAGAAAAACTCTATTTAAACCCACCCCCTTCGCATTCTTACTAACAATTCTTCTTCCTTTTCTTCCTCCCCTTTCTCTCAAAATTCTCCCCCCTTCTTAACAAACTTTTTCCAACCCTTGAGCCACACCAAAGTCATGTCGAAGAAGTGTAAGAAGGCAAGCATAGTCTCCTCAATAGAGACCTCGACACATAAGTTCATGCCAACCGCTTCATCAAAACACCAAGCCAAGGGTCTTTGAGACCATTTAGTTTTTATTTTTATTTTCTCTTTTACTTCAATTTCCTTATCTTTACTTATCTTCTACTTAACTTAGTTTATTTTGTTTTAGTTCCTTGGTTTTAGGTTCTAAAGGCTGCTTGGGAATCACACCGGAACCATGACCATAGCCCCTCTGTAGCCCTAGAAATCACCCCACCTCGCGAACCATATATCAATAAGGACTCTTTTGTCCATTAGCCTTTTATTTTAATTTTAGTTTTCTTCTTAGTATTCTTCTTTTTATTTTCTTTCTCTTTAATTAGATTATTAGTATATTTTAATGTTTCTTTCGATTTCCTGGCTATATCTTTCCAGGCTACCCAATTTCTTCATCTAGCACAATGCTTGTCGTGAGCCACCCCACTAGGCCCATAGAAAACGCCACCACCTCCAAATCGACAAGGGACAAAGAATCCATCCAAAAATTTAGGAAGTGTTACTTCTCCCTTCTCTTTTGATTTTATTATTACATAATTAGTGATCTATCTTTGTACATTGAGGAAAACGTACAACTTAAGTGCGGGGGGTAAAAGTACCTAACTTTTTGCATTATTCCTAAATCCTGAATTTTAGTCTTGCTCCTAAGGAATTTTCTCATTTATTATTTAGGGTGAGATTTCTGATGATTTACGATTTTTATTGATATGTTTTTGAGTAAGTCATTGATAATTGTGCATTGATAATTTATACTTGAAGATACTAGAGAATCAAACATGATAAGCCTATTTTTCAAGAATAAAAAATTTCCTGGGTTGTTGAACTGAATTTGGATATTACCTTGAAGTTTGAAATTTATAGGGATTGATGTCAAATACCCATAATTTTTGTGAGATTTTGAGCCCTATAGAGCATATATTCTTTTTTGTGCTCACTTTATTGATTATGAGTGTGTCAACACTAAATTGTTATTCTAGAACTTGCCTTCATTATACATATCAAGACCACATTATTGATTTGATATACTGAGATGATAAAGGCACCTACGTTTTAACCCATTCACTCCACAAAAAATCCTACCTTCACAAATTAACCCTTAGTGAACCCATTTGATCCTAACAACCCTTTTTATTGATTTACCTGCTAATATTAACCCAAAACCCTTTGTATTTGTTATCACCATTCTTTTGACTACCCTTCTATCGAGAATTGATTTGATCAATTACCAAATTAGTTTATTTTAGTGATAAAGTTCTTTCTTTATTATGTTTCTATTTGATTTGCTCTAAAAATTAAAAAATCAAAGTATATTCAGTATTAGTAGTATAAAAAGTGAGCTTGTACATTTAATTTTCAATTATCAAAGAAAAAGCTCGTAGTATTATTAGTTTCGAAGTTTCAATTGATGTAATCATTTATTTTCCAGTTCATTATTTTTTAACTAGGTAATTTGTCAATTCAATCTCAATTCTAAACCTTCCAATTTAGCCTTTATCCGCACCTTTAACCTAAGCCCGTTACAACCTGTCAAAGACCTTTTGATTTGTGTATCATCTCATATTACAGTGGTGGAGATTTGATTTCCAAGGAAGCCTATGGGATTAACTTTTCAGGTTCGACTTATGAGTGCTTATTCTTGAGCCTTAAACACTCAGAGTACTTTGAGTGAACCTTTAGTGAGGATGTCAATCCTTGTCGATTTTAAATTAAAGGTAATTATTTAGATAAAAGGAGACACCTATGTTTTCATGCTACAAATATATGACTTTGAATTGTTTGAATGTTTAGGAGTCTTTGAGTTAAATTATCCATGTATAAATTATCTATGAATTATGATGAGGCATTGTTAATGAGAATTATGAATTGTGGAAAGTTCGTTTTAATTGTAAGCTGAGAATTTTGCTTGAGGACAAGCAAAAGCTTAAGTGTGGGGGTACTTGATAAACCGTAAAAGTAACATATTTTAACCACATATTTAGCATGCTTTTGGATGATTTAGCCATTGATTTATGTAAATAGGTGCTTTTAATCCTCTCTTTTCATGTTTTATACTCAGGAAAGCACTCGAGGATGAAAAGAACGAGAAACGGGCTTAAAATGGGCCAATTTGGGCCAAAGTGGAAATCGACATGGCCTGGACTTCAAGCCACACGACCGTACCTCGACAATTTTGCAACGATCAAGCCATGAGATGTGGCTAATTATAAGTTGATATTTTCCCTTGATGAATATGATATGTGATGTATGCCTTGGTATGGATAGATGACTTTGGAAATGGTCAAGTTTTTGAGTAAGTATTTGAATGAGTTATGCTTGTGATGTTATGAGTTTTAGTCTTATAAATTGGTATGAATGGAATTGGATTTGAATGTATAGGTTGAGTGGTTATTTTGGTATGTTCATGGTTGACAAATGTGCATAAGATGTGTTGGTAAATTTTGCTTGTAGGTAAGACCCCAAGTGGGTGGCATTTTGGCTTTGCAAATAGCCTATAATGCCATATGGTTGTGGCACACGGGAGTCCCTAGTAACCGTGGGGCTAAGTCAGTAGCTAGTTTAATAGCACACGGCCATGGTACACGGGCGTGCCTAGTAGCCGTGTGAAGAAGTCAGTATATGGCCTAAGAGCACATGGCCTTAGCACATGGGCGTGCTTGGTGGCCGTGGAGTTAAGTCAGGTTCAACCGCGGGGAGGACACACAGGTGTGTCTAGCAGCCGTGGGAGGCATACGATTTGCCTACACGGGCGTGTAACCCCTGAAACTTAGAAAAGTTTTAAATTTCCAAGAATTTCTGTGTGTTCTAGTTTAGTTACGACCCTATTTCTAAGCATGTTTTAGGTCTTGATGACCTACAAAGGGGACACTATGGTTGTAATTGTTGATATACTTGATGAATTGTCTGATAAAGTTTCTGATTTATCAGGTAACGCTCTTAATTCTGATCCGGCGACGGACACGGGATAGAGGTGTTACACAAGCCCTATCAAGTAACAAAGTGGGTCCAAGCCCAAAATCATAACAATCCAAAACAGAGATGCAACCCAACCTAGTCCAGCCAACACACCACCCATACCAACCAACACACCATGTAACACCCCTAACCCGAAACCGTCACCGGAATAGGGTTAAGAGGCATTACTAGACAATCAAAACATTTCACATCCATTTTACAAAAGAAAGTCAATAGTCAATTAACATAATCAATATAATAATATAGTCCCTTATTGAGGTCTACGAGACCGTAAACACATGTTAGAAGGAGGTGGGGACTAAACCGAACACTTACAAAAATTTTCAAAAATTTAAAGATTTTTCCAAACTGCAGAGGTCACTCGCTCGTTTGGAAAGGCCGTGTGCCTCCCACGGCCTTAACACGCCCGTGTGTCTAAGCCGTGTCAAAATAGGGCATACATACTAACTTGTCCAAACAACTGTGGACACGTCCGTGTGCCTCACCGGTGGTCGCTACTGACTTCACCATACGGCTAGTCACACGCATATGTATCTAGCCCGTGGTCAATCCTAACTTGTTTTGAATTTCAACCACTAGGGACACGGTCGAGCCACACGCCTGTGTGCTCAACCATGTGGGCAGTTATAAGCCATTTTCAAGGCCAAACTTGCCTCCTACACCTTGAATCACCTACAAGCTCCACGTCAATACTAATTCATGCTTCTAAATGCATTCAAACATACCATTTCATGCATCAATTAATCACCAACAATACTATCTACTTCCATACCTAATATTGTCACAAATGAGCCTATTCAAAGTAACAATTATACATCTTAAAACATATATATATCAAGCATCATGTAATCTGTAACACCCCAAACCCGGCCCAACGTCACGACCAGATCTGACATGTTAATAGGGAAAAAGGTGAAAAAGGAATTTTGTTTCTAAGGGAGGAAAAATATTGTAAAATAAAAACTGTCTACTGGAATTGCGATTTTTAAAATTAGGGGTTTGTAGTTGAAGAAAATTTTGGTTGTTGAGTGAAAAATATAATTTAATACCCTCGTTGTTACAAGTAGAAAACCGTTGTTTTATTACATTGCTCAAGTTTTGAAAACCCAATTTTTTATTGTTTCAATATTATCGGATGTAAAGTAAAACATTTCTTTAACAGTTACGAAATAGTAAAACTACTTAAAAATTCCCAAAGTTTATCAAATTAGGAGTGGCCTTATTGCAGAATGAAAATATCCCAACAAAAAATAGCAATTAATGTTTTAAAACAAAATTTAAATCAAAACCCTGCATGGCCACCTCGAGTCCGATCCAACCCAGTCCAACGAGTCAAGGATTACCTGCAATGTGTTTGGAAAACATGGTGAGTCATTGAGACTCAGTGTGCAATTATTCCACGTCATTCCACAAATGGGTTTGGTCCCAAAATCCACATCAAATCGATATACCACATACAAAGATGCAATATGTTAACCCACCCCAACCTAGTATCCATCCGATACACACCACCCATACATCCATCCTCATACACACTGGGGGATTTCTACAATCGACCCTCCATCCGCTACACACCTCTTTGGCAGTCTATGCTGACAGACACACTGCTCAAAGTCCACTTAAGTGGTCTAGCCACTAATCCACATGATTAAATCACAGTAATCCACGATGAGACTCGAGGTCATCATCAATCGTGACAGAGTCACCCACATATATATATACACACTTCCCCTTTAATCATAATATCCCAAACCCCATGCACATGCAACATAATCTGGTTAATGACAACATGATAGAACATGATAACATTTGAGTTTATATATTCAACATGCTTACATGCATCCACAACCATTTATCATTAATTTTAACGTAGGTAGTATACTCACCTGGTTTACCGGATTACCCCATATAGGTAATAACACCACCACAGCCACTATTTCGGCTACCACACATGATACATATATTTAATTTAAATCAACAAAGGAAATAGTGTGATAATTACACACCTAAAAACCTGTAAAACTAGACTATCGATCTCCCTAACATCCTCACTCGAAGAGATTACAGCGATCTGCTTATCCTTTTCGAGATATTGGTCCATAGCTCAGTGGCAAATCCTAAACCATTGGCCCGACCGCCTTCGTGAACTTGGGGGTAGGGACTACATGTTCAACCCCTTTCATTCCTTGGCTAGTACTCAAATCCATCAAATAATATCTTGGTCAGAATACTGGCTAATATGTTGAATAAAACTATAACGAAACCCAAAAGAATACTTGGATTGGAAAGAATACCCTTACCAAAGTCGGCAGAATCCTGAAGGGTATCGCTTAAGTTTAAAGGTTGTCGAAGATCCTACATAAATCCCATGTTAGATTTGGCCTACACTTATGATCCAAACAAAGTGGCCTTCAGCCGAACAAAAAGGTATATCCCTCTTACCTTGAATAATCAAACCCAACTGATCCCTAATGCTCCTCACGCTAGCTACAAAGAAAAGGCACAAAATCAAGCCCTGCAAGGATTTTGCCGCACACAAAAAATAGAGTTAGACTCTGATTTCGGCAATCCCAAATAGAAAAAGAGAGAGATCTAATTAAAAGAGAACTTCTTACCACTATTACTAGAAACTGATTGAGAGAGTTGGCGCTAAATGAATGATGACGCTTCTTCTAGCAATTGGCAAATGAAAGAGTTACCATCAAAGAGATACTTGGCTTTGAATGATTTGGCCAAGAGATGGGGCTCAATGAATCGATAAAATAGAAGAACAAATAAAGATGAAAAAGAGATAAGTAGTGATGAATGTAAGATTCAGCCAAGGTTCTAATGGCTAGAAGGGTTATCCAGCTTTTACAAAAGAAGTGAAGGTTATCAAAATGAAAAAGAAAAGAGAAGAAGAAGAAGATGTGGTTCGGCTTTAGAGAAGATATGAAGATAAAAGAAGATGATCAAGATGCACCTAAAATGGTCACTCCTACTTTCAGCTTTTGACTATAGGAGAAAAAAATAAAGAAGAAAACTAATAACTCTTGCTTGACACCTTCGGCAAAGAATTAGAGAAGAGAAACTCAAAGAAAGAAAAATGAACACTCTCCTTCTACTAAACACTCAATTTCAGCACCTAAAGCCCCCCCAATCGAACGCTCCCTCATGACCGAAAATCCTCTCCCCAAGAACCCCATATTTGGCCAACACTTAAACCTCACTCCTCATCCCTTTTTTCTCTCCTAAATTTCCTCCCATTCACTCATTCAAACAAGTTTGAATGATTCAAACTTCCACCTCCCCTCATAGCCACACATTTAAGTTGTTGACTCAATCAACATTTCCCCCTTGCAGTGTCCTGGCCGAACTCTAACACCTCCCCTCCAGACGCCAAAATAAATCCTCAAAATGCAACTCATGCTACTCGAACTCCTTCCCCTTTGTAACTCCCCCCTTGAGGTGTCAACTCCCCTTGCTCTTAGGCGTCACCTTGCCACTCCACCACTTCACTTATTGTGTCCTTAAACACCACATTAAATCCCTTAAGGCCTGACGCCACTAGCTCTCCCTTAACAGCTTAGAACCAAAAATTTTACCTAAGGCTCAAACTTAACCTCAAGGTTTCCCGAAGCCCTAGACACACTCAAACAAGTATATAGAGCATACTAACACACATGTATGAATTAAAATACGAGACCCCTAAATCTCGGATGTTACATAATCCATGCCATAATTCATCTTCAAACCACATCTTTCATCAACCACATAATCATGAAATATACCATTTTCATAGCGCATTCATAAGTTCAACATCATTCAACTTCCAATCCAAATCACATGGCAAGGATTAAGCATTTCAAAACATGCCATAATTTCTAATCTATACATGCCATATTTCAACTATATACATCTTTCCAAAATACCCAAAAATAGATTGCTGATAGTGTGATAAAGATGTTAATGATCCCCAGATCCGAGCTAGCTTTACTGACACTGTAAAACAAAGAAACAAATCACAAAGTAAGCTTTCAAAATCTTAGTAAGTTTGAAATACAATACATACTACTCAATAATACCACATCAATATATACTATATACCATCACATAGATAAAGGCACAACTAGGCACATTATCAATCTCAACCACAAACTCAAATATCTATTCATTCAACTCTTAAATCTATCATCAACCACATAGGTTCAAACGTACCTTGATCAACACATAGTCACTCACCATTCATGCAATTCAATTGCTCGATATTACATCTCGTTCAGCTTTTTCTATTCTTTTGATTTATTCGCACACTTAGTGCCTATAAGTTAAACTAAACTATATCGGTATCACATACACAGTGCCAAATCAATAAGCTGAAGCTTCTATCTTTTCACACACACAGTGCTAATCATCTCTATCCCATTTCTAATTTTGTGCACTTAGTGCCATCTAATTCAATTCTACACATAGCATTTCTAATCTCTTAGTTATATATAATTCCCTTCAATTCACATCACATAGACATAATTTAACAACTAGTATTATACCCGAAATTACCACGAACGTCGAAATACCAAAACGGTCGATTAAATGAGCATTTTATCTTTGCCTCGATCTCGATCCAAACTTCTCCTTTCTTGGTATTTACACATTCAAATTCAACTCATTCAATCACCAATTTATTCAATTTAGTACACACACATTTCTAGGGCATTTTACAAAATAGCCCTCATATTTTTACATTTCAACACTTTAGTCCCTCTTTCACAAAATCACAAAATACATATAATTTCTACTCACACAAACTTAGCTGAATTCTTCCCATGTTAATACTAGCCTACAAATGTCATTTATTTCACATTTTAGTCCTCCAATTTACACTTTTCTCAATTAAGCTCAAATTACTCAATTTCACTAAAAGTCCAATACAAAATATGTTTATCATTCATATATTTTTCATAATTTGTCAACAACTATCACAAAGCTTAAGTATTCATCAATGGAATATCTCAAAATCACCATCAATTTCTAAAATTTAAGCATGGGTTTGAAAGAGCACGAAGCAATGATCATAAAAATGTAGGAATTATCAAAAATCGATCAAAAATACGTACCCGATTATGCTATGATGTGCCAAAATTGAAGAAGCTTCAAACCCTATTTTTCTTTCTCAAATTTAGTGGAAGATGAACATTATAGCCACCAATTTCATGTTTGTTTAATTAAAATTAACTTATTTGGCATTTTACCATTTTACCCTTAATGAAAATTAATAATAACACCTTATGCCATGCTATCATCTTCCACTAACTATAAAATGGGCTAATTGCAACATAATTCCTCCAAAATATAAAGACAATAACAATTAAACACTTACCAATAAGCACACAGCATTTTACACTTTATGCAATTAAATCTTTTTCTCATAATTTGATACACAGTCGATAAAATTTTCGCACAAAACTTTCACACAGGCTCAATCACACATTATAAACATTAAAACCAACTTTAAAATATTTGTTGACCTCAGATTTGTGGTCTCAAAATCACTGTTTTGAATAGGGCCTAAATCGAGATGTTACACACTATGTGGGGACCAAGTCGACCCACGCAGCCAGCACACCAATATCGCAGCATAGCTGCTAATAATAACGTAGCAAAGCTGCTAATAATAGTTAACGTGGCCAAGCCACTAAAATCAGTATACATGGCGAAGCCACTAAAACGATAAAAACGTGGTGGAGCCACTTGTACAGTACCTCCTCCCAATTCAGAAACCCAACCCCAATGCAGAATGCCGTGTCATAAATATTTCGTGTGTGTAGTATGTCACAATCATAATCAGTCATATAAATATCATACGGACTACCACTAGGGGTATAATGGTCATTTTTTTAGTTAGGGGTAAAACGATAATTCCACCCATTGGGGGTATTTCAGTAATTTTACATATCGAGGGTATTTCAGTAATTTTACCCGTTGAGGGTATTTCAGTAATTTTACCCGTTGAGGGAATTTCAAAAATTTTACCCGTCGAGGGTATTTCAATAATTTTTATTATATAACGGCCTTTCCAAAGGCCTACAGTATCCTCGAGCGACACAAATACCATTTTTGGTCGAAACGGTGCAATTGGGCCTAAAGCCTAATTTTTGGCCCAAGTAGACCCACATGCTTATGTGGCCCAATCAGACCAATTTTGGTCACGACTATGCAAACTTCGCAGCCAAATCCATTATCTGACACTTACCATGGATTTCGTCCCTGTGGGCCCATAAGCCCATTGGGCCTACATGGCCCAGTTCGGCCCAACAAGGCCCATTACGACCTAAGCCCACGAGAATGTTCGTGGCAGTCTCAATGGTCTATCGCCAATGATTGTGGCTTGGTTTATCTCTACGAGCGCTAGCACGCTCGAGAGCCCTCATATGCCAAAGTTTTGGCTTATCGATTTTTCGACTTTAGCCTATTCACAGTCTATTAGGGGTGAGAATGCACACTGGAACGGTGGAAATGTGCAAGTGTACATAATTGCAACAAGTAATAAAGTGACAAGTAAGTGTTGAGTTATCGTACCCACAGGGACTGTAAAAGAATTATTTATGAAAATGATTTCAAACACTTTGGTGAGGGAAAATATGGATTCAAGAAATATTTAAAACTAGAAAACAAAGTAAAATAAATAAAATAAAGAAATTCTAGTGCACGATTTCAAAATATGATTTAATCAAGATGATATAATTATGTTAGATTAATTACATTTCTTACCTCGTAATTATTAAACTTCATGCTTATACTTGTTACGAATGAATCACAAAGAACTCAGTAATTTGCTAACTTATGAACATATTTACAAATAAAAATCCATTCATCTCTTGTATATATTCCTATGTCAATTCGACCGATTAAACAGATTTATAAAGGTAAACATGTTATTGCACATACATACTTATTAAACCAAACAATCTCTCGCATATTCCTATGTTGATCCAAACGATTAATTCAACTTAATAAGCATATAAAAGACTATGTGAGGTAACAAAGTATCCCTGCCTTGAAACAGTTTAATCATAAGAATCTTGAATGTTATGCAAGGCATATGTATCGCCAAATACAATGCTAATTTAACCTTCAGCTCCCTTCGAAGAATTAAACATGCATTGACTAAGTACTGTGTCCATTAATTACAATGTAACATCCCATAAATTAGGGGTTTGTGATTTTTGTGTAGTTGCATGTTTGTGCTAGCTTTACTAATTATTTGAGGATGTTTAGGGGCTCTAGGAAGGCTTGGATTCGAGCCGAAGCTCTGGAAAAATTTTGGTTTTTGGGCTCTTTAGTGAGGAGAGCTGGTGGGAGCAGGACTTAAATTTAATTAAGTGTGTTTTGCTAACACAAGTGGAGCGTGTGGTGTAGTGGTGTAGCGTCACATGGGAAGCATGGAGGAGGGGAGTTCGAATCTCACAAGCTGTGAATGGGTGGCTTTTATTTTGTGATTTGGGAGAGGAGAAAGCAGAGTTGGGATCAAACTATGCCATCGAGTTTGGAGACTTGGTCAAACGGTTTGAATGGGAGGTGGAGAGCAAAGTGGGGAGGAAAAGGGGGAGAGAATCAAGGGAGGGGTGAGTGGTGGTAGTGCCGAATTTTGGATTGTGTAGGGATGAGAATTTCGGTCAAGGGGGTCACTTTTGTAACATACTCGGTCTTGGGTAAGGTAGAGTTCCGTTTTTGCTCAAGTTTAATTTGGAGAGTGTGCTTTTAAGTTTTGATTAGCATTTCGGGTTCATTTCCTCATTTTGCTTTTGCCGAATTTTCCAGCTTCATCTTTTCTCTCTGTTTCTCTTTATTTTGTTTTGATGCTTTATTTCTTTTGCTTGTTACCTAAGCACTTATTGGTCAAAACTCACCCTTCCATCTCTTTTCAATTGTTCTTTTATACTCCATAGCCGAAACCTCTACCCTTTTCTTCTAGTATTCAATTGGCTTATTTCTTTTCTTTCTCACCATTAGATTTTTCATTTCGATCTAACCTTTGTTTTGCTGCTAAGTGTCGAATTGTTCCATAGTTGATCCTCAGTTTCTTCGCTTGGTTGCTAAATCTCTTCCTTTTCTAGGTGGTGATCATCCTTGAGGGCCGAATATTGTTAGAAGCAATCTTGAGTTTTCTAACCATTGGTAAGAGTGTCTACAACCAATAAGGGGTTTGCTATCTCTCCTCTCTTTCTCGTTTGGGTTTTTTAAGCTGTAAGGCTGGTTCTTAAATTATTGTAGAGTAGCATTCTAATGTTCTCTAGTTGACGATCAATGTTAGGAACCCAATATCTCTAACCTCAGAGTAAGGCTGATTACTTTGGTGTTGGGGAAGATCGTGTCACGTGGTAAGTGAGGCCTGTTCTGTTGAGTACATCAACATGTCGATTTTCATGAAGTAGAGGTTAACTTTTGTCTAATAGTTATTTTAGGTGTTTGGAAGTGGCAGAAGTTACAACTCGTTAACAGGTGTGCAATCTCACACTAATCTTGATGAATGACTGTGTTGCTCTGTGAATTGGCTAAAGGCCGAAAAGCCTGAAAACCAGCAAATGTGACCACACGAGCGTGCAAACGCTCGTAGTGGTAAACTGAAACATGAATGTTAGCGGTAGGTCATAGAGTGTGTCACGAGCACCCTCGCAAAATTGGGGTTGTAATGGGCCTAATCGAGCCGAAACGAGCTAAATGGGTCCAATGGGCTAATGGGCCCACATGGGCCAAATTGATAGAAAATTTTTGAATGACTTATGTGACTGCAAAGTCTCCAAAAATGAGACCAAAAATGTGCTAAGTGGGCCACACGAGGGTGTGGGCCTGTTTGGGCCTAAAATGGATTCTTGGCCCAATTGTACTATAGAGACCCAAAAAGGGGTCCTATGTCTCTCGAAGCGACAGTAGGCCTCCAAAAAGGCCATTGAATGATAAAATTACTGAAATACCTTTAAATGATAAAATTACTAAAATACCCTTGGCGGGAAAATTATTGAAATACTCTTGGTGGGTAAAATTACTGAAATACCCTCGGTGGGTAAAATTACTGTTATACCCTTAAGAGTTGATTTAGTATGATTGTGTGTATATTGTTTAGCTGTTATGATGGTACATTATTACATACATTAAATTGTTATGTCATGACATTTTAATTGTCCAATCACAACTAAAACGAACTTCCTCAATTCATAATATTCATCGATAATGTTTCATCATAATTCATAGATAATTTATACATGGATAATTTAACTCAAAGAGTCCTAAAGATTCAAACAATCAAAGTCATAGTTTTTAGCATGAAAAATATAGGTGTTTCCCCTTATCTAAATAATTACCTTTAATTGAAAATTGACAAGAGATGACATCCTCACTAAAGATTCACTCAAATCACTCGGAGTGTTTAAGGTTCAAAAGTATGCAGTCATCGGTCAAACATGAAAAGTTATTACCATAGGCTTGCCTAAAAATCAAATCTCAACCACTTTAAAATGAAATGATACATAAACCAAAAGGTCTTTAAAGAGTTGTAATGGGGCTTGGGTTAAAGGTGTGGATAAAGGCTGAATTGAAGGGTTAAAACCGAGATTGAATTGACAATTTACCTAACTAGAAAAATAAACTAGTCCTAAATAATTATATCAATTGAAAAATACTAAAACGAGCTTTTTCTAATAAGATGTTGAATTTAAATGTATAAGCTCACTTAACCACAGAACTAATAATGAATATACTTTGATTTTTTTTTTTTAAGAACAAATCAAGTAAATACATAATATGAGATGAATTTAACTACTGAAATAAAATAATTAGGCAACCGATCAAATCAAGTCTCGATAGAAGGGTAGTCAAGAGAAATGGTGATAACAAATACAAGATGGATTTTAGGTTAATATTAGTGGGTGAATCAGTAAAAGGGTTGTTGGGATCAAAGGGGTTCACTAAGGGTTAATTGTGAGGGTAGGCTTTTAGTGGAGTAAGTGGGTTAAATCCTAAGTGCCTTTATCATCTTTGTATATCAAATCAATAATGTGGTCTTGACATGTATAATCAAAGCAAGTTCTAGAATAAAAATTAATGTTGACACACTCATAATCAATAAAGTGAGCACGAAAAAATGTATGCTCTAAAAGGCTCAAAATCTCACAAAATTATGGTTTTGATGACAACCTTGCAAATTTCAAACTTCAAGGTAATATTCAAATTTAGGTCAACAACCTAGTAGATTTTAATTACGAAAATAGACTTATCATGCTTGATTCTCTAGTATCTTAAAGTTTAAATTATTAATGCACAATTAACTATGACTTAATCTAAAACATATCAATAAAAATCATAGATCAACGAAATTTCATTCTAATTAGTAATATGAGAAAATCACTCAAGGTAAGATATCATTCAGGGTTTTAAGAATAATGCAAAAAGTTAGGAACTTTCCTAAATAAATTTCACCTCCCACACTTAAGATGTACATCGCCTCAATGTACAAAGATATATAATAAACATATAGTAAGAAAATGAAAAGATAGGGAGAAGTGAAACTTCACGAATTATGGATGAAATCCTTGGAGGATGATCAATGATGACTAGGTATAGGTGAAAGTGGTGGAGAATACTCCGTTGGTGTGTTCATTCCTTGAGTGGCACCTTGAACATTTTAAAGCGTGAAGTCATCGGTAAAGTTTTAGGAAGTTCTTATTTAATGGATGTTTGTTATAGTTACTCGGGAGTTAAACAACCAAAGATAAAAGAAATCTAATTATACTTAATAATGAAAAATAAAAATAAAAATAAAATAAAATAATAAAAGGACTCAAAGGTCCTTATCATCGGAGTGATCTCGAGGTGGTAGTGGCGGCGATATGTGAAAAAGATGATAATGTCGACCACGATCGCCTCGCACGGCTGTGCGGATTTATTGCATCCCGTGTTCTTTAGGCAGTTTCGACCACGGCCACCTCGTACAGCCGTGGCATTTAATTGGAGCCCGTGTCTTGGGGAAAATTTTTGTTCTGTTTCTGTACGATCTTAGCCACGCCCTTGTACTAAAATCCGTGGTGTCCACAAGGCCACAGCCATGGCCTGTTCAATGCCGTGTGGTATGGAAATCTACACTTTGATTTGTTTTATAGTTAGGTACTAAAATAAAGAAGATAAAAATAGAATAAATGTAAAATTTAATGGGGTTAGTGCTCGGGTTGCCTTCCAAGAAGCGCTCGTTTAAAGTCTTAGGGTCGACTTTACCTCTCATTCGCATAATCATGGTGGTTTGTGGAGGTGGAAATCCATTCTCGTGCTATCATTATATAGTTTGAGTCGAGTAGAGTTTACTTTAAAAGTATCAAATGTAGAATTACTTACCTCGACTGTTCCGTAAGGGAAAATATTGATTACTTTAAAAGGGATTTCTTCATTGTATTCTGGTTTGATATGGTGATTCCAGCGTCTGTTTTATCCAACAGTACCTGATCTTCTATTTTGAAGTGATTTGGTGTTCCTGTAAGCTTGTCTGGGGGTTCCTTCGGTTTCACTTTGTGTGGTTTTGATTTCTCCTTGAAATGCGCTTTCCACTCGTCTAGTTCATCAATTTGAAGCCTTCGTTCCTCATGACTTTCTTCTTTATTGGCACGAGGTTTATGATTTAGCTCAGATATGTAGCTTCATGGTGCTTCTTGTAAGGAAGGTTGAACCAAATGATTATCAATAGAATTTACGTTCTCACCATTGTCACTCGATGTCCTAGCTGAGTCGAGAGCTTGAAGATGATTGATTCGTCACCTACACGAAGTGTGAGTTCACACATACTAACATCAATTTTAGATCTGGCGGTTGTTAAAAAGGCCTTCCTAAAATTAAAGGCAGTATTATCCTCATCCATATCTAAAACAACAAAGTCTAGGGGTATGAATTTGTCAATTTTAACGAGTACTTCTTCAATTATACCCCTAGGAATTTGAATAGTCTTATCAGCTAATTGAATACTCATCCTAGTTTTTTTGGGTTTCCCTAGACCTATTTGTTTAAACATTTTATAAGGCATAACATTTATGTTTGCCCCTAAATCAGCTAACGCGTTATTAACAGTTAAACTACCAATTAAACATGAAATTGTAAAACTCCTTGGATCTTTTAATTTTCCTGGTAGTTTGTTTTGCAACATTGCTGAGCACACTGCATTTAATTCCACATGCGACTCCTCGTCTAGCTTCTGCTTTTTTCAAAAGCTCTTTTAAAAATTTCCTTAAATCTCGCATCTGCGAAAGATCTTCAAGAAACGATAATTTAATTTGTAATTTCTTTAAAAGTTTAAGAAACTTACTGAACTGTCCATTTGAATTGTTTTACTTCATCGCATCGGGATATGGTATACGAGGTTAGTATTCTTTAATTACCGATTTTGGCTTTTCTTAGCTTACCTCAACCTTACCTTCACTTACCACAAGTTCTTGCCTTGGCTCAGGTTCAGAATCTACTAACCGTTCACTATTCTGAGCGGTTATGGCTTGAAGTTACTCTTTTGGGTTAGTCTCAGTGTTACTTGGCAAGCTACCTTGTGGTCATTTGGAGATCAGCTTAGCGAGTTGCCCTAATTGGTTCTCCATTCCTTTAATCGATGCTTGTTGATTTTTAAGTGTTGTTTCGGTGTTTTGGAAACGAGTTTCTGACACTGCTATGAATTTTGTCAGCATCTCCTCAAGGTTCAGCCTCTTTTCCTATGGGTAGGGCTGTTGTTGGAAGTTTTGAGGAATCTATTGTCTATGATTTCCTTGACCACCCCATGAGAAATAGGGGTGGTTCCTCCAGCCTGGATTATAAAATTGTTACCCGTATAGTTTATCTGTTCACTTTCTATGCCAGGATTGTAGGGTGGGCACTTAGGGTTCACCACACCTCCTCGATTTGAGTCACATTGCATTACTTGGTGTACCTGCGAGGAACCACACAAACCATCAATCTTTTTATTTAACATCTCTACCTGATTTGATAGCATGGTGACTGCGTCGAGGTTGAAACCTCTGACTATTTTTGTTGGCCTTGTCCTTGTAACTTGCCACTGATAGTTGTTTAGTGACATCTCCTCTATAAACTCATAGGCTGCCTCAAGAGTTTTGTTATTCAGAGTTCCACCGGCTACTGAATCAATCAGTTGTCTCGTTGAAGCGTTCATACCATTGTAAAAGGTTTGGACCTGTAGCCACAAGGGTAATCCATGGTGTGGGCACCTTCTTAATAGATCTTTGTATCTCTCCCATACATCGTATAGTGTTTCTAAATCCATTTGCACAAAAGAAGAGATATCATTCCCTAATTTGGCCGTTTTGTCCGGCAAAAATTATTTTAATAAAAATTTTTTGGTCATTTGTTCCCATGTAGTGAATGATCCTCGTGGATGAGAATTCAGCCACTGTTTAGCTTTATTCCTCAAAGAAAAGGGAAATAACCGAAGACGGATGACATCATCAGAAATGCCATTAATTTTGAAAGTATTGCAAAATTTTAGGAAATTTGCCAAGTGATTATTTGGATCTTCATCCTACAAACCATCAAACTGAACAAATTGTTGTATCATCTGAATTGTGTTAGGTTTCAATTCAAAATTATTTGCAGCAATAGCAGGTCTAATAATACTTGACTCAGTTCCTGTTAAGTTACGTTTAGCGTAATCATACATAGTTCGAGGAGCATGATTTTTGACCACCTCTAGAGGTAGCGGATTATTCACAGTTGTATGTAGATTATGTTTCGCCTTATTTCTCTATGATTTCTGCGAACTGTACCTTCAATATCACTGTCGTAAATTAAGGGTCCTGTCGGGTTCCTTCTAGCCATAAACTAGAGGTACCTGCTATGAAAATAAAAAAAGAAAAAAAATTAGAAAAGTAAAAATAAAATGTATTTGCAAAAAAAAAAATATATGGCTAAAGTAATAAAAATTTAGCTTTCTTAATATTTCAGTTTCCCAACAACGGCGCCAAAAACTTGATCGTGTGTCAGAGTCTTAAAAATTTATATAATGAATGATCTAGCCTAAAAAATAACTGTGACAATGACTTAAGGGAAGCGCACCTATCGAATAGTAGTATAATTTAGTTGCAAGACCGGATTGTCGAACTCGAAGGAACCAAAAGTACTAATACTAACTTTTTTTTTATTATTTAACCTAATAATTAAAGGAGTTGTTGTTTAACCTAAAACTAACTAACTACTAAGCTAAAGATGATAAGACACAATGAAGGAATTGGGGAAAATACTTGAGGGAAAAACCAATTGATTGAGACAATACCCGAGGAAGAATCCACCTAGACTTCACTTATTATTTAACTCTGAACCAGACAATTTATTCACTTGACTTAATCCGTAGGATTCCCTAATTTATATTAATAGCTCTTTCGAGGCTACTAACGTCTAACCCTAAGTTAATTAATTAAAATCTCTTTCTAATTAAAACCTCAAGAATTGCATTAACTCGATTTATGGACTCCCTTATTATGTTTGACCCTAATCCGATAGATTTTTGTCATTCTATCTCTAGGGTTGCGATCAAATCTGCTTAACTATGCTAGATCTACTCTTAGATAGTGTCTATTCGTCCTCCGCCTAAGAGCATAAATGCTTGAATCAATATCTTGAAATATCAAAACAAGAATTAAGAATACATAGTTAAGAACAAATCAAGTTTTATCATACAGTTTAGAAAATAATAATAAGATCCGTCTTAGGTTTCATCCCCCTCAAGTATTTGAGGGCTTTAGTTCATAATCATAAAAGAATACATCTCAGAAGAAAATATAAAACAAAACATAAAGAAAACCCTAAAACTCCCTGAAGGAATTCAATGAGAGATCCTCAGTCTTGAGTATGATTCTGGCTTCTTGAGATGAATCAACTGGCTTTCTTTGAGTGAATCCCACAATCTAACCCCTCTGGCTTGGCTCTTTGACCTAGCTGAATGCCCCCTTGAAGGTTGGCCACTAGTGTGTTTATATAGGCTTTTGGAATGTCTTTCTTTGCCTCTAAGTACCCTAATCCGAATGAAACTCTTCTTTACTATGGCAGGGACATGCCTGTGTGCCACGCCCATGTGATTCAGGTTATAGGCTATGGTCGGTCATGCTAAAGAGGAACGGCCGTGTGTTTCGAGCACAGGTCGTGTGTAAATCGTACTTTGGCCCATTTTTTCTATTTTTTTCATATTTCTCATTCTTTTTATCTTTCGGTGCTCTCCTAAGTATAAAACATGAAATTAAAGGATTAGGGGCACCTATTTCCATAATTAAAGGGATGAATAATCCAAAAGTATGCTAAATTTGGGGTTAAAATATGTATAAATTATGGTTTATCGAATCCCCCACACTTAAGCTTTTGCTTGTCCTCAAGCAAAATTCTCAACTCACAATTAAAATGAACTTCCTTAATTCATAATATTCATCGATAATGTTTCATCATAATTCATAGATAATTTAACTTAAAGAGTCTTAAAGATTCAAACAATCAAGGTCATAGTTTTAGCACAAAAATATAGGTCTTTCCCTTATCTAAGTAATTACATTTAATTCAAAATTGACAAGAGTTGACATCCTCACTGAAGATTCACTCAAATCACTTGAAGAGTTTAAGGTTTAAAATAAAGCACCCATCAGTCAAATAGGAAAAGTTATTACCATAGGCTTGCATGAAAATCAAATCTCCACCACTATAAAATGAGATGATAACAGATCAAAAGGTCTTTAAAGCGTAGTAATGGGGCTTGGTTAAAATTGTGGATAAAGGCTGAATTAAAGGGTTAAAATCAAGATTGATTTGACAATTTATCTAACTAGAAAAATTTAACTAATCCTAAATAATTACATTAATTGAAAACATGAAATACTAATAATAAGAGCTTCTTCTTCACGATCTTTGGATTTAAATGTATAAGCTCACTTAATCACGAAACTAATAATAAATATACTTTGATTTTTTTAAGAACAAATCAACAATAATACGAAAGAACTTTAACAACTGAAATATATAACATAATCAAATCTCGACAAAAAGGGTAGTCAAGAGGTATGGTGATAACAAATACAAGATGGGTTTTGGGTTAGTATTAGTGGGCGAGTCAATAAAAGGGTTGTTAGGATCAAATGGGTTCACTAAGGGTTAATTGTGGGGGTAGGCTTTTAGTGGAGTAAGTGGGTTAAATCCTAAGTGCCTTTATCATCTCTGTATATCAAATCAATGAAATGGTCTTGACATGTATAATCGAAGCAAGTTCTAAATGTTGACACACTCATAATAAAAAGAAGTGAGCAAGAAAAGAATGTATGCTCTAAAAGGCTCAAGATCTCACAAGAATTATGGGTTTTTGATGTCATCCTTGTAAATTCCAAATTTCAAGGTAATATTCAAATTTAGGTCAACAACCTAGCAAATTTTTAATTCTGAAAATAGACTTATCATGCTTGATTCTCTAGTATATTAAAGTTGAAATCATCAATGCACAATTAACTATGACTTAATCTAAAACATATCAATAAAAATCATAAATCAACAGAATTTCATTCTAATTAGTGATATGAGAAAATTACTTAAGACAAGATATCATTTACTGATTTGAATAATAATAAAAATTCACCCCCCACACTTAAGAAGTACATTGCCCTCAATGTACAAAGATAGATAACAACGAAATAATAATAAAATCGTAAGATAGGGAAAGAAGTGAAACATCCTAAATTTTGGATGGAGTCAATGAAAAGAAATCGAATAAGATTAGCGAGGAGGTGACCAGTGGGGTAGCATCCGAACCGGTTGAAATTGGATCCTTGAAGTAGTCGGCCTAAGCTAAATCTAAATGGCATGAAGAATAAGAAGAAAATAATAAAGGAAGTAAAAAGAAAATAAAAATAAGAATAAATGGAAAATGGAAAATGAATATCGTTTAAAAGAAAGGGAAAGGGGCGAAGACTTTGGGGGGGAAATGAGCAGATGAAGGGGATTTTAAATAGAGGGCGACCAATGCCCATGCCCTGGGCATGTTATGTCACACGGCCAAATCGCATGGCCGTGTTAAAATTCATGCATTTCTCCTACGCCCGTATAAGGGGTTCACACACCCGTGTTACTTAATCAGTTTCACCCACGGCTTATAAGTACGGGCGTGCTGCACGCTAATGTTTTTTTAGTTAGTTTTGACCACGTCTGCATCGGACGGCCATTGCGTTTTATCACAGCCCGTGTTTTAGGAAATTTTTGTCATTGATTCACATGGTCTCTGCCACACCGGTGTGCAAATTCATGGTGTCCACACGGCCACAGTCGTGCCCGTGTACAAGGTTGTGTAGTAGGGAAACCTATGCCTAAAAATTTTGGTTAGTTTTTAGTTAGATGCTAAAATTTGAAAATATGGATGTTAGTGGGGTTAGTGCTCGGGTTGCCTCCCGAGAAGCGCTCATTTAAAGTCTTGAGCTAGACTTACCTGTTATTCGTATGGCCATGGTAGTTCACGGAGTCGAAAATCTTTTTTCTTACTATCAATTCTATCAATATATGGTTTGAGTTGGGTAATATTTACCTCAAAAGTGCCGAAATTAGAATGTGTTACCTTGACCGTTCCTTATGGGAAGACCTTACGTGCTGGAAAAAGAGTCGCACCGTTTGTATTAAGCTCTAAAGTGGCTATCCTAGGGTTGGTTGCATCTGACTGTTCCTGGTCCCCAACTTTGAAGTGGTTGGTTCCACATTTAATACTCGATGTCCTAGCCGTGTCAAGAACTGTGTTTAGCTCCACATGTGACTTATCATCTAACATCCGTTTGTTTTTCAAAAATTCTTTTAAAAATTTCCTTGAATCTGGCATCTATGAAAGAGCTTCAAGAAATAGGAAGTTAATATGAAATTTCTTTGGAAGTTTAAGAAATTTACCGAATGCTTCCTCTGTGTGGTCTTTCTTTATCGTATTGGGGTACGGTACACGAGGTCGGTACTCTGTAATTACTTGGTTTGGTTTATCATGGCTTACTTCAACCTTACCTTCCTCTATAACATTCTATTGCTTAAAATTTGATTCATTTAACCCTTCACTATCATGAGCCATTATTGCTTGAGGTTGCTCTCTTGGGTTAGTTTCAGTGTCGCTAGGCAAGATACCTTGTGGTCTTTCTGAGATCAACTTAGCAAGTTTCCCTAATTGGTTTTTGATCCCTTGAATCAATGCTTGCTGATTTTTAAGTGGTGTTTCGGTGTTTTAGAAATGTGTTTCTGACACCGCTATGAATTTTGTCAAGATCTCTTCAAGGTTGACTTCTCTTCACGTGGGTAAATTTGTTGTTGGAAGTTTGGGAGGGTTGTTGTCTCGATTACCTTGACCACCCACGAGAAATTGGGATGGTACCTCCAACTGCATTATAAGTGTTACTGTAAAAATTATTTTGAGATAAAAAATTATTACTCATATGGTGAGCTTGCTCATTTTCCATGCCAATATTGTAGGGTGGGTACTCAGGATCGTTTTTTGCGCTTGGGTTTTAAAGTGGATATTTTGTATTACTCATCCCTCCTCCATTCATATCGCGTTGCATAATCGGATGTACCTACGTAGAACCATACAAACCATCAATTTTTTCTTTAAAAACTCTTCTTGCTTAGATAACATGGTGACCGCGTCAAGGTTGAAATCACCGGCTTCTTTAGCAGGCTTTGTCCTCGTGACTTGTAACTGATAATTATTCAGTGACATCTCTTTGGTTTTTGTGAGCAGTATGTTCTATTTCACTGTCAAAAATCAAGGGTCCTGATGGGTTCCTTCTAGTCATAAACTAGAATTACTTTCCAGAAGCAGATAAAAGGAAAAAATAAATTTAGAAAAGTAAAAATAAAATTTAATTGCAAAAATAAAATATGGCTAAAGTAATAAAATTGAGATTTCTTAATATTTCAGGTTCCCAAGAACGACTCCAAAAACTTGATTGTGTGTTACAGTCTTTAAAATTTATAATATGAATGATCTAGCCTAAAACTAAGCTGTGACAACGACTTGAGGCAAGCGCACCTATCGAACAGTCTTATAGTTTAGTGGTAAGACTAGATTGTCGAACCGAAAGGAACCAAAAGTACTAATACTAACTTTCTTTTTATTATTTAACCTAAGAATTAAGGGAATTGTTATCTAACCTAAAATTAACTAACTACTAAGCTAAAGGTGCTAAGACAAAAAGAATGAATTGGGGAAATACTTGTGGGGAAAACCAATTGATTGAGAAAATACCCGATGAAGAATCCACCTAGACTTCACTTGTTATCTAACTCTGAACCAGACGATTTATTCACTTGACTTGATCCGTAGGATCCCCTAACTTATATTAATACCTCTCTCGAGGCTACTAACGTCTAACCCTAGGTTGATTAATTGAAATCTCTTCCTAATTAAAACCCATAGAATTGCATTAACTCGATCTATGGACTCCCATATTAGGTTTGACCCTAATCTGGTATATTTTCGTCATCCTATCTCTAGGGTTGCGATCAACTCTGCTTAACTATGCTAGATATACTCTTAAACAAGGTCTATTCCTCCTCTTCCTAAGAGCATAAATGCTTGAATCAATATCCTGAAATATCAAAACAAGAATTAAGAACACATAGTTAAGAACAAATCAAGTATTTATCATACAACTCAGAAAATAATAACAGGACCCATCTTAGGTTTCATCCTCCTTAGGTATTTGAGGGGTTTAGTTCATAATCATAAAAGAATACATATAAAAAAATATAAAACAAAACATAAAAAAAACCCTAAAACCCCCTGAAGGAATTGAAAGAGAAATCCTGAGTCTTGAGTATGATTCCAGCTTCTTGAGATGAATCAACTGGCTTTCTTCAAGTGAATCCCACAATCCGGCCCCTCTGGCTTGGCTCTTTGGCCTAGCTAAACGCCCCACTGAAGGTTGGCCTCTATGGTGTTTATATAGGCTTTTGGAATGTCTTTCTTTGCCTCTAAGTACCCTAATCCGAATGAAACTCTTCTTTGCTGCGGTAGGGACATGCCTGTGTGCCACTGTCGTGTAATTTGAGTTATAGGCCGTGGTCGATCCTGCTAAAGAGGCACGACCGTGTGAATTTTTTACTTTGGCCCATTTTCTCCATTTTTAGCCTGTTTCTCATTCTTTTCTTCCTCTGGTGCTCTCCTAAGTATAAAACCTGAAATGAAAGGATTAGGAGCACCTATTTCCATAATTAAAGGGATGAATCATCCAAAAGTATGCTAAATGTGGGATTAAAATATGCGTATATTATGGTTTATCACCTAATCATAATTAAATGAAAATTTTATTCTGCGTGTAATCAATTCAATTTTTCGGTCCCCCTACTTAAAGTGAACAATGTCCTCATTGTTTAAAATGAATAGATACTATACACCAAGTAGGATTTTAGAAAAGAGGAGGTGAGTCAGATTGACTGCTTAAGTACCAAGCTCTCTCTAAGATCCAATCTTAGACATGTATATATCTATTGCCACACTTTAGCCTTTGTGACTTGTTCAGATTTTATTCATGATTCCTATCTCTTGTTTTATCATGCAAAAATAAAATTCCTAATTAACCTAATCCTAAAATGACTTAAGAATAAAAATAAGCTAAAGTTGAAGTCCTTCCTTTTTATTTGTTTGTCGGTCCTTAGAATTTGACTCATCTTTTGCTCCATCAAGATTGCCTTTGCATGAATCGCTTTGCTCCTTCTTCGATAATGAGATCCATGGTTCAAATATGAAATCTGAAGACTCAGGCACAAAAATAAACGGGTCATTATAAAATTTTCTTAAAGGCACTCCTCATCGAGTCATCCCTTATTTTTGAGTATCTCCAGTAGGCTTGTTGCTACCCTTTCATGTGTTGCATTAAGTCCATCAGCTTTGATAGCTCATCAAGAAGATCTGGGCTAGGCGGTGGAGCTCCAAACATTGAGGTTTCGACATCAGGTTCAGCTCCTGGTTCCATTGGTTCTGCCTTATTAGGGACTTCAGTTGATTGCTTTGGCGGGATTTCTATGGGTTCATCCTCTACTTCTTTGGGATCCTCACTCTCTTCAACTCGTTGTTGTAGAATAGAATCTCTAGCTACTCGGTAGAGGTCCCAATCGATGATTGTGCCTTGACTATACCCTGTCTTTTTCACATCCGCAAGGATTTTTTCTTTTAAGCACAAAATTATTATCGTAAAGGGGAAATAGGCTGGGCCAGAACATCTAACGGAACAATTTTGTATTTCTCTTAAGATGATTTTGCCCACATCAATGGTCTCTCCAGCTATAATTGATTATAATAAGACCATTCGCTCTAATGATATTGTAGTCCCATTTGAACCGGGCATAAGGCTGAAACGAATGAAATAGAACCATACCTTCGTAAGTGGTGTCAAATACTCTCTTCGGCACGTGTGGGTTCCTTGCTTTGACATAGTCCACTTAGAACCTAGAATAGTAAGTTCCTTGAGAATTTTTTACAAATTTTCAGGCTTAATGTTCCTTAACAAGGAAGAATATTCATCGTTTTCGAAATCAGGTAATTCAAAGAACTCACTAATAGCATTTGAAGTTATTGGTACCTTGATCCTGCGAACTGGAACTTTGGTCAATTCGCTGGAGGTTCAGTTCCCATAAAATTCACGAACTAGCTCCTCATCTACCCTTGGTCTCTTTTCACAAAATAATTCCCAATTGAGGGCTTCAGAAACTTGACAAATACGTGCCATAAATTCTTTGTAGTTGCTTTCCTTCAATGTGAAGCCTTTCTCTGGATGCATCTGTTGATTCTTGAAGATACTTTCGTATCTTAATTTGGCTTCTTCACAGTGGAACTTATTTTGTGTTTCATCGATTTGAGTGGAGGCACGAGTTCTCTTGCGAGGCATGATTGACCTGAACATAAGATGGGAAAAATTATTTTCTCAAAAATTTATTTAACAAAAATTATTAATAATTCAATGAATTAAAAATTAAATAATTAAATAAATTGAAAGAAAATTAGGTCTTACCACCTTTTTTGTAAAAATAAAAGAACTCTAAAAAAATAATAGAGAAATAGATAGCAAAATGGAAGGAGGGTTGGAGGGTTTTGGCTTAGGTTGGGTGAAGGAGGAGTGCCGCATAAGCACACAAGGCAGCAAGGCGCACGACTAATGGAGCTGGAGCAAGTAGCAATGCGCATGGGAGCTGCAAGCAGGTAGCGCACAGGTCCTTGTTGATCACGCTGGTGTGTCTTTGGGTCTTTGGGCAATCTCTCATTGATGTGTGATCGAGGCACAGGGAGTCGGGTGAGGCGACAAATCGCTAAGGTCTTGTGATGTGGGCGTCTGGCGTGTCTTTGAAGTTGAGTCTTGGCGAATGGCTATTGTTGCTAGGGACTTGCGGCGGTTTGATGAGTTGGTGATTTTGGGGTTGAATGATGCATGAATGAGAGGAAAAGAGTTCTTGGTATTTATACTAGGAGTAATGGGACTTAAAATAGAACTCTTAGTATAATTTAATGATTAAAATAAGAGTCCAATTCTAATTTTACTCAAGATTAACACAATTAATAATTGAATATATGCATATGAACTTATCAATTGCTATTAAAATAAACATGAAATATAATCAAATAAATTAATTCTAATTCTAAGGTAAGTTAATAAAAATAATATCTAAATTATAATGGATATAATTATAAATTAAATTTTATCAATAATTTGGATAATATTAAGTAAAAATATTTATTCTATATTCCTTTCAAAAATATTTACAAAAGAGGCACCTAGGTTTTATTATTTACGTAATTAGCAACAAAATTTTAAAAATAATTCAATTAAGTCCCTAAAGTTAATGCAAATTTGAATATGAGTTGCAATTTAAACTTGGGTCAAAATTGACCTTTTATTTAAAAAACAAAATTTATTTTGTCATTTAGGGGATAATTTCTTGGAAAATTATGTAAAAATCAACTCCCAATAAAGATTGGAGGAGTCACAAGCGGTCCCGCTTAGGTTTCAATCTCTTAGACAGAATTTATTTAAACATAATAAACCTGAAAATATACCCTAAATAATTTATTAAAAACAAGAAAATTCAAATATCTGATAAACTGAACAAGGTTTGATCCCGTTCAAGTTTTTCTCCGAAGTAATGTTTCAAACGTTGAGCATTGAGTTGAAAATTACCTTCCTTACCTTAGAGTTCAACAACTCCATATGGATAGGTGCGATGAATCATGAATGGATCAGACCAACGTGATTTTAACTTACCTGGGAAGAGCTTCAATTTGGAATTAAATAACAAGACTTGCTGACCTGCTTCAAATTCTCTAACTCGAATGTGTTTGTCATTCCATTTCTTGAGTCTTTCCTTGAGTAATTTGGCATTTTTGTATGAGAACATTCAAAATTCCTCTAGCTCGTTGAGTTGGAGCATTCGTTTCTCTCTAGCAAGCTTAAGATCCAAGCTGAGTCGTCGAAGAGCTCAGTAAGCTTTGTTCTCTAACTCCAGAGGTAGATGACAGGCTTTTCCAAAGACCAATCTGTAGGGTGACATTCCTAAAGGTGTCTTGTATGCTGTTTTGTAAGCCCATAAAGCATCATCTAGTCTCTTGGATCAATCTCGTCGGTTCGGGAAAACTACCTTTTCTAGTATGCCTTTGATCTCCTTATTTGGCAACTTAGCTTGCCAATTTGTTTGCGGATGGTAAGCTATAGCAACCTTATGTTTCACTCTATGTTTGTCTAACAACCATTTTAACCACTTGTTCACCAAATGGGTCTCTTCGTCGCTGATAGTAGCTCTTATGGTTCCAAACCTTGTGAACACGTATTTCTACAAGAACTTCATCATAGCCTTAGCATCGTTCATCGGATAAGCTTCAGCCTAGACCCACTTGGACACATAATCTATTGCTACCAATATGTGCTTGTGACCAAAAGACGGAGGGAAAGGACCAAGAAAGTCAATACCCCAAACATCAAACAATTCTACCTCAATGATATTTGTTCGAGGCATCTCATTTCTATTGGTGACATTTCCAACCCTCTGACATCGATCACAACTCTTTACATAAGCATATGCATCCTTGAATAGTGTTGGCTAAAAGAATTCAGCTTGCAATACTTTGGTCGCTGTGCGTGTACCTCCTAAGTGTGCCCCACTTGGAGCTGAGTGACAGTGGTATAAAATCTTCGATATTTCATCTTCTGCTACACATCTCCTGATCATCTGATCTGCACACTTTTTAAACAAATATGGCTCTTCCCAGAAATAGTACTTCACATCGTGAAGAAACTTTTTCCTTTTTTGAAACATTTTATCAATCGGCATCAAACCACAAACTAAATAGTTAGCAATATCAGCAAACTAAGGAATATTATAGACATGATTTACCTTCAGTATGTGGTCATCTGGAAATGTTTCCTGAATCGAAACAAGTGGAGAATTTTCCTCTTGCGGCTCTAATATGGACAATTGATCTGCTACTTGGTTCTCTACTCCCTTTCGATCTTGAATTTTTAGATCAAACTCTTGAAGCAATAGTACTCACTGAATCAATCTTGCCTTAGCGTCTTTCTTGGCCAGTAAATATTTAATTGCTAAGTGGTCTATATAGACGATCACTTTGGTACCTACAAGATAAGATCGAAACTTGTCTAAAGTAAACAAAATAGCAAGTAACTCTTTTTCCGTTACCGTATAATTTTATTGAGCTCTGGATAGAGTTTGACTTGCGTAGTAGATGGGATGAAAAACTTTGTTCCTTATTTGGCCCATGATGACTCAATTCGAAGTCACTTGCATCACACATCGGTCTGAATGGCAAATCCGGTACCGTGTGACGATTATGGGTGCCATGACTAAGCGACTCTTCAAATCATTGAAGGCTTTTAAGCATTCCTCATCAAACTTGAATTTCAATTCCTTCTCCAATAATTTGCGTAAGGGTTTAGCTACTTTGGAGAAGTCTTCGATAAATATTCGATAGAAGCCAGCGTGGCCCAAAAAGCTTCTAACACCTTTTAGAGATGTTGGAGGTGGGAGTTTCTCAATAATTGCTACCTTTGCTTTGTCTACCTCGATCCCATGTCTCGTTATCCGATGGCCTAAAATAATTCTTTCTCGTACCATGAAATGGCACATTTCCCAATTGAGTACAAGATTCATTTCTTCGTATCGACTTAGTACCTTAGGTAAATTGGCTAAGCAATCATCGTAAGTATCTTCGAATACTAAGAAAATGTCCATAAAAACTTTCAAGTACTTCTCAACCATGTCAGTAAAAATAGACACCATACAACTTTAAAATGTAGCAGGTGCATTACATAAACCAAATGGCATGCGTCTAAATGCAAACGTACCATACGGGTAGGTGAATGTCATTTTGTGTTGATCTTTCGGTGCTACTGCAATCTGATTATACCCTGAGTATCCATCGAGAAAACAATAGTAATCTCGTCTTGCGAGTCTATCCAGCATCTGGTCCAAGAACGGTAAAGGAAAGTGATATTTCCTAGTAGTATTGTTCAACTTTCGGTAATCGATGCAGATTCTCCATCCCGTAACTATTCTAGTCGATATCAACTAGTTGTTCTCGTTCTCTACGACTGTGATACCTCTTTTCTTCGGCACGCACTGGACTGGACTCACCCATGAACTGTCTGAGATAGGGTAGATTATACCCGGATTTAACTACTTGATGATCTCTTCTTTTTCTACGTCCTTCATGATGGGGTTCAATCTCCGTTGTCCATCGATCTTCCCTTTTTTTGCCATCTTCCAATATAATCTTGTGCATACATATAGATGGACTACTACTGCGAATATTTACTATGGTCTATCCGATGACCTTCTTGAATTGTTTTAAAACTAAGATGAGTTTCTCTTATTGCTCAGTGGTCAATTTTGCTGAAACAATCACAGGTAGAGTAGAAGCATCACCTAAATAAACGTATTTTAAATAAGAAGGTAATACCTTGAGTTCTAATTTAGGTGGCTCCTCGATCGATGCTTTTGGCTGGGTGTAATCCCTTTTTTCTAACTATAAAGATTCAAAATGGGATTGTGGATTAAATCCCTTTTGATTAGCTCCTAGCAGAGCTAAGTATTCATCCTCCTCTTCATCATTTAGAGGGTCTGATGTCAGGACTTGTTCCAACAGATCCTCAACAAAGTTGAATTCCCTATCCATTATTAAATCCTCTAAATAAGATATTACAGAACAATCATCAATTGTGTCAAGAAATCGCATTGACTTAAAAACATTAATTGTTACCTGATCATCCTGAACATGCGTAGTCAGCTCGCCCTTCTGCACATCAATAAGAGTCCTTCCAGTTGCTAGGAACGGCCTTCCTAGGATGATTGGTACTTCCTTATCTGCTTCAAAATCTAGAATTACAAAGACAGGAGGAGAGATAAACTTATCTACACGTACTAATACGTCCTCGATTTTTCCTTTTGGATGTGCTAAGGATCAATCTGCTAGTTGAAGCTTGACTGTAGTTGGTCTAACTTATCCTATCCCCAACTTCCTAAATATTGACATAGGCATCAAGTTGATACTTGTACCTAAGTCACATAATGGCTTACCACAATATGTTGCTCCAATGTTGCACGGTATGGTAAAACATCCAGGATCCTTCAATTTTAGGGGTAGTTTGTCTTGAAGATATGCACTGCATTCCTTCGTTAGAGCTACCGTCTCAAATTCTCCAAGTCTTCATTTCTTAGACAAAATGTATTTCATAAACTTGACGTAGTTCAGAATTTGCTCAAGTGCTTCAACCAACGGGATGTTTATGTGAAGTTGCTTGAGTACATCAAGAAACTTATTGAATTGAATCTCCTGCTTCTACTTCTGAAGTATTTGAGGGTAGGGTGGTGGTGGTTTCACTACTAGAACTGATTCTAGTTTATTCATCTTTGGTGGCAATTCTGCATCTAACGAAGGTCTTGAGGCAACTTTGTTGGGTTTTGCAGATTTTGGTTCTGGTGAAATTGGGATTTCAATGCTTGGTTGAACTTATTCTGGATCTTGAGTGTCCGCTGGCTCCTTTTCAACTTCAACAATGTTGGGCTCTACTATCTTTTCGCTCTTCAATGTCAACGCTTTCCAATGTTCCTTCCCCAGATTTCTCAAATTCTCCGTGTCACTAGGTAGAGCACCTTGTGGTCAGTTCCTGAGTTCAGTAGAAAGCTAGCCCACTTGATTCTCCAAATTCTTCAATGTAGCTGCTTGGCTCTGGATTAAGGCATCATTCTTTGCCATGTATACCTTCAGCAGACTCTCCAAGCTATTGGATGCTTCAGCTTGAATTGGTTTCTAAACATGGTGAGGGAAACTAGGTGGCTTGGTTGGTCTGAGTTGGGTGTAAGCGGTACAGGTTCCAGCCCCTTGGTTACTCCAAGTGAAATTCAGGTGGTTTCTCCACTATGGGTTATAAAAATTGGACTGCAGCCATTGCCTTCCTTGGTTTTGGTTCTGATTACCCATGTAGTATACAGATTCTGGGTTCGATGGACATTCTTCGAACAAATCTCCCTCCCCACAATAGACACAGGCTATATTTTCAAATTGATTAGGCGGCTGTGCTACAAAACTATTAGGCCCATTAGTTGTAAGATTTTTAAGCATTGAGGATATTGATGATACATGAGATGTGAGTGAAGTAAAAGTGTCTACTTCATGTATTCCAGTGACTCGTTTTCCTGACGCTGCTCAACTGGTTGGCCATTGATAATTGTTGCTAGCAATCCTCTCAATAATTTTAGAAGCCATGTTATAAGACTTAAAAATGATAGCACCATTAGTAGAGGCGTCCACTACCATCCTTGTGTGAGCATTGAGACCATTATAGAATGTCTCAAGTTGAATGCAATGTGGGATTCCATGATGAGGGCATTTTCGTAATAATTCTTTAAATCTTTCCCATGGCTCATGCAAGGACTCATCATCCATTTGGTGGAAGGTAGTGATCTCGTTCCTCAGCATGGCATTCTTGCTTTGCGGGAAATACTTCATGAGGAATCTCTCAACTAATTCTTGCCATGTAGAAATTGAGTTCAGTGGCAATGAGTTCAACCAGGCACGAGCTCTGTCCCTTAACAAATATGGTAACAGCTTCAGTCGTAAGGCATCTTCGGGAACTCCAGCTAACTTGAAAGAATCGCTCACTTCCATAAATAGTCTTAAGTGAAGATGAGGATCTTCAGATGGCATTCCACTGAATTGGCCCACTGTCTGAAGCATCTGGAACATGACTGGTTTTAGCTCAAATTTTTGTGCCTCGATTTCAGGTCTCCTAGTACCCAGATTGAAGATCTATCTTGGACAAAACTGAAGCTCCTCACAGCTGGTCGAACAGATCGTCTCTCATTGGCAAAGGGTACTTGTTCTTAATCGTCAGTTTGTTCCATTGATGGTAATCGATGCACATGCACATGGACCCATCCTTCTTCTTCACAAATAACATTGGTGCTCCCCATGGAGACACACTCGGCCAAATGAATCCTTGGTCATGTAGCTCTTGGATTTGAGCCTTTAACTCTACCAGCTCCTTCAGTGCCATCCTATAACGGACGATGGACACCAGAGTTGTTCCAAGTAAAAGCTTAA
The DNA here is from genome assembly GCA_025506655.1 of Gossypium rotundifolium. Classification (NCBI taxonomy): domain Eukaryota; kingdom Viridiplantae; phylum Streptophyta; class Magnoliopsida; order Malvales; family Malvaceae; genus Gossypium; species Gossypium rotundifolium. The sequence goes on from CP106726.1 coordinate 45,792,735, forward strand.
TACCGAATTTGACCTCACGGTTAGGAGTCAACCCAAAAAGCTCTTCGAAAAATACATCCGAAAACTCCTTCACAATTCTGACATCTCCAACAAAAGGACCTTTAGAATCAGAACTACTGACATAAGCTAAAAATGTCTCGCAACCCTTGCAAACCAGTTTCTCGGCCTTTAATGCTGAGATTATGCTGGGAAAATAATCTCTTCACCCCCTATCACAACCACTTCCTCATCCCTAATATTCTTCAACACCATACTCTTAGCTACGCGAACCAATGGACTTATCACCATCATTTCACTATCAGTAATTTCGAACTGAAAACCTAACATCCCAAACACAGTGCATGCAACATACGAGTTTACAGACCCAATATCAATTAAAGCAGTATATGGTACATTATAAATGAGAAACGTACTAGTTATGACACCAGAAGTGTTACCATCCTCTCGGCACCGAGCGATATAAATCAAAGCGGGTTGTCTCGCATCAATGTTACCAGCACCTCTGCCTGGTGCTCCACGACCTCGTCCCAAACCATTTCCCCTTCTGGCCTGACCACGGCCCTGCGGTGGCTACTGACCACCTTTCCCTGGCTGAACATAGCCTTGACCTGTGGCTTGCACCTGAACAAGCTTTTGAGTATAGCTCAAAATTTGATGATCCATGGACCCATATTTGAAGCACGCCCCAGTTCTTTTCCAACACTCACCCTGGTGAGATCTCCCACAATCAGTGCAAGGCTACGGTCTAGTAGCAGTAACAGGAGCCCCAACTCAGACTAGCCCATCAAACCTAGGCTTCTTCTTAGGCCCACCTAAAGAACTTGAGGGCCTAAAATCCCTCTTATTTTGCCCTATCTTTTTCTCAGTTCTGATGCTCTGAGTGTTTTATGCCCTATCAATAAGGGCAGCAAAGTCTCTTTCCCTCTGCGGAGCTATCAACACTTGCAACTCATCTCGAAGACCATCTTCAAGCCGCACACAACGTTCATACTCAATTGAGACTATGCCTCGAGCATACTGGCTCAACCATAGGAACTCTACCTCACACTTTGCTACAGACCTATTCCCATGGATCAAACTCAAATATTCCTTCCTCTAGGCATCCACATAACTCGCCCCAACATATTTCCCTTGGAATGCTGTTTTGAAGAAATTCCAGATCAAACGATCGGCCTGTGTACCCCCTTTCACGGTTTGCCACCATTGGTATGCCTCGTCCCGCAGTAAGGACACTGCTCTTTTCAGTTTCTATTCCACAGTATAGTCAAGATCATCCATTATTCATTCGGTAGCCTCTAGCCAATATTCTGCCATGTTCGAGGCTACACCAAAAACACCCCTGAAGATTTTCGCTCCATTAGACCGGAGTTGCTTAGAAATTGACCCTCGACCTACTAACCCAATTCTTGCTCCAGCAACCCTTTCAAGAACCCATAACATTGTTGGGATAGAGCATCATCTCCAATGGCTCGGTCATGAGACCCCGTCTCAATTACTGGTGAGGCTAGTGCCTCACTAGCAGGCATATGCCCTAATGCTGAAGACCCAGCCTTAGCACCTCGGCCTCTACCGCGGCCACTTGTACCCCTTCTGTGACCTCTTGTGCTCATATCGATGTAGAATATTTATATGTTTTAAGAGTTTTATGCATCAACTTATAATTCCAATAATTATTAATAGATATTTTATGATAAACAGTAATTAGAGTTGTTTTGGCAGATCAAGACCTCTCTACAGTTTTTAGTCTCATACAGTCTTAGTTTTACTCTAGCTAAAGAGTTTCAGTTCACTACTACTATCCTTAGTAGTTTCTCAGTATAATCATTTCAATATATCACAGAAAATAGTATAAAAAAACTTACAGATTTGGTGCCGGAGGCTTGGTGTGCCACACTTTTTATAACAATATTTCTTTCCAAACCAAAATTTAGGCAGATTTAGAAAATTTTCATAACCCATTCCACAGCCGAGTTTTGTAACTTGGCTCTGATACCACTAAATGTAACACCCCAAACCTAGCCTAGACGTTACAACCAGATCTAGTGTGTTACACTAAAGTGTTGTTTGAAAATCGGGATTGTCGGTGATAGTTCATTACTGAATTTTAAATCTTTTTTTTCAATGTTAGGGTTGTAAAATCAAAACTGGATATTCACTTGCTGGTTATCTTATTTATTAGCCAGGATTAAATTTTTGCAAGCTTTCCAAAAGTAAACTTTAAAATTTAAAACGTGTGATTTTCTTGGAAAATGGTTATTATTTTGAAAACCCATGTTTCCTAGTCTAATAGGTCAACGTAAAAAGTTAACACCAAATAAAAGTTAAAACCTCAAATGGCCTTATTACATAAATATCTCCCAAAAATAAATAAATTAAAGAGATATATGTGTAAATCGAAACATTTACAAACGTGTGGCCACCTTCGAGTCCCTCGTAGCTCTAAATCTACTAAGGTTGGGGATTACCTGTATAGTTAAAAGAAAAGGGTGAGTTACGAGAACTCAGTATGTAATCCCCTATTACAGTGATAGTCTGGGCCCAAGCCCTATCCAGTAATAGAGTGGGTCTAAGCTTAAAATCATAACAATGCAAAATAGAGATGCAACCCAACCCAGTCCAGCCAACACACCATTCATACCAACCAACACACCATGTGGGGACCAAGTTGGCCCACCCAGCCAGCACACTAATATCGCAGTATAGCTACTAATAATAACACGGCAAAGCTGCTAATAACAGTTAACGTGGGCAAGCCACTAAAATTAGTATACGTGGCGAAGCCACTAAAATGATAAAAATGTGGTAGAGCCACTAGTACAGTACTTCCTCCGAATTCAGGAACCTAACCCCAATGCAGAATGTCGTGTCATAAATATTTCGTGTATGCAGTATGTCACAATCATAATTAGTCATATAAATATCATACACTAGGGATATAATGGTCATTTTGTCGATTAGGGGTAAAACGATAATTTCACCCATTGGGGGTATTTCGGTAATTTTACCCATCGAGGGTATTTTGATAATTTTACCCATCGTGGGTATTTCGATAATTTTACCCATTGAGGGTAGTTCGATAATTTTTGTTCTATAATGGCCTTTTTAAAGGCCTGCAGTCGCCTCTAGCAACACAGATACCTTTTTTGGTCGAAACATGCAATTGGGCCTAAACAGGCCCACACACTAGTTGGCCCAATTAGCCCAATTTCAGTCGCGGGTATGCGAACATTGCAGCCAAATCCCTTATATGACACTTACCATGGATATCGTCCATGTGGGCCCATGAGCCCATCGAGCCCACATAGCCTATTTCTGCCCAACAAGGCCCATTAGGACCTACGCCCATAAGAATGTTCGTGGCAGCCTCAACGGTCTATCGCCAAGATTGTGGCTCGGTTTATCTATATGAGTGCTCGCACGCTCAAGAGCCCTCAGATGCTGAAGTTTCAGCTTATCGATTTCTCGGCTTTAGCCGATTCACAATCTTTCAGGGGTGTGAATGCATACCTTCATGCATTATACTGACAGAACCAAAATTGGGTGTACGATTACACACTTTTTATGGGATGTAGGTTGAAGCTCCCAAGATTAAGCAGCTATGAAATCAACAGTTCTAACAATTAGTCTCAACCCTTGTTAAAACATCACCATAATATTAAGATACTTTAATCAAACTAACTTCACTTACCACGAACAACGATCTCCTACAGTGCAACGATAATCGGCGTACTTTTTTGCTAAGGAAAATGAGTCCCTAGCAACATTCAAAGAGAAAGAGAGTGTTAGCAAAAATTTAAAAAAAAAAGAGAAAGAGCCAACCTACATTCGGCTATAGTCACCACTTACCAACCAAACGAAGAGGCTCAAAAACTGTTAGAAATGAAAAGAAGAGAATACCTAGACCCTAATAGATTCGGCTGACTCAAGGAAGAAAGAAAGAAAGAAAGTGCATGACTATCTTGCAAAGAAAAGAAAAGAATTACGAGGGCCAAAGCAAAGCTGTGGTCGGCCAAAGATGAAACCAAAAGAAGAACAATAATTTGGTAGAAGGTAGGCAACAACAGAGAAATATTAAATGAAGAGAGCAAGAACGATAAAACCAGAATGGTAAAAGGTTGCACGAGATGCCAAAAAGAATGAAACCCGAAATGCAACCAAAAGAAACTTAAAATGTCAAAGAGAAATTCAGCTTCTTCACCTACTCCAAATGTTGAATTTGGACAACTGAAGACCCCCAGCCAAAAATCACCTACTCAACCTTCCTTGTAACACCTTAAACCTGAGTTCGATGCTAAGACTGGATACGAGACATTACCATGCTTGAACTCACTTAAAACATGTACTTACGGGCTATAAAATTTTGTTTCGAATTAAAAACTTCTCTTTCTTAGCTAATCATACATTTTATGGGCATACGAGGCCTTAAACATATACATAGAAGCATTTGAAACTCAAATGAAAACTTTTCCTTAAAATAGGGGTCACACGCCCATGCGACTTGGGACACGTCCGTGTACCCCTAACACATGCCCGCGTCTTCCACCCGTGGTCGACACTGACTAATTACACAAGGCCTTGACACACCTGTGGATGTAACTCGTGTGCTTTACCTTGATATACTGACTTATTCACACGGTCTGGAGCACACGCCCATGTTTTGACCATGTATCACACAGGGCATAAACAAACGACCTTGGGATTTGCCCGTGGCCTATTTTGACTTAAAACACTAAGGTGCAAGGTACGCACGGCCTAGACACACGCCTGTGTGTCTAACCGTGTGGGCACTTAGAGGGTATTTACCAAGCCATTTGTCACCCTGAAATCAAGACCATACTGATGCTCAATTAAACACATTTTTCATAAAACTTACTACATGCTTCATTGATCTCAATAAACATACATACTTAGTCAATTTTGGCCAATCACTTAGCCATGTACAAAAGAATAATAAACTTAATAGCCAACACTTTGGCTCTTCTTAGAACATATTCTCAAAATGAAATGCTTCTTATGCGTGCCATACTTAGTAAAATAACTTGGCTATACCAAAATAGAGATTGATAGTGTGCTCCGAGCTCCAATGACGATGATCCACGAGATTGACTTGGCGGAACTACATAGAAAGAAAGAATAAAAACATAAGCATTTAGCTTAGTAAGTTTGTATAAAATGCACATAGCAACATACTTGATCTATATAAACAATTTGACATAAACTATGGTATCATAGATTTCATCTATAAAGCTTACTTACTCATACTGAATCTTACATATCTCATGATACTTACTAATCTCATCCTCGTGAGATAAATAACGTACCTGTATCACTTGATCACATTGATTAGTATACTTTAACATGATATTCATAAATCTTTCATTCATCATTCATAACATGGCAATGCTCATTTACAACTTAATAGTAGTTTTGCTTACTTAGTTTTCTTATTATCTCATTTGAGCTTAACTCTTTTGCCCAATGAATTTTTGTGAATAGCCGAGGATACTAGATCTCGACCTACACATAACTTGAAGCCAAAGCCATATCCTAGATACAGTCTTACATGGAATTTCTCATCTTGGCTTCAAGGCCATGTCTTGACATGGACTTATACGAAGTCTTTCTCATGTGTTCCCTTAGGAACTTACCATTGCCATGTCTCGACAGGGTCTTACTTGGTATCTTTACTCATGAACTGGCCAATGCTGAGCCTTGGCTTGGACTTACATGAAATCTTCCTTGTTCTCACCAATTCCATGCCTTGGCTTGGACTTACATGGGATCTCTATCTCTTGATAGATTTTCAATGCCAAGACTTGTCTTAGACTTACATGACATCTTTGCTTGGAGACTCACCAATGCCATGCCTTGGCTTGGGCTTATATGGGTCTTCATCTTATAATAACTCTTAAAATCCAAGACTTGTCTTGGTCTTACATGATAACTCGCTTGATTGACGATTCCATGCCTTGGCTTGGTCTTATACGGACTTTCTCATTTCATGTGGTAGATCGAGTATCTTAGGTAATTCATCTTCAATCGGGACTTTCTCATACCTAATCTCATTGATTTGTTTGTTTAACATAACATTAAACATTTTCATGATAATATTGTACATTACACTAAGCAGTTCAATGATATAAATCATAAAGCTTAGAAATCATACAAACTTACCTCAATATACAAAATGTATGTAGATATGCAATTTAGTTCTTGACTTTATTCTTGCCTCAATTTCGATCCGGGCTTCATTTTTCTTGATCTATAATAATAATTCAACTCATTTAATAATCACATTGACTAAATTGGCCCTTAACACATACTTTGGAAAAATTACTTTTTTGCCCCTAAACTTTCTCATATTTGCACTTTTGCCCCAAGGCTCGTAAAATGATTCTCATTCAACTTTCATAAACTTCATGCTTAGCTGACTCATTATCTCAACTATAGCAACAGAAAATTCTCACTATTTCTACCATGTATGACCAAATCTCATAAATTAACAAACTAGTCCCTACATGCATTTTTCATGAATTTCACATAGAAAAAGATGTTTATCTAACATCAAACTCTCATAATCTTCCATAATACATCATTTAACATGCATGTCATTCATGGGTATATTTTTTAACATGCATCTTAGCTCAACTTATAGCTAAAATAGCTAATTCATAATACGAGAACTCTAAAAATATAAAGAATATTAAAAGCGGGACTAAGATGAACTTACTAGCAAGCTTGAAAAATTGAAGAACCCTAGTTATGGCTTCCTTCAAATTTTTGGCAATAAGGAGAAGAAGATGAATAGATTTTTTTATCATTTTTTCCCATTTTAATCATTTAAATTGATAAATGACCAAAATTCCCTTCTCTCTAAATTTTTACAATTTACTATCTCATTCCAATTTTGTCCAAAAATTATAATTTGGGAAAATTGCTACTTAAGGACTTCTAATTGATAGTCTAAAGTTATTTCATACAAAAAGCTTCTAGAAACTCATATTTTGCAACCTTCACAATTTAGTCCTTTGGACCATTCAACCTCAATTTAACAAAATTCCTTCATGAAACTTTGACACTAGCATGCAAACATGGCATAAACCTTAAAAACTCATAATTTCACCTCGGATTCATGGCCTCGCACCACTATTCTAACTTGGCCCTAAATTAGGTTGTTACACTTCTCCCCCTTAGGGATTTTCGTCCTCGAAAATCTTACCGGTAAATAAGTTCGGGTACTGGTTTCCCATGCTCTTTTTTGGTTCCCATGTAGCTTCCTCTATCCCATGCCTTTGCCACAATACTTTCACTAGAGCAATACTTTTATTTTTTAGCTGCTTGATTTCCCGAGCTAAAATCTTGATTGGTTCTTTATCATAAGTCATGTCGGGATAAATCTCTACCTCTAATGGTGTAATTACATGTGAAGGATCGATTGGTAGCATCTCAACATTGACATGTGAAACACATCATGTATCTTTTCTAACTCTGCTCGCAAAGCCAATCTGTAAGCTACCGGCCCAACTTTCTTGGTAATCTCAAACGGTCCAATAAAATGTGGACTTAACTTGCCTTTCATGCCAAATCGGAGAACTTTTCTCCAAGGTGACACTTTCAAAAAAACTTTATCCCTAACTTGATGCTCTATCTCTCTTCTCTTTAGGCCCGAATAAGATTTCTGTCAGTCTTATGCAGCTATTAAACATTCTCGTATCACTTTCACTTTCTCTTCACCTTCTCTAACCAAATCAATCCCGTTAATTTGGTTTTATTTGAGTTCAGTCCAAAATAAAGGCGTTCTGCACTTACGCCCATATAGAGCCTCATAAGGTGCCATCTTTAAGCTCGACTGAAAGCTATTATGGCAAGCAAATTCTACTAATAGGAGAAACTTTTCCCAACTGCTTCAGAATGATAGAATACAACATCTAAGCATATCCTCGAGTACTTGAATTAATCTCTCCGACTGACTATCCATTTGAGGATAAAAAGCTATGCTAAAACTCAATTAATCTCTCCGACTGACCATCAGTTTGAGGATCTCTATCCGATAAGATTGATAAAGGATGTAACATACTAGAATATGGGTTCTATATTTTATGTTTCTGTGTGTTTGGCTTGTTCTGCTTGTTAATTTGGTGTGTTTGGGGGTCCCGAGAAGGCTCGGGGTCAAGCCAGAGCCTTGGTTAAATTTTTGTTTTAGGGCACTTTAGTGGGGAGAGCTTGTAGAAGCCTTATGAATAATTGGGTGTGGATGTTGACGCAAAGAGACACTTGGTGAAGTGGTGTTGGCGTCACAATGGAGCTTGGAAGGGGAGGAATCAGGTTCAAATCTCATAGGTTGCATTTTAGAGGATTTATTTTGTGCCAGGATGGAAAAGAGGTGGGTTCGGCTGGGACTCTACATGGTGGTTGTGGAAAGAGTCAAGAATTCAAAATGGGTGGAGGAGAGGTGTTTTAGGAGTTTGAAGTGGTCAACCAATTTGAATTGGTGGATGGAGAGTGAATGGGGGAGGAAATCATGGGATGTGGAGAGAGTGAGATTGTTTGGTCGAATGAGGGAAGGTGTGAGGGTGAATGTGCGGTTTTAGCTTGGCTAATTGAGTACTAAATTTTTCTTTGGTTTTAGGCATTACATCTTTATTTTTTCAGCCATTGTGTGGGGCGAGAGAGTGCCAAAACTTTTAGCAAGTGCTTTTAGTGATTCCTTTTGGTTTTCCTCTCAATTGATGCATATTCGTTCTCTTGAGCCTTGCCGAATTTTTTCTATTGCCTTTCCTTCCTTCTGAATCGTTTTCTTTTATTGTCACCTAAGTCCACTTCTACCTTTTCTCCTCTCGTTCTTCTTTCTTTCTCTTGAGACCACATATGAAACACCCCAAACCCAGTCCACAAGCCCTGACCGGATCTGGCATGCTTCTAGGAAAAACCATTCGAATCTTATTTGAACTTTCCTAAAATTTTCCGTGTTTTTGAAAACAGTTGATTTGGGTTCAAGTTGAAAACATAGAAACTTTTCAAAGATTTCGTTTAAGAAAAGTTCGTGGTTATATTTCAAAACCATGAGTTACCGGTAAAAGTCGAGCCTTTAAAGTTTTTAATTAAATTGAAAATCATTTGTATTTTAGATGTCAAAACATTTTTCATTAAGAAAACTTGCTTACTTTAATTTGATAAGTATCGTGCCATTATAACATAATTTAAGTGCATGCATGAGCAGTTCATACTATAGCTTTATTACATCAAAAATAAACCCAAAATAAAATTTAAAGTACTTAAATAAAATAAATTGTCCCACTAATAAAATTAAATGCTTTGAGCAAGGTCACCACTAAGCTCCCGCCGACCGGTCCATTCTTGGCGCGCCACCGAAAATATTCCCACAACCGGTGAGTCAAGCAGACTCAATGTGTACAACCGACACTAAGTCTCAATTAAATTCAGGCATGTCAAATCATACATAATAACATATATAATTAATGATGCAAACTCGAACCCAAACCTAGATAACCATCCGCTACACATCACCATTATTCAACCATCACGCCGTGGGGACTACTAAGTCAACCCTCCATCCGTTACACACCATCAAGGCGATCCACCGCAATGACGTGTTCATCGCCCTTATAAAATTCGTGGCATAGCCACCAGATAAATATTCTTGACATAAGTCACCACATTCAGATATTGTGACATAAGTCACCACATTCGGATATTGTGACATAAGTCACCACATTCAGATATTGGGGTATAAAACCACCAATTCACTTCCCCTTTACATATCACCCATATGCCCCATGTCAAACATATCATGCAATATCATGCTTTATTTTACATTCTTATCACTATTGACATATGTGCCATAATGAATCTTATCATACTCATAGTAGGGTGGGTAAACGTACACAGTACTTTGTACCATTGCATGGTACTCTTAGCCACATCATAACATATTCTTGTAAAATATTAATTAAAACATAATCGTCAATTAATTAAAGCTTAAAAGGGTACACACCGATTTATTTAGCACTTAATTGAAATCCGAAAATCCCGATCTAACGCTTTAGATCTTAATTCCTAAATTTGGCCATTGTTAGACATATTAGCAAAACTTATTCGCCCATATAACCAAATCCCGAAGGAAACGTAATCGAAATCTTACCTTGCTTGCCGATTTGAGTACTTCTCAAATCCCGAAAACTTTGTGATACTTCTTTCTTGCAATCGGCAAACACTAGTTCACTAGACTTGGTTAGTTTCGATTTTTGAATAAATATGAAATAGATCTTAAATCACTCAATAAGCCTTGGCCGAATATCATGGGTACTTACCTTGCGATTTTAAATCCTGAAAGTGGTTACTTGCTTTGAAGTTGTCGAAATCCCTATTAACCATTGTTAGAATCGGTTTCCAATCATAAATCTAGGAAAAATGGCCCTTGGCCGAAACTAGGCTTGCTTACCTTGATCACTTCAATCCCGAAAGACCTCCTTTACGCTAGCTATAAGTAAAACACGAGATTATGGCTTAAAGAATATTCGGCCACCATTAGAAATCAAAGCCAACTCCTGATTTCGGCACACTAAAAGGAAAGAACCCAAAACCAATTGCTACAAAGGGTACTTACCATCAACGCTTGCTTGAGAAGACTACAAGAAAGTAGTCAACGACACCACACTAGAAGATTCGGCCTCTTGAGAGTCATGAAAAGAAAGGCAAAGAAGAGTTGGGGTTTGAAGTAGTTTCAGCAATAGGGGAAAATGAAAGAGAGATTTCAGATTTGGTGTTTCTTTAAGGTTTTAAATAAAAGAAAGGAAGGTTATATATTCGGCTATCAAAAGAACAGTTATGGGGTTGAAAGAAAGAAAGAAAAAGAATAAGAAGAGGAAGGGGGAAGGATTTCGGCAATGTAGACGGTAAAGGAGTTTCGGCCTTAGCAAAATTAATGAGAAAAGGAGAGGAAAAAGAAAGAATTCTCTTCACTCCCAATTTCGACAAAAGATGAACACTCTCTCAACTAAAATTGACTTAACCCTCTACATGACCGAAATTAATCACCACCAAGAGCCCCACATTCGGCCACTACATCTTCTCAAATCCTATCCCTTTTTCTACTCCTATTTTCTCTCTTCAACACTCATTCAAAAAGTTTGAATGAGTCTAACCTTTATCCTACTCCTCTAGCCGAAATTTAAAAAGAAAACAAGCTTCATCCTCATCACTTTGAAGTCCCAATGTCGTCCAACACTCCCCTCTCTATCTTGGACTTAAAAACAAAAATAAAACTCCTTTATTTGCTTCCCTTTGCTCGAACCACGCCTTGCACCCATGCTTGTGGCGTCACTTACTAAGGCTCTAAGTGGCGTCTTGCAGCCACTTTACCAAGCCAATTTCATGTCACAATTCCTCTACTATTTCTTTTAAGGCCTTATCGGTCTAGCTCCCTCTTTAGATTTAAAATCTAATAATTTCAAGCATTTAACTATACACTAAGGTTCACAAAATTCATAATGCACATCCACAACACACATAAGCATGCTATTTCATATAATTAAGCAAATAATGCATAAGCCATAATCCGAGGTACTACGCTTCTACCCCCTTAAAAATTTCGTCCTCGAAATTACCCGCAAAATAGGTGAGGGTATTATTGTTGCATTGCCTCTTTCAGCTCCCACGAAGCTTCTTCGGATCCATGATTTTGCCATAATAGCTTGATTATAGGAACCGATTTCCTCTGTAACATTTTCACATCTCGCTCTAAGATCTGAATCGGCTCCTCCTCGTAGGACAAGTCTGGCCTTAGCTCCACCTCTTCAACTGGTACCACATGAGATGGATCTGATCGATAACGACGTAGCATGGAAACATGGAATACGTCGTGCATCTGCTTCAATTCTGAAGGCAACTCCAACTGGTATGCCACTGGTCCAACTCGCTTCAATACTCGATAAGGTCCTATAAACCTTGGACTTAGCTTCCTTTTGCGACCAAATCTCATCACCTTCTTCCAAGGCGAAACTTTGAAAAACACTTGATCTCCCACAGCAAATTCGATCTCTTTCCGTTTGAGATCTGCATATGACTTTTGCCTATCAGACGTCTCCTTCAACCGTGCCTGAATTATCTTAACTTTCTCCTTGGATTCTGCCACAATTTTTGGACCCAAAATTTGACGTTCCCCCAATTTCGTCCAACACGTAGGAGTGCGACACCTCCGTCCATACAGCGTTTCGTACAGTGCCTTCCATATACTTGCTTGGTAGCTGTTGTTGTAAGCAAATTCTGCTAAAGGCAAATATTCTTCCAACTTCCTCTGAAGTCTATCACACAGCCTCTTAGCATATCCTCTAACACTTGTATTACTCGCTCAGATTGACCATCAGACTATGGGTGAAAAGCGTGCTGAAATCCAATTTAGTGCCTAAAGCCTGATGTAGTGCCTTCCAAAACTAAGACGTGAACCTCGGGTCCCTATCTGAGATAATCGACACCGGCACTCTGTGCAACCTTACAATCTCCGCTACATACAACCTTGCTAACTTTTGGAGAAAATAGTCCATCTGCACTGGAATAAAATGCGCAGACTTTGTCAGCCGATCCACTATTACCTATACCGAGTCCTTCTTAGTAGGCGTAAGGGGAAGCCCACTAACGAAGTCCATGGTAATTCTCTCCCACTTCCATCATGAATCTTAATCTATCAAGCAATCTCGACGGAACTTGGTGTTCAGCCTTAACTTGCTGACACGTTAAGCACTTGCCAACAAATTCAGTCACTTCCCGCCTAAGACCAGGCCTCCAAAACTATTCCCTCAGATCCTTATACATCTTACTGCCTCTAGGATGCATAGCATAAGGGCTACTATGAGATTCCTAAAGAATTCTTTGCCTAAGCTCCTCCTCCTTCGGCATATAGACCTTACCCTTGAAGCACAATACTCCCTCGTCATTAATGCCATAATCTTCTAACTCTCCATTCTGTACTTGCAGTAACTTAACCCTTAGATCTTCATCCATTAACTGACTTTCTTTCACCTCATTCAGCCATGTCGGTTAACTTGCAACTCTGCTAACAGACTTCCATCGTCATAAAGGCTCAAATGTGTGAACATGGCCCTTAGATCTGACACTACCTTTCGACTTAGGGCATCTGCCACTACATTCGCCTTGCCCGAGTGGTACTCTATGGAGCAATCATAATCCTTCAATAACTCCACCCACCTTTGTTGCCTCAGATGAAGTTATTTCTCGGTCGGTGAGATACTTGAGCTCTTGTGGTCTGTGTAAATCACTGACTTCTCTCCATAAAGATAATGCCTCTATACCTTAAGAGCAAAGACCACTGCCGCCAACTCCAAATCATGCGTCGGGTAGTTAACCTCGTGTGGCCTTAGTTGTCGAGACGCATAAGCGACTACTTTCCCATCTTGCATAAGGACACCTCCCAATCCTGTATGGGAAGCATCACAGTACACTACAAAATCCTTCCCTGCCTCAGGCTGAATCAAAACTGGAGCTTCGGTCAAGACCCTCTTAAGCTTCTCAAAGCTCTCATGTTGCTTATCGGTCCATACGAAAGGCACTTCCTTTCTCAACAACTTTGTCAGAGGCGCAGCTATTGATGAGAACCCTTCCACGAACCTTCGGTAATAGCCTGCTAATCCTAAGAAACTTCAAACTTCTGCCACAGACTTAGGGGGTTTCCAATCCAAAACTACCTCAATCTTTTGAGGATCCACCCTTATTCCTTCAGCAGATACCACATGTCCTAAAAATGTAACCTCCTTAAGCCAAAATTCACACTTGCTGAATTTGGCATAGAGCTTCTTCCCCCTCAACATTTGCAATACAACTCGGAGGTGCTCATCGTGTTCCTCCTCAGACTTCGAATACACCAAGATATCGTCTATGAACACAACAACAAACTGATCCAGATAGGGTTGGAAAACCCGGTTCATCATGTCCATAAACGGGGCTGGGGCATTTGTCAATCCGAACAAAATTACGAAAAACTCATAATGCCCGTACCTTGTTCGGAAAGCCGTCTTATGGATAGCAGCATCCTTTACCTTAAGCTGATGATATCCAGACCTTAGATCTATCTTTGAGAATATCGGCCCCTTGTCGATCAAACAAGTCGTCTATCCTTGGCAACGGATACTTGTTCTTGATGGTCAGCTTATTCAACTGACGATAATCTATGCACATGCGCATAGTTCTGTCCTTCTTCTTCACAAACAAGATCGGTGCTCCCCATGGAGACACACTGGGTTGAATAAACCCACGGTCTAGTAATTCTTGGATCTGAGCCTTGAGCTCAACCAACTCTTTGGTGCCATTTCATGACGGGCAATTGACACGTGAGTCGTGCACTTGAGCAAGTCAATTCAGAACTCCACTTCCCTATCTAGGGGTATTCCAGGTAACTCTTCCAAAAAACATCCACAAACTCCCTTACGGGTCTAACTCTACTAACTCCCCCTTCTTTCACATCCAACGCACTAATGAAGGCCAAAAATGCCTTGCACCCTTTCCGTACCAACTTATCAGCTTTTAAGGCTAAAACTACATTAGACAAGTAGTTTCTTCTTTCCCCTATCATAACTATCACTTCATCCTCTGGCATCCTTAACTCTATTCATTTGGCTACACAATCCAATACAGCCTGATGCTCCACTAGCCAGTCCATGCCAAGATTAAGATCGAATTCTCTGAAGGGTAATTCCATTAAGTCGGCAGGGAGTATCACTCCCTGAATCTCTAAAGGTACTTTCTGAAATATCTTGTTCACCACTACAGTTTGACCTAACGGGCTTACTACAGTCATCTCCCTACTAGAAAGTTCAGAGGCTATTCCTAGAGTTTCAACTACTCTACATGCAACATATGAGTGGGTAGAGCCCACATCAATCAAAGCAAAGTAAGGCTTGCCAAATATAAGGAACGTACTGGTTATGACGTCCGGTGCATCTCTGTCCTCCCTTCATCGAACTGCATACACTAAACCCGGTTGTCTTGCCTCCATGTTACCAACACCTCAGCCCGGTGCTCCCCATCCTCTACCAACACCGTTACCTCTACCAGTCGAACCACGACCTCGCGGTGGCTGCTGTCCTCCTCTTCCAGCCTGGTTAGAACCTTGGCTTCTCGGGTCGACCCCTTCGGTTCTCATAGGACAATCCTTAATCATGTGGTCCTTGGATCCAAACTTAAATCATCCTCCCGTCTTCTTCCAACACTCTCCTAAATGCATCTTCCCACATTGGGCACAAGCACGACATCGCCTCCAATAGCAGCCATCGACCCTGCGGCCCATCAACTCTAGGCCTCTTTTGCTCATTCCTTGAAGACCCTGATGACCCAAAGCCCTTCTTCTGCCTATTTCGATCCGTGTTCGCCTCCACGAGTTCTTAATTCCTTCGGCTACCTTAGCCTTCTCTACCAGTATGGCAAACTCCCGCTCCTATTATGAGCTATCAAGAACCTTATATCATCCCTCAGTCCATCTTCAAATGGACACCGCTTCATGTCTCGCCGACACGATACGGAGCATAACGGTTCAACCTTAAAATTTAGCCTCATCTGCTACGATCTTATTCTCTTGGACCAACCTCAGAAATGCCTTCCTCTGCGCATCCATATAACTAGTTCCTATGTACTTCTTCTAGTATGCCACCTTAAAATATTCCCAAGTAAGATCGCTCACGGCAAGACCATCCCAAGACCGTGAGCCACCATTGATATGACTCATCATGGAGTAGCGACACTACCCCTTTTAGCTTCTCCTCAACAGTTAGGTCCAAGTCATCCATAATTCGTTCCGACACCTCTAACCAATACTCAGCCGTATTTGGTGCCACACCATATACTCCACGGAAAAATTTAGCTCCATTGGCTCAAGTCACTCGGTCACTTACGAGCCCCCATGCCTCCACCGCCCACCACCCTTTCCAAAACCCGCGAGATCGCTCGAGGCATTGCATCCTCCCCGTCGATCCCGATATTCCACATCAGCGACTGGTGGTGGTGGTGGCATTTCATTTACGGACCCTTGTCTTGACCTAATCTGCCCGACACCACTATTCGGCCTCTACCACGGCCACACACGTTACGACCATGTCCCCTAGAGTTCATACTTCCGAATCGCGTTTATCTGATTAAAGAATTTTATAAATTAGTTTTGTTCCACTGATTTGTCACGAACAATCTTATGTTTAATAGTTCTAGGGAGTAGTTCTTTCGATCTCATACACATACAGTCTCAATTCAATCATTTAATCATATTCATAAACTTATGTTCATTACAAAAAAATATTGTAGTTGTCATAGTTTATTGTTTTCCACTACCCAGGGCAATTCCGTAATTTTATCCTATAGGGGTATTTTGGTAATTTTTCAAATTAGGGTATTTGCAAATTTCACAAGGTAGAAATTTTGGCATTTTACAAAATTTGAAATATTTGGTAAGAAAATTTTAAGGGTAAAATGGTAATTTTGTAAACTGAGTGTATTTTTGTAATTTTTCAAACCAGGGGCATTTCGGTAATTTTTCGCAAAATGTGGTTCCTGGTGACTTTTCAAAACAAGGGTATTTTTAAAGGTTCCTAATTTGAAAGTACTTCGGTGGTTTTCCATTCTGAGGGTACTTTGGTCATTTGTACAGGTTAGGGGTAATCTAGTCAAGTTGCAAATCAGGGGTAATTTCATAAATTTTTCAGATCAAGGTATCTTAATATTTTGCAAAATTAGGGTTTTTTTGGATTTTTATCTTGATAAAAATTGTGGGTAGTATGGAAATTTTATGAACCAAGGGCATTTTAGTAATGTTGTAAAACGGGGATTTTTCAGAAAAATTATCAAAATCGCGTTGATGATTCAAGGGGGTAGTTTGATGATTTTAAAACTAGGGTTTTTATAAAAATATGGCTAGTCCCTTTTCGGGTTTTAATTATTGAGTTTAGCCCGTGAATAAGTCCTCTTGATTAGGGTGAACCGTCACTACGCATCAGGTAGGATTCGAGTGGAGAGGAGGTGAGTCACTAGGACTGCTTAAATACCAAGCTCCCATCGAAACCAATCCTAGACATGCACATGATGGTTGCCACACCCTAACTCGATGACTTAGACACAAGTTTGTTTGATTGACTTTAAGTTTTATGTAACTTGATGTTGAAGTAGACTAGTCCTAGGGTTTAATTCCTAATTTACTAATCTTCATCCCTATAAATCCCACATACAATCACAAAAGAGTTAGGAGTACTTACCTGGTGGACTTGGTAGGAAACTCAAAGCCATGCCAGAAAACTCACTCAATTTCTTATAAAACCCAATTTCAAAAGAAAGAAACATTTTGGGCCCAAAAAGCCCTCAAGGTCGAGTTTTAAACCGGCTCGATACCAAGTCAAACACCCCAAACTCGACCCACAAGCCCCGACCGGATCTCGCATGCTTCTAGGAAAACCATTCAATCTTATTTGAACTTTGCTAAAATTTTTCGTGTTTTTGAAAACAGTTGATTTGGGTTCAAGTTGAAAACATAGAAACTTTTCAAAGATTTCGTTTAAGAAAAGTTCATGGTTATATTTCAAAACTATGAGTTACCGGTAAAAGTCGAGCCTTTAAAGTTTGTTAATTAAATTGAAAATAATTTGTATTTTAGATGTCAAAACAATTTTCATTAAGAAAATTTGCTTACTTTAATTTGATAAGTATCGTGCCATAATAACATAATTTAAGTGCATGCATGAATAGTTCATACTATAGCCTTATTACATAAAAAATAAACCCAAAATAAAATTTAAAGTAGTTAAATAAAATAAATTGTCCCACTAATAAAATTCGTGCTGAGCATGGTCACCACTAAGCTCCTGCAGACTCGGTCCATTAGTGAGCGTCACCTGAAAATATTCCCACAACGGGGTGAGTCAAACAGACTCAATGTGTACAACCGACACTAAGTCTCAATTAAATTTAGGCATGTCAAATCATACATAATAACATATATATTTAATGACGCAAACCTGAACCCAAACCTAGATAACCATCCGCTACACATCACCCGTACCAACGATCACACTGTGGGGACTACTAAGTCAACCCTCCATCCGCTACACACCATCGAAGGCAGCCATCGCAATGACGTGCTCATCGCCTCTTATAAAATTCGTGGCATAGCCACCAGATAAATATTCGTGACATAAGTCACCACATTCGAATATTGTGACATAAGTCACCACATTCGGATATTGTGACATAAGTCACCACATTCGATATTGGGGTATAAAACCACCAATTCACTTCCCTTTACATATCACCCATATGCCCCATGTCAAACATATCATGCAATATCATGCTTTATTTCACATTCTTATCACTATTGACATATGTGCCATAACGAATCTTATCATACTCATAGTAGGAGTGGGTAAACGACTGAGTACTTTGTACCATTGCATGGTACTCTTAGCCACATCATAACATATTCTTGTAACATATTAATTAAAACATAATCACAATTAATTAAAGCTTAGTGGGTACACACTGATTTAATTAGCGCTTAATTGAAATCCGAAAATCCGATCCGACGCTTTAGATCTTAGTTCCTAAATTCGGCCATTGTTAGACATATTAGCAAAACTTATTCGCCCATATAACCAAATCTCGAAGGAAACGTAATCGAAATCTTACCTTGCTTGCCGATTTGAGTACTTTTCAAATCCTGAAAACTTTGTGATACTTCTTTCTTGCAATCGGCCAACACTAGTTCACTAGACTTGGTTAGTTTTGGTTTTTGAATAAATATGAAATAGATCTTAAATCACTCAATAAACCTTGGCTGAATATCATGGGTACTTACCTTGTGATTTTAAATCCTGAAAGTGGTTGCTTGCTTTGAAGTTATCGAAATCCCTATTAACCATTGTTAGAATTGGTTTCCATATATAAATCTAGGAAAAATGGCCCTTGGCTGAATCTATGCTTGCTTACCTTGATCACTTCAATACCGAAAGACCTTCTTTACGCTAGCTACAAGTAAAACACGAGATTATGGCTTAAAGAATATTCGGTCACCCTTAGAAATCAAAGCCAACTCCTGATTTCGGCACACTAAAAGGAAAGAACCCAAAATCGATTGCTACAAAGGGTACTTACCATCAACGCTTGCTTGAGAAGACTACAAGAAAGTAGTCAACGGCACCACACTAGAAGATTCCTCTTGAGAGTCATGAAATGAAAGGCAAAGAAGAGTTGGGGTTTGAAGTAGTTTTAAGAGGGAAAATGAAAGAGAGATTTCAGCTTTGGTGTTTCTTTAAGGTTTTAAATAAAAGAAAGGAAGGTGATATATTCGGCTATAAAAAGAACAGTTATGGGGTTGAAAGAAAGAAAGAAAAAGAATAAGAAGTGGAAGGGGGAAGAATTTCGGCAATGGAGAGGGTGAAGGAGTTTCGGCCTTAGCAAAGTTAATGAGAAAAGGAGAGGAAAAAGAAAGAATTCTCTTCACTCCCAATTTCAGAAAAAGATGAACACTCTCTCAACTAAAATTCGGCACTTAACCCCTCTACATGACCAAAATTAATCACCACCAAGAGCCCCACATTCGGTCACTACATCTTCTCAAATCCTATCCCTTTTTCTACTCCTATTTTCTCTCTTCAACACTCATTCAAAAAGTTTGAATGAGTCCAACCTTTATCCTACTCCTCTAGCCATAATTTAAAAAGAAAACAAGCCTCATCCTCATCACTTTGAAGTCCCAATGTCGTCCAACACTCCCCCTCTCTATCTTGACGCAAAAGCAAAAATAAAACTCCTTTATTTTCTTCCCTTGCAGCTCGAACCTAGGCCTTGCACCCATGCTTGTGGCGTCACTTACTAAGGCCCTAAGTGGCGCCTTGCAGCCACTTTACCAAGCCCAATTTCATGTCACAATTCCTCTACTATTTCTTTTAAGTCCTTATCAGTCTAGCTCCCTCTTTTAGATTTAAAATCAAATAATTTCTAAAGCATTTAACTATGCACTAAGGTTCACAAAAATTCATAATGCACATCCACAACACACATAAGCATGCTATTTCATATAATTAAGCAAATAATGCATAAGCCATAATCCAGGGTATTACAACATACCCAAATTTTTGTTCACCTCTATTTCATATCTTTAACTCTTTTCTTCTCAATGTCGAAACTTCCTATTCCTTCTATTACTTCTTTTTCTTCCTTTTTAGCTGAAACGTCTCCTAACCTTTTCTTTTCTTTAGCCAAAATCTCCCTCTATTTTATCTTCTCTCTTCTTTGGTTTCTCATTTCTGTCCCCACAGAGTCAAACCTCAGTTACTCATTCTATTTTTGTTCCATTTCTTCTTGTTCTAGTGATTAAGCCGAAAACTTCTTGTTATTGGCAGCTTGTGCCAAATCTCTTGGGACTTCATTCAGTTTCTCTCTGTCTAAGGTATGGAACTTTCTTTTCTCTTTATCTCCTTACTTCACCTAGGGAAGTCAGCCACTCTTTTTTTTCTATAAATCAGTTTTGGGGTTTTTGTAACCCGTTTCTTTCATCTTTCATTATTGGTAGTTGAATATCACGAAGTGGGGTACTGAGATTTCCTTGCTTGTCGAAAGTCTTTTTTCAATCAGTCTTGTTCGTTTGTGTTAGTAGCAGAGGTAAGGAGTTTCCCTCTAAGTTCTATACGATTACTTTCTCTCTTCATTGTTCGTTGCCACAATCCAACATCTTTGTGAACAATCGTTGTTTCATCATAGTATTGTATTGATCAAGATTCTTTCATGGATGCGAGTACCAAAGTTACTTGAGGGCGTGCACTCGTAGTTCCTGCACCTAAGTTTATGCGACGTGCCGTATCTATAGTACGGGACTTTTTGCCAGGCTGCGGTAGGGAGCCGACATCTACCTGGGATAGACAAATCGTGGTTGTTTCTTCTAGTGAGAGCGTCGACGTAGAGAGCCTAGTCTTACGTGTAATCAAGTGTGTAATGCTCACACTCTATTGTATTAATCTATGTCAATGTTTGTGTTGGCTAAAAGCTGAAACGATTGATTTGATAGTTGATATACCCTTGTGGGTAAGGTCGGAGACACCGGGTAAGTTCTGTTATTATGTCACTTACAGATTATTGTGTGTTTTAACCAATTATATGCTATATATTGAAAGTATGTTGCATTCATCACAGTATGACAATATGTGCATGGGCGTTTGGGAAATGATTAAAGGGGAAGTGTTATTATGTGACTCTGTCATGGTGGTCTGGAACCACGGTGGGCTGGCCCCACATATTTATTGAGTGACTATGTCACAGTGGTCTGCGACCACGATGGTTTGAAACCACATATACTTATCAGTGACTTATATTAATGGTCTGGAACCACAGTGGGTTGGCCCCACGTATATTATTCAGAGATCGTCATGGTGGCCTAGGACCACGGTGGGTTGGCCCCACGTTTATATATATTTTGTGACTCTATCACAAGAGGTCTGGGACCACGGTGGCAAAATGCCACGGGTGATTGGATGATTCAGGTGACTTAGAGGACGAAAAATTAGGTTGGGTTTGGGTAGCATTGCATGCATGATTATTTTACTTTATTGTGTGGGCTAAGGCTCAACGGGCCTATGTGGGCTTAAAGCTGATTGCGTTGTAGGAGATTGACACACTGAGTCTCGATGACTCACCCCTATACTTAATTTTATAGGTAATGCTTAGATCGCGATTTTGGGAGCCGAAGTGGACTTCGAGGTGGCTATGCAATGTTTCTCGTAACCTCGTTTCTTTTTATTTAAACTCATTTTGAGTTTGTGATTTTATTTTGTAATAAGGTTGTTATAACTTAAATTTAGGTTTTGTTTTAATGCTGATATTATATATTCTATAAACTATCGAACATGGGTTTTTCCTAAAGTTAAAACACAAGCAAATAGTTTTCAAAGGGTTAACAAAAGACGGGCTATGAATAACTAATTAACTCGGTGATTTTATTCAAAAACCGCAATATCGTTTTCACATGTCACGTTTATGAATTTCCTTGATTTCAGTTTTTGTAAAACAAAGTTTTTACAACCTATTTGATCAATTTAATATAAAGATGGTACGAAACCTTCAAACAAAAGTTTTAAATTGTTATAATTTGAAGACACTCAACTAAATGTTTTCGGGGAATTCGATGTTTCATTAAAATTTTCAAAAGCCTCTTTTCCTGTAACATACCAGATTTGGTCGTAACATATTGACTAGGTTTGGGGTGTCACAATTATGGTATCATAGCCTAGGATGCAAAACTCGGTTGTGGGTTATAGAGTTCAAGAATATTTTCATGTCGGTTTAGAAAATGGTTTTGAAAATACATATTTTTTGAAAGCATGTCACCTGAGTCTCCGGCACCAAACTGCACGGTAAGTTCCCTGATTATTGCTTGAATTTGTATGAAATATTGTGATGGATAGTTTTAAGAAATACCACTCTAGGAATAGAGACCCTTAGAAATATTTCTTGCGAAAATCCACTTCTGATGCTAATTTCATAAGACTATTCGGTAATAAATAGTGAAAGAAGTACTAATTCATAAAACTTCTAATCAGATTAAGTTGAATCAGTAGTCATGAGCGCTAGAGGACGTGGACATGGTATGTGTAGCCGTGGTAGAGGCCGGGGTGTTGAGGCTAAACCCTCAGAATCAGGGCATGGGTCGGAAGGTGAAGTGTTGGCATCACCAATTGCGGAAGCAAGATTTCAGGACCAAACTGGTGGAGACGATGCTGTGTCTCAAGCTATGTTACATGTGCTGGAGTGGATTGCTAGAGCAAGCACAGGGTTAGTGGCTCAAAAATCTATTTCTGAGCGACTCCGAGCTAACGAAGCTGAGATGTTTAGGGGCATTTCTAGTGTACCTCCTAACATAGCCGAGTACTAGCAGGAAACGGTCGAACGAATCATGGATGATCTAGACTTTACCGCAGAAGAGAAGTTGAAAGGAGTAGTGTCCCTTCTTCGAGATGAGGCATACCAGTGGTGGCTCACGATAAAGGATGGTACAACAACTGACCGTATTACCTGGAACTTCTTTAGGTTAGCATTTCAGGGAAAGTACATTGGAGTAATTTATGTGGATGCTCAGAGGAGGGCATTTCTCAATTTGGACCAGGGGAATAAGTTAGTGGCCAAATATGAGGCAGAATTTCTGCGTTTAAGCCATTATGCCTGAGTATTGTTGCTACAGATTATGATCGTTGTGTTCGATTTGAGTATGGTCTGAAGGACGAGTTGCGAGTACTAATAGCTCCACAACGGGAAAGAGAATTCGCTATTCTAGTTGAGAAGGCAATGATAGCCGAAGAGGTGAAGTGATCTTAAAGACAAAATTAGGATAGGGATAATGGTAAGAATAAAAGGAATTTTAGGTCATTAGGATCTGCTGGAAGTTTCCAGAAGAAGCCTAGGTTGGATAGGCCGAGTCGAGTTACGAGGCCTGTTGCTGTTGCTTAGACTCAGTAGTGTGCTAGATGTGGTAGATTCCATTCAGGGGAGTGCTGGACAAGAAGTAAAGAATGCTTCAGGTGTGGATCTGTAGGTCATTTCGTAAGAGATTGTCCACAGGAGCCAAACAGGGCACGACCAGTTGGTCAGGGTTATGTACAGCTTGGAAGTGGTAGACATCAACCGCTGAGAGGTCGTAGTCCGGTCAAAGGAGGAAATGTTTATGGTCGAGGGCGTGGAGCACCTGGCAGAGGTGCTAGGAATACAGATGCAAGACAGCCTGGGTTAGTCTATGCAACTAGACGACGAGAGGACGGAGATGCACCAGATGTCATAACTGATACGTTCCTTATTTTTGGTTTGTCCTTTACAGCACTGATAGATATTGGGTCTACACACTCGTATGTTGCTAGTACTGTGTCTGGAAATTTGAACATAGAATCTGAAGTTGCTCCTAGGAAAATGACTGTGATTAGCACTTTAGGGCAATCTGTAGTAGTGAACAAACTCTTTAGGAATGTGCCTTTAGAAGTTCAAGGGATAGTTTTCCTGACTGATTTGATAGAGTTGCCGTTCGATGAGTCCGATTTGATTTTAGGCATGGACTGGTTGGTCAAATATCGAGAAAACTTAGACCGTGCTGCTAAGCACATGATACTGAAGACTCTTGAGGATAAGGAGGTATTGGTGATAGGTGAGAGAAGGAATTTCTTGTCTAATGTGGTGTCTACTTTAAAGGCCGATAGGATGGTACGAAAAGGGTGTGAGGCATTTTTAGCTTTCATCAGTGCATTGGAAGCCAAGGAGTTGACTAAAAGAGATGTTACGACGGTGAAGGAATTCTTTGATGTTTTTTTAGAAGAACTTCCAAGGTTACCTCCAGATTGTGAGGTAGAGTACGGTATTGATCTTCTTCCGAGAACAGCTCCAGTGTCCATTGCCCCATATAGGATGGCGTCGAAGGAGCTAGTGGAACTTAAAGCTCAAATTCAAGAACTATTGGATAGGGGTTTTATCCGACCAAATGTGTCACCATGGGGAGCGCCAATGTTATTCGTAGTCCCTGCCCCTAAGTTTAAGCGATGTGCCGTATCTGCAGTACGGGACTTTTGCCAGGCTACGGTAGGGAGCTGACATCTACCTGTGATAGACAAATCGTGGTTGTTTCTTCTAGTGAGAGCGTCGACGTAGAAAGTCTAGTCTTACGCGTAATCAGGTGTGTAATGCTAACACTCTACTGTATTAATCTATGTCAATGTTTGTGCTGGCTAAAAGCCAAAACGATTGATTTGATAGTCGATAGACCCTTGTGGGTAAGGTTGGAGACATCAGGTAAGTTCCGCTGTTATGTCACTTACAGATTTTGTGTGTTTTAACCAATTATATGATATACATTGAAAGTATGTTGCATTCATCACAGTATGACAATATGTGCATGGGCGTTTGGGAAATGATTAAAGGCTAAGTGTGATTATGTGACTCTGTCACGGTGGTCTGGAACCACAGTGGGCTGGCCCCACGTATTTATTGAGTGATTATGTCACAGTGGTCTACTACCATGGTGGTTTGAAACCACGTACACTTATTAGTGACTTATCTTAGTGACCTGGAACCACAGTGGGTTGGCCCCACGTATATTATTCAGAGATCGTCGCTGTGGTCTAGGACCACGGTGGGTTGGCCCAACATTTATATATATTTTGTGACTCTGTCACAAGTGGTCTGGGACTACGGTGGCAAAATGCCACGGGTGATTGGATGATTCAGGTGACCTAGAGGATTGAAAATTAGGTTGGATTCGGGCAGCATTGCATGCATGATTATTTTGCTGTATTGTATGGGCTAAGGCCCAATGGGCCTATGTGGGCTTAAAGCCAATTTCATTATGGAGGATTGACACACTGAGTCTCAATGACTCTCCCCTCTGCTTAATTTTGCAGGTAATCCTTACATCGCAGTTTTGGGAGCCGAGATGGACTTCGAGGTGGCCATGCAATGTTTCTCGTAAACTCGTTTCTTTTTATTTAAACTTATTTTGAGTTTGGGATTTTATTATGTAATAAGGCCGCTATAACTTAAATTTGGGTTTTGATTTAATGCTGATATTATATACTCTATAAACTATCGAACTTGGGGTTTTTCTAAAGTTAAAACATAAGCAAATATACATAAGCAAATAGTTTTTAAAGGGTTAACAAAAGGTGGGCTACGAATAACTAATTAACTCAGTGATTTTATTAAAAAACGTAATATCGTTTTCAAATGTCACATTTATGAATTTCCTTGATTTCGGTTTTTGTAAAACAAAGTTGTTACAACCTGTTTGATCAATTTAATATAAAGACGATACGAAACCTTCAAACAAAAGTTTTAAATTGTTATAATTTGAAGTCACTCAACGAAATGTTTTCGGGGAATTCGATGTTTCGTTAAAATTTTCAAAAACCTCTTTTCCTGTAACATACCAGATTTGGTCATAACGCATTGATTGGGTTTGGGGTGTTACAAAGGAACTCCATGGAGTCTTACTATTTTAGAAACATACAAGTTTTCCAGCTTGTCGAGTGAGTAGTCAACTCGTATAGGTAAGAAATTAGCTGACTTCATGAGTCTATCAACTACAACCCATATATCATCTTTCTTACTCGGTGATAATGGTAATCCCATTACAAAATCCATAGTAATACGGTCCTGTTTCCACTCGGGTATCATAATTGGTTGAAGCAAACTGGAAGGTACTTGGTGTTCAGCCTTTACTTACTGACAAATCAAACATCTTCAAATGAATTCTGAAATATCTTTCTTCATTCTCGGCCACCAATACAATTGCTTCAAGTCATTATACATCTTGGTACTACCCGGATGTACAGATAGACATCCATTATGTGCCTCATAAAAATTCTCCTAATAAGCTCCTCTTTTCTGTGACACAAACTCTATCTTTAAACATAAAATATCCATCGAATTAATCCAAAAGTCAGATTCAACATCTGACTCGCATTGAGTTCTCTTGGCTTGTAACTCTTTGTCTTCTTTTTGAGCTTTAGTGATCTCTTGAAGGAACATTGGTCTAGCTTTTAACTCAGCTAGAATAGAACCATTGTCATATAAGGTCATCTGTGAATTCATTGCCCTTAATGCAAAAAGGGACTTCCTTCTCAACGCATCGGTGACCACATTCGCCTTTCCTAGATAGTAGTCAATGACCAACTCATAGTCTTTTATCAACTCTAACCATCTCTGTTTCTTTAAGTTCAACTCTTTCTGTGTCATCAAGTACTTGGACTTTTGTGATCAAGAAAATCGACATCTTTCACCATATAAATGGTGTCTCCAAATCTTCAAAGGGAAGACTATGGCGCCAACTCTAAATCATGCGCTTGATAATTCTTCTCATGAGGCTTCAACTGTCTTGAGGCATAAGCAACCACCTTGCCCTTTTGCTTGAGTATTACGTACCTAATCCATCTAAAGATGCATCATCAGAATCAAAAATTCTTTCCCTGTCTTCGGGTTGTACTAAAATTGAGCTTCACAACATTGCTTTCAATTTCTCAAACTTTGTTGGAATCTTTCCGTCACTCAAACTTTACATTTTTCTCAGAATAATTTAGTCATCGGGTTGCGATCATAGAAAACCCCTTGACAAATCGTTAGTAATAGCCGGCTAGGCCTAAGAAACTCCTAATCTCAGAGATATTACTCGGTGGTTTCCAGTCCATTATAGTTGAAATCTTGCTTGGATCCACTCAGACTCCATCTCCTGAGAAAATATGTCCAAGAAATCCTACTTCCTTGAGCCAAATTTCACTTTTACTAAACTTGGCATGCAACTGATTTTCTCGTAGAATCTGTAAAACTGTCCGTAGGTGCTCAACATGCTCATTCTCATCCCGGGAATAAATCAATATGTCGCCAATGAAAACGACTACAAACTTGTCGAGGTAGGGTCTAAAGATGCGGTTCATTAAGTCCATGAATACCGCAAGAGCATTGGTCAAACCAAAGGCATGACTAAGAATTCATAATGCCCATATCTTGTTCGAAAAGTCGATTGGACACATCCAATCCTTTACTCTTAAGCGATAATACCACGATCTCAAGTCTATTTTGAAGAACACATTAGCTCCTTTCAATTGATCAAACAAATCATCGATCCTAGGCAATGGGTACTTGTTCTTCACTGTCACTTTATTAAGTTGACGGTAATCTATGCACAATCTCATGGTGCCAACTTTCTTTTTCACAAATAAAACTAGAGCACCCCAGGGAGAACAACTCGGCCGAGCAAAGCCTTTATCTATCAACTCTTGCAACTGTATCTTCAGCTCTTTCAACTCTGTTGGAGTCATTCTGCAAGGAGTAATAGATATCGGTGCAGTACCGGAAGCTAGCTCAATATTGAACTCAACCTCCCTAACTAGTCGTAGTCCTGGTAAATGCTCAGGAAAAACATCCACGTACTCACATACTATCGGTACTGACTCAATCTTTAGCTCTGTTTCTTTATCTTTCATCACAAAGGCCAGATATGCTTCATACCCTTTTCTTAAGTATCTCTGTGCCATCATATAAGAAATCATTACCGACGACGTACTCTATTCATCAGATTCTATATGAAGAGTGTATCCATTCTCATATCTCATCTCAATGTATTTCTTCCTACAATTAACTATTACATCATGGGTGGTCAACCAGTCCATACCAAGAATGATGTCAAACTCATCAAATGGTAGGAACATAAGATTTGCTTTAAAATAATTACCTCTAATCATTAATGGACAATATTTACATACTTCATTAACTAACACTCGCTGGCCTAAAAGATTAGACACCTTAACCGTAAATTTTATAGAATCAATAGACATATTTATACTGGATACTAGTTTCATACAAATATAAGAGTGGGTGGATCCGAGATCTATTAAAGCAATAACTTTGATATCATAAAGAGAAAAGGTACCCGTAATAACATCAGGAGAAGATGCCTCATCACGAGCGTGAATGGTATAAGTCCTCGCAGGTGCCCTACCCCCACTCCCCGAGTTTCTCTGCGGTCTGCCTATGACCATACCCCCAGATCTCGGGTTCTGAGTTCTCTCTTCTTTCTTCATCTCAGGACAATCTTGGGAACCACATCTAAAATAAGCATTTTCATGCGCTCGATATTCACCGAGATGATGCATGCCACACTGTGGGCATTCAGGTCTATCAGATCGAATGATCCCCACACTACCAACTGAAGTAGTCTGTGCTTTATTCCCCGAATTCTGCTTACTCTTGTCCTTCTTTGAAAACCCAGTGGAAGTAGCCTATCGGGTAGGGAAATCTCTTGACTTCTTGGATGAAGATTGGAATGACTTATTCCATTGTCTCTTTCTGACGCCACGAGACTCCATTTCAAATTTTCTTCTCTTTACTAACTCTTCAAATTTTACAAGCCCTCTCCACTAACACCACAAATTCTTTTAATTCGAGGACAGAATAATAACTTGATATCATCATTTAGTCCATCTTGAAATCTCTTACTCATGATGGCTTTAGTGGACGTGTATTCTCGAGTGTATTTTCCGAGTCGTACAAACTCTCACTCATAATCAGTCACTAACATCTTGCCTTGTTTTAGTTCTAGGAATTCCTTCCTTTTCTGGTCCAAGAATCTTTGACTGATATACTTTTTCTTGAACTCTTCTTGGAAAAATTCCCATGTGACCTTTTCCTCTCAGATTACGTATACAAGGGTGTTCCACCATTGATAGGCAACATCTCTTAAAAGAGAAACTACACACTTTATACATTCCTCAGGTGTGCATGACAACTCATTAAATACCCTGATAGTATTTTCTATCCAGAACTCAGCCTTTTCTAGATCATCATCTTTTCTAGCCCAGAATTCTTCTGCCCCATGTTTCCTGATCCTATCAATTGGAGGTTTGTCTCTTCTTACCACCTCTACTACTTGAGGGACTACAGGGATAGGTTGTGAAATAGGCAGGGTGGAGAGGTTTGTATATTCGGGTTCGTACGAATGACTTTTGTGTACCACATATTCATCATATGGAGGAAGGCTTCTCTAGCCTCTTCTTTTCCTCCTTGACTCACTGTAGTGGGTCTATTCTCATTCTCATTAGGCACAGTCCCTTCAGCAGGAGTCGGCACATTACTTTTTACATCATCCGCCTCAACTCTTTTGGGATCCAGTTACCATATGTATAAACATAATTTAAGTCGTCAGGAGTCGTCACACTATCATTATAAAAACATTCTTACATATGGCAAGTATAGCTAGACTCGTTCTCGTGCTACGTTAGTTCTAGAACAGACCAAAACGTAGCTCTGATACCACTAAATGTAAGACCCCATACCCGAGTCCGATGCTAAGACTGGATACGAAACATTACCATGCTTGAACTTACTTAAAACATGTACTTACTTGCTATAAAATTTTGTTTCGAATTAAAAACTTCTCTTTCTTAGTCTAATCATACATTTCATGGGCCTACAAGGCCTTAAACACGTATCTGGAAACTTTTGAAACTCAAATGAAAACTTTTCCTTAAAACAGGGGTCACACGCCCATGTGACTTGGGACACGCCCGTGTACCCCTAACACATGCCCGTGTCTTCCACCTGTGGTCGACACTGACTAATTACACACGGCCTTGACACGCCCGTGGATGTAAACCATGTGCTATGCCTTGATATACTAACTTATTCACACGGTCTGGGGCACACGCCCATGTTCTGACCATGTATCACACAGGGCCTAAACAAATGACCGTGGGATTTGCCCGTTGCCTATTCTGACTTAAAACACTAAGGTGCAGTGGTACGACGCCTAGACACACACCGTGTGTCAACCGTGGGCACTTAGAGGCTATTTACCAAGCCAATTGCCACCTCAAATCAAGACCAAACTCATGCTCAATTCAATACATTTTTCATAAACATTATTACATGCTTCATTGATCTCAATAAACATACATACTTAGTCAATTTTGGCCAATCAGTTAGCCATGTACAAAAGAATAATAAACTTAATAGCCAACACTTTGGCTCTTCTTAGAACATATTCTCAAAATGAAATGCTTCCTATACGTGCCATACTTAGTAAAATAACTTGGCTATACCAAAATAACGATTGATAGTGTACACTAAGCTCCGATGACGATGATCCATGAGATTGACTTGGCGGAACTACATAGAAATAAAGAATAAAAGACATAAGCATTTAGCTTAGTAAGTTTGCATAAAATGCACATAGCAACATACTTGATTTATATAAACCATTTGACATAAACTATGGTACCATAGATTTCAGCTATAAAGCTTACTTACTCATACTGAATCTTACATATCTCATGATACTTACTAATCTCATCCTCGTGAGATAAATAAGGTACCAGTATCACTTGATCACATTGATTAGTATAATTTAACATGATATTCATAAATCTTTCATTCATCATTCATAACCGGGAAATGCTCATTTACAACTTATAGTAGTTTTGCTTACTTAGTTTTCTTATTATCTCATTTGAGCTTAACTCTTTTGCCCGATGAATTTATATGAATAACCGAGGATACAAGATCTCGACCCACACATAACTTGATGCCAAAGCCATATCCTAGATACGGTCTTACATGGAATTTCTCATCTTGGTTTTGAGGCATGTCTTGACATGGACTCATACGAAGTCTTTTTCATGTGTTCCCTTGGGAACTTATCATTACCATGTCTCGACATGGTTTTACTTGGTATCTTTACTCATGAACTGGTCAATGCCAAGCCTTGGCTTGGAAATTCATGAAATCTTCCTTGTTCTCACCAATGCCATGCCTTGGCTTGGACTTACATGGGATCTCTATCTCTTGATAGCTTTTCAATGCCAAGACTTGTCTTGGACTTACATGACATCTTTGCTTGGAGACTCACCAATGCCATGCCTTGGCTTGGGCTTATATGGGTCTTCATCTCATTATAACTCTTCAAAGCCAAGACTTTTCTTGGTCTTACATGATAACTCGCTTGTTTGCCGATGCCATGCCTTAGCTTGGTCTTATACGGACTTTCTAATTTCATGTGATAGATCGAGTATCCTAGGTAATTCATCTTCAATTGGGACTTTCTCATTCTTAATCTTATTAATTTCTTTATTTAACATAACATTAAACATTCTCATGATAATATCAGACATTACACTAAGCAGTTCAATGATATAAATCATAAAGCTTAGAAATCATACAAACTTACCTCAATATACAAAATGTATGTAGATATGCAATTTAGTCCTCGACTTTGTTCTTGCCTCGATTTCGATCCGGGCTTTGTTTTTCTTGATCTATAATAATAATTCAACTCATTTAATAATCACATTGACTAAATTGGCCCTTAAACATACTTTGGCAAAATTACTATTTTGTCCCTAAACTTTCTCATATTTGCACTTTTGCCCCAAGGCTCAGAAATGATTCTCATTCAAGTTTCATAACCTTCATGCTTAGTGACTCATTATCTCAACTATAGCAACAAAGAAATTCTCACTATTTCTACCATGTATGACCAAATCTCATAAATTAACAAACTAGTCCCTACATGCATTTTTCATGAATTTCACATAGAAAAAGATGTTTATCTAACATCAAACTCTCATAATCTTCCATAATACATCATTTAACATGCATGTCATTCACGGGTATACTTTTGAACATGCATCTTAGCTCAACTTATAGCTAAAAATAGCTAATTCATAATGCGAGAACTCCAAAATACGTAAGAATATTAAAAACTGGACTAAGATAAACTTACTAGCAAGCTTGAAAAATTGAAGAACCCTAGCTATGGCTTCCTTCAAATTTTGAGCAATAAGGGGAAGAAGATGAATAGATTTTTTTATCATCTTTTTCCCATTTTAATCATTTAAATTGGTAACAACCAAAATGCCCTTCTCTCTAATTTTTCACAATTTACTATCTTATGTCCAATTTTGTCCAAAAATTATAATTTGGGCAAATTGCTACTTAAGGACTTCTAATTGATATTCTAAATCTATTTCATACAAAAAGCTTCTAGAAACTCATATTTTGTAACTTTTTCAATTTAGTCCTTTTGGACCATTCAACCTCAATTTAACAAAATTGCTTCATGAAACTTTCACACTAACATGAAAACATGGCATAAACCTTAAAAACTCATAAATTCACCTCACATTCGTGGCCTTACACCACTATTTTGACTAGGCCCTAAATCAGGCTGTTACATTCCCCACATTCGGCCAAGACTCCTACACACCTCCAACTCCCTCAAACATTCCACCTATTCCTCCTAGAATTACTCCCAGCCTCCCATTCGAAATTGTTGACCAATTCTTCAACCTCCTATGCAGAGTTTGATCCACACTCTACCTTTTGCACCTTCGAGACATAAAATAAAAGCCCCCATTTGCTTGCCATGGGATTCAATCCCACTCCCTTGCCATCTTAGTGACGCCACCACCATCAAGCCACAAGCTCTCTTTGTGCCATAGAACACAGACAATTATACATAAGTCCCATCGCTAACTCGTCAATTTCACTTATGAGCAAAATTAAAATTTTTCCAAGGTTCGCACTCAAACCTGTGCTTAATAAAACCCCAAACACACTCAAATAATCGCCTGCTCAAGCACATCATGGAATTTAAGCAATTTCAAAGAAAATTCTAAACCCCCATTTTGGGGCATTACACTCTCCGTTGTCGATTAGGGTCACGAGCATTACTAACATGTAATACAATTAATCAATCATAATTACATATATATATACTAGCCATTAACAATATAGTATACAGGGGCATGTCACAAATAATCAGATCATATCATACTAAAATATTATACAATCAAATAATGATTCATGCTATGCAATGCTAAGCTTAGTCTTCTACTATCTACACCATTATCACTATTTATACATTGCTAAAATTTAGTCTTCCACTGTCTACACTCTTATCACTATTTATACATTGCTAAAATTTACTCTTCCACTATCTACACTCTTATCACTATTTATCCCTTCTTGATGTCAGAATTCGGATACATACAAAACTATTCCAATTATTAGCATTAGAGTATTAGTCTGCACTCCTTTTACGATTATCATTTTAATTTATCTTTGATGATGTTAGTGGAATGCACTTAATTTAGGTTTGCTAATCCACCCCAATACTGTAGTAAAATTATTCAGACAAATTTCTATTTTGAGTCTTCGGGACCTTAAAAGTAGTTTAAATATAGTCAGGGACTAATTTGAAATAATTTTGGAAGTTTAGGAAATAATTACAAAAATTTTGATATTAGGGTTCACACACCCGTGTGGCCAGGCCGTGTGCCTCACATGGCTGAGACACACGCCCGTGTCTCAGGCCATGTAACTCTTTGACTTGGGACACACGCCCGTGTGTGTTGCTCGTGTGTGACACATGCCCGTGTGGTCAGGCCGTGTACAACCAAAAATACTTTAAAATTCAAGTTTACCATTTCCTACTTACTTAACTGTAACACCTCAAACTCTCACAAGACACCACGATCGAATCTAGTATGCTATAGGAAAATGTATTTGAGAGGTTTAGGTTTAGGTTAAAAGTTTGATGAAAACTCTTCAGATGTTTTGTTCTTGTAGAAAACTTGAGCGATTGTTTAAAAAGCGATAGTGTACTTGAAAACCCGGAATTTTGAAAACTTAGTTGAGTCTAATAGTAAAATCAATTTATATCATTTGGAAATTTGAGTTTATCCTTTTTAGTTGCTTGAAAACATTCTAAACTTAGTGTAAATTTGGAAATCATTTGAGTTGCATTCATTTTAAATTAGAGCGTGTTACCCGATGGTAAAGTTTAAAACATGTCGCTTTATAGTTTTGAAAACCTTATCTTTCCAAGTTTTACTCAATATTAACCCAATTATTTGTTAAGGCATATTTGAAATCAAATTTAAGCACATGAACACCCAAAGTAAAATTTAAAAAGGCCTTTTACAACCCTACAAAACCAAATGGATATAAATGAAGTAAAGTACCAAGTTTAAAATCAAGCAAATCCGACTTTTATTCATGGCATGGTCACCTCGAGTCCACCCGGCTCGTGGTTCCGCGATCTATGTGTCACCGAAATGATAAGGAGAAGGTGAGTCGTAAGACTCAAAGGCATAAATCCCTCCTAAGATATGCAACATACTAACACACATCATAACAAAACAACACAATTAATGCACTGATCCTAACCATCCAGTAACACCTTTTCTACCCCTGTGGTACCAAACCACCGATGGTGCCAAACCACTAGTGACCCAAAGTCATGATATCCATCAATGTGGTGCTAAACCACCGTGACCCAAAGTCACGAATAATCAATCAATGTGGGGCCAACCCACATGTGATACCAAATCACGGGCGACAATCCCAGATCTCAACAAGTGGGGCCAACCCACGGTGGTGTTAAACCATAGAGACGAGTCGCCATGAGGTGCCAAACCTCCGTGTCCCAAAGACACAAGTGTGATATTAAATCACCGTGACCGCAATCACGAATCATATGATGGGGCCAACCCATCGTGTGATACC
This sequence comes from Gossypium rotundifolium, assembly GCA_025506655.1. Lineage (NCBI taxonomy): Eukaryota > Viridiplantae > Streptophyta > Magnoliopsida > Malvales > Malvaceae > Gossypium > Gossypium rotundifolium. Next base: position 45,827,820 of record CP106726.1, read on the forward strand.
AAACCACTAGCGCCAATCCCGTAATATCAACCGTGGGGCCAACCCATCGTGGTGCTAAGCCATCGGGACGAGACGCGGAGGTGCCAAACCTCCGTGACCCAAAGCCACAATAATCAATCTGTGGTACCAAACCACCGGAGGTGCTAAACCTCCGTGTCCGAAAGACACGGATATCATATTCCCCTCCTCTCATATCACCCAATAACATATCATACTAATGCAAATCGTGTAACTCATGCAATCATGCTCACATGCTTAATATGGCATCTCATAATACATACACCATAAATCATGATATCATATATCACTACAGATCTCATAATGAAACGGACTTACCCGAATCAGGCACATACCCCATCGGTATCATATCAATCCTCATACTGCTTTTGATCTTAATAGACAATCGGGTTTATTAAATATATTACTAAGTAAAAGTGTGTTAGTTTACACACCGCTATAACGCAAGCTTAATCCCAAAGAACCGCTTAAATCCCTCGATTACCTTGCTCTTAAAATCCACCAAACACGAAATTAGCACCTAGACCATTCCGCCAAAACCATTAAACCAAAGGGTTAGCATTTGAACCCTTATTTTACCCTTGGTTTGGTTTCCTACCAAAACCCAAACCACACAAAGGATTCCTTAGCCAAACGGCCACACCCTAACAAGAAAACGGTTAATCCTTTGAAGACTTGGTGTAATGAAAACTAAACTAATAGACTAAAAGAACCCACTCTTACCACTCTTACCAAACGATCAACCAATGATGATCGCTTCACTTGATTGCCACCAAAATCCAAAGGCTCTATATCAAATCAATTCAACACAAAAGATTAACTCCCTTCAAGCAATACCCAAAATCGGCATTTATCCAAACCGAAATCAACAAAGAACAAGGGAGGAAAGGGATAGCTTTTCGGCCAAAAACTCACCTTCTTCAACGATTACAAAACACCAGATGAGAACCAACACCACACCAAAATACCGCCACAAGAAAACCACTAGAGAGAGAAGAGATTGGCCCAACACTTAAACAAGAAGGAAAAGGATTCGCCAAGGTGTTTAACACGCTTATGTACGGCTTGAGTGGAAAGAAAGGAGAGTAGAGGTGAGAAGAAATAGAAGCTACTAAGAATGGGGTTTGAGAGAAGGAAAAGGAGGTTTGAAGGACAAGTTGGGAGGGTTTCGCTTAAGAGAAATGGGAAGAAACAAATGGAGACAATCGCAAGGAGTTTTGGAAAAGAAAGAAAATAAAAGATGAATAGAGGAGGGTGCTTTCTTGCCACACGAATGAAGATAGAAGAAGAAATGGGAAAGAACATTCGCCACAAACACAAAATGTAGAAAACATAAGTGTAAAATTAAGCAAATAGAGTTGCTTGAGGTTTGGTTTCAAGAAGCAAAATGGAAGAGTTTTTCTTGAAATTCGCTTAGGCTATTGACAAAAAAGGAAAGAATTTTGGCTTACTAAACTTTTGAACAAAACACCAAAATGCCAAGGTAAAATTTGCACACTCCCACTACACCTACCAACCGCCACTCCCCAAAATCTCTCCAATATTCGCCACCACTCCCCAAACACTCACAACCACTCATTCAAATCACTTTGAACAAGTCTCCTCCTAAAATCACTCTCCACCCACTATTCAAAGTGATTGACTTGGTCCATGGCGAGTTTGAACCGCCTACAACTTCTCCCTCCATGCCACAAAATGGAAGCAAAATGTGGGCATTCTGCAGCTTGAACACAGGACCTCCTCCCCGCAAGTGGCGCACACACATAAGCCTCAAGTGGCGCCTATCCTGCCACTCCACCAGCTCCTTACTTGTGCTAACATTTATCAAATAAAACCTTTAAACCCTAGCTTCCTCAGCTCCTCCCACCTAAGCCTAAAAACTGAAATTTTTCCTACCACTCTGGCTTACCCCTAGCTTACAACTAAGCCCCAAAACACCGTAACAACAACATAGCAGCCAATGACATGAAAATAATGCCACAATAAAATAGCCCCTATCCCGTGATATTACGCTTCTACCCTTAAAATAATTTCGCCTCGAAATTACCAGTCAAGAGTTGCGTATTGTTGTCTCATCACATCCCCTGTTCCACATAGCTTCTTCCATGCCATGATTCCGCCATAGTACCTTTACCAAAGGCACAGACTTCCTACGCAGAACCTTCACATCTCGATCTAGAATCGCATGTGTTCTTCCTCCATGGTCAAATCTGATTTACCTCGATCTCTTCCATCGCTACCACGCATGATGGATCTCGAACGATATCGCCTAAGCATCAAACGTGAAATACATCGTGAATCGCTTAGCTCATTGGCAACTCAAGTCGATACTCTACCGATCCCACTCGCTCAAGCACTTTATATGACCCCAATAAACCTCGACTTAACTTGCCTTTCCTTCCGAACCTCAACACTTTCTTCCATGGCGAGACCTTCAAAAACTTGATCTCCCACAACAAATTCTATATCTCTCCGCTTAAGATTGGCATAAGATCGCCGCCATCCAAGCTTCCTTCAATCGAGCTCGAATCAACTTAACCTTGTCTTCGGTCTCAAAGAACAAACTCGTCCCAACAACCGACGTTCACCCACCTCCGCCCAAAGAAGTAGGTGAGCGACACTTCCTCGCCATACAACGCCTCATATGGTGCCATCTTGATGCTTGCTTGGTAACTATTGTTGTAGGTAAACCTGCTAATGGCGTAAACTCCTCCCAACTACCTCAAGTCCGTAACACAACCTCTCAAAGATATCCTCTAAGATCTCGAATAACCCTTTCCGATCGCCCGCCGATTGTGGGTGAAAAGTCGTCTTGAAATCCAACCGTGTACCTAGAGCACGATGTAACGCTTTCGTAACCTCGACGAATCTGGGATCCCTATCCGAGATGATCGACATCGCACATCGTGCACCTCACTATCTCGACACATACGACTTCGCTAACCTCTAAAGTGAGTAATCCACCTCACCGGATAAAGTGAGCTGATTTAGTCGACGATCCACAATTACCCAAACTGAATCCTTCTTGCTTGTTGTAAGCAAGAATCCACCGATGAAATCCATAGTTATCCTTTCCCACTTCCATCGAGGAATCTTCACCGGTCAAGCAACCCTTACGAATCGATGTTCAACCTTAACTCGCCGACATGTCGCACTTCCCCACAAACTCGCACTTCCTCTTCGCATCTTACCACCAAAATCGCTTTTTAGATCCCGATACATCTTATCGCCTCCAGATGCATAGCGTAGGGTCATGCTATGTAAGGCCCTAAAGAATCTTCGCTTAACTCAATATCCCCAGATACAAGCTCTCCCCGAAAACACAAAGACTCCATCACTAGACAAATCAGAACCCTCCAAACCACCATTCTGCACTTGTGACCTCTCAAGACTCAAAACCTCATCCTCTAACTGCTTTCTCTCGATCCGCTTCAACCCAAGTAGGCTTAACTCGCAGCTCGCCAATACTTCGTAAATCATACAAACTCAAATGGGCAAACATCGCCTTAAGTTCAAGAATAACCTTACGGCTCAATGTGTTCGCCACCACATTAGCCTTGCCCGGATGATACTCAATCGAATAATAGTAGTCCTTTAGCAACTCAATCCATCAATACGCCTCAGATTCAAATCTTTCGAGTCAAAAGGTACTTCAGACTCTTGTGATCTGTAGACTATCGATCTCTCCGCATAATTAATGCCTCCAACTCTTCAAAGTTAAGACTACGTACCGCTAACTCCAGATCGTGCGTCAGATAATTGACCACATGCGGCCTCAACTGTCGAGATGCGTAAGCCACAACCTTCCCTTTTTGCACCAGCACACAACCCAAACCTGTATGTGATGCATAGCAATATACTGTGAATTCCTTTCCGCCTCAAAGTTGAATTAGAACCGAGCTTGGTCAAAATCTTCTTCAACTTGTCGAAACTCTCCCGCCGCTTCTCAATCTAAACGAACGGAACCCTTTTCTTAACAATTTGGTCATCGGTCTTTGCGATCAACGAGAATCCTTCTACAAATCTTCTAGAGTATCCTCGCCAAGCCCGTAAAACTCCGAATCTCGACCATCGACTTAGGCGGCTTCCAATCCAAAACTACCTCAATCTTTCGAGGATCCACTCTAATCCCCTCAGTCGACACTACATGACCCAAGAAGGTCACCACTCTAAGCCAAAACTCGCATTTACTAAACTTTGCATAAAGCTATTTCTCCTCGAATCGCAATACCACCCAAGAATGTGCATCATGCTCCTCCTCGCCCTTGAATACACCAAGATGTCGTTAATAAAAACCACGATTTAATCGATCCAAATATCTTTGAACACCCTATTCATCATATCCATGAATGCCGCCACAGATTAGTCAACCCAAAGCGGTATTACTAAGAACTCATAGTGCCCATACCGAGTACTAAACGCCGCCTTATAGATATCCGCCTCCTTCACCTTTAATCGGTGATACCTGCACCTTAAATCAATCTTTGAGAATACCGATTCACCCTTCAAATTGATCAAACAAGTCATCTATCCGTGGCAGTGGATACTTGTTTTTGATCGTTAGCTTATTCAATTGGCGGTAGTCTATACACATCCGCATAGTACCGCTTTTCTTCTTAACAAAGAGTACCAAGGCGCCCCAAGGCGTAAACACTTGTCTCGTAAAGCCTCGATCCAACAACTCTCGGATCTCGAGCCTTAAGCTCTACTAACTCCTTTGGCGCCATCCTATACAGAGTAATAGACATCGGCCGCTCCGTAATAAATCTATTTCAACTCTACCTCACGATCCGGTGGCAAACCCGAAAGCTCCTCAGAAACACATCAAGAATTCCTAACCGTCCAACCTTCTCTACAAGCAGACTCTTTAGCCTCCAAGGCATACACATGAACCACATATGCTTCACGATTTCTTTCTCGACCATCTTCTCACCTTCAGAGCAGATACACATTGGATAGGTAGTCCCTCCTATTACCTATCATGACCACTTCATCACCTTTCGACGTCTTTAGAACCATGCGCTTAGCCACGCAATCCAACTTCGCTTGGTACTTAACCAACCAGTCCATCCCAAGAATCAGATCGAACTCCCCAAACGGTAGTTCCATCAGATCAGCCACAAGCACTACCCCTTGGAGTTCTAGAGGTACATCTCTATGCAGCTTATCTACAACTACAGAGTGACCTAAAGGGTTAATTATGGTCATCTGCCTAGAAGATATCTCAGAGTCTAGATCCATGGTCTTCACTATGCTACTTGCCACGTATGAATGCGTTGAACCCACATCAATCAAAGTAGTAAATGGAGAACCAAAGATTAAGAACGTACCAGTTATGAAGTCCGGTGCGTCGCCCTCCTCTCGGCGCCTCGCTGCATACACTAGCCCAGGCTGTTTGGCCTCGATCACCTACACCTCTCGCCCAAAGTGCTCCACTACCCACTGTAACCATTACCTCCTCTCGCCATTATCACGGCCCCTCTGTGGTGGCGGTCTATTATTCCCGAATCGAGTACTACGACCTCGATGAATCCTAGCCAACTTACGGACAGTCCCTCACACGGTGACCCAGAGCCACACTCAAAGCACCCTTTTCCACCGGTCCAAAGATCCTCCCTAATGAGATTTCCCCACTGTTACATTGTGGCGGTCCCACGATTAGCAAGAATGCCCTACCAGATCGATTTGGCCCACTGTCTAGCCCTTTTCTCGAGGATTACCGACGACCCATAAGATCAAAAACTCCGCTTTGCCTATTCCTATCCAAGTTTCGCCTCACGGACTCTTTAACCCTTGGCTACCTTAGCCTTCTCAACCAGATTCAGAACTCACGCCTCTGCCGTGGAGCAATCAGCAACCTTAATTCATCGCTAGACCATCCTCGAAACGAACACACCTCTCGTGTTTAGTAGCCACCATACCCATAGCATACCGACTCAGCCTCAAGAACTCTATCTCGTACTCCGACACAGACTTACTTCCATCAAATTTCGTAAATGCCTTTCATTGATCATTAATGTAGCTAGCTCCAATGTACTTTTTCTAATATGCAGCCTTGAAATAATCTCAAGTAAGGTCTTTCGCTGCAGCACTGTCCCGAACCGTGAGCCACCACTGGTATGACTCATCTCGAAGAAGTGATACTATCCCTTTAGTTTCTCTTCAGCATCAAGTCTAAATCGTCCATGATCCGCTCTGTCGCCTCCACCAATATTCGGTAGGCTTTGAGCAACACCGTAAACACCTCTAATACCTCGGTCCGCTTGCTCAAGTCGTTCGAGCACGTATTTTTGAGCTCCGCACTCTACCGCCTCCCACTACCCTTTCCGAACTCGCAAAGATCGCTGCGACACCTCGCCGTCCCAGCCTGTTCCTTAAACTCACCACCTCCAGCTAGTGGCGATACTAGTATCTCATTCTCGACCCCGACTGCATCCTACGAGTTCGAAACTGTCATCCTACCTCGACCACGCCCACCTCTAGCGCCATGACTAAGATCTCTACTTGTCCGATTTAAAGAATTTTATGCATCAAGAGTTATTCCAATCGCTTAAAAGCAAAGTCTTATGAATATCGCTTAAAGAAGTTTTATTTTCGCAAGTCCACGAGTCCTATTGATTTCAGCTTAAAGTAGTTTACTACCGCTAGTCATTCGGTCACATCACATCAAAATCTCAAGCAATAATAAGGGTACTTACAGGCGATTGGTGCCGAGTCTCGGTGCCATGCCTTTCAAACCATATTCTTTAAAACCAAGACACTTAAAACCGAATTCAAAACATTTTGGGCCTTGGGCCACAAACAGCCTTTGAACTTAGCTCGATACCACAATTGTAACACCCCAAACCCGATCAAGACACCATTCACCTAATACGGTATGCTACGGGGAAAATGTATTTGAGAGGTTTAGGTTTCGGTTAAAAGTTTGATGAAAACTCTTCTGTATGTTTTGTTCTTGTAGAAAACTTGAGCATGATTGTTTAAAAAGCGATAGTGTACTTGAAAACCCGAGAATTTTAAAAACTTAGTTGAGTCTAATAGTAAAATCAATTTATATCATTTGGAAATTCGAGTTTATCCTTTTTAGTTGCTTGAAAACATTCTGAACTTAGTGTAAATTTGGAAATCATTCGAGTTGCATTCATTTTAAATTAGAGCGTGTTACCCGATGGTAAAGTTTAAAACATGTCGCTTTGTAGTTTTGAAAACCTTATCTTTCCAAGTTTTACTCAATATTAACCCAATTATTTGTTAAGGCATATTTGAAATCAAATTTAAGCACATGAACACCCAAAGTAAAATTTAAAAAGGCCTTTTACAACCCAACAAAACCAAATGGATATAAATAAAGTAAAGTACCAAGTTTAAAATCAGTGCAAATCTGACTTTTATTCATGGCATGGTCACCTCGAGTCCACCCGGCTCTGTGTCCGCGATCTAAGTGTCACCAAATGATAAGGGAGAAGGTGAGTCATAAGACTCAAAGGCATAAACCCTCCCCAGATATGCAACATGCTAACACACATCATAACAAAGCAACACAATTAATGCACCCGATCCTAACCATCCGTAACACCTTTTCTACCCGTGTGGTACCAAACCACCGGTGGTTCCAAACCACCGTGACCCAAAGTCACGATATCCACCAATGTGGTGCTAAACATTTGGTGACCCAAAGTCACGAATAATCAATCAGTGGGGCCAACCCACGTGTGATACCAAATCACCGGCGATAATCCCAGATCTCAACAGTGGGGCCAACCCACGGTGGTGTTAAACCATAGGACGAGTCGCTATGAGGTGCCAAACCTCCGTGTCCCAAAGACACAAGTGTGATGCCAAATCACCGGTGACCGCAAATACGAATCATATGATGGGGCCAACCCATCGTGTGATACCAAATCACTAGAGTCAATCCCGTAATATCAACCGTAGGGCCAACCCACTGTGGTGCTAAGCCACTGGGACGAGACTCGGAGGTGCCAAACCTCTCGTGACCCAAAGCCACAATAATCAATCTGTGGTACCAAACCACCGGAGGTGCTAAACCTCCGTGTCCCAAAGACACGGATATCATATTCCCCCTCCTCTCATATCACCCAATAACATATCATACTAATGCAAATCGTGCAACTCATGCAATCATGCCCACATGCTTAATATGGCATCTCATAATACATACACAATAAATCATGATATCATATATCACTATAGATCTCGTAATGAAACAGACTTACCCGAATCCGTGTACATACCCCATCGGGTATCATATCAATCCTCATATTGTTTTGATCTTAATAGACAATCAGGTTTATTAAATATATTACTAAGTAAAAAGTGTGTTAGTTTACACAGCTGCTATAACGCAAGCTAAATCCCAAAGAACCGGTTTAAATCCCTCGATTACCTTGCTCCTAAAATCGACCAAACACAAAATTAGCACCTAGACCATTCGGCCAAAACCATTAAACCAAAAGGGTTAGCGTTTGAACCCTTACCTTACCCTTGGTTTGATTTCCTACCAAAACCCGAACCACACAATGATTCCTTAGTCAAACGGCCACACCCTAACAAGAAAACGGTTAATCCTTTGAAGACTTGGTGTAATGAAAACTAAACTAATAGACTAAAAGAACCCACTCTTACCACTCTTACCAAACGATCAACCAATAATGACTGCTTCACTTGATTGCCACCAAAATCTAAAGGCTCTATACTGAAATCAATTCAACACAAAAGATTAACTCCCTTCAACCAATACCCAAAATCGGATTTATCCAAATCGAAATCAACAAAGAACAAGGAGGAAAGGGATAGCCTTTCGCCAAAAACTCACCTTCTTCAACGATTGCAAAACACCAGATGAGAACCAACACCACACCAAAATTCGCCACAAGAAAACCACTAGAGAGAGAAGAGATTCTACCAACACTTAAACAAGAAGGAAAAAGATTCGCCAAGGTGTTTAACACGCTTATGTACGGCTTGAGTGGAAAGAAAGGAGAGTAGAGGTGAGAAGAAATAGAAGCTACAGCAATGGGGTTTGAGAGAAGGAAAAGGAGGTTTGAAGGGACAAGTTGGGAGGGTTTCGGCTTAAGAGAAATGGGAAGAAACAAATGGAGACAATCGGCTAAGGAGTTTTGGAAAAGAAAGAAAATAAAAGATGAATAGAGGGAGGGTGCTTTGCCATACGAATGAAGATAGAAGAAGAAATGGGAAAGAACATTCGCCACAAACACAAAATGTAGAAAACACAAGTGCAAAATTCGCAAGTAGAGTTGCTTGAGGTTTCGATTTCAAGAAGCAAAAATGGAAGAGTTTTTCTTGAAATTTGGCTTAGGCTATTGACAAAAAAAAGGAAAGAATTTTGGCTTACTAAACTTTTGACCAAGAACACCAAAATGCCAAGGTAAAATTCGGCACACTTCCACTACACCTACCAACCGGCCACTCCCCCAAAATCTCTCCAATATTCGGCCACCACTCCCTAAACACTCACAACCACTCATTCAAATCACTTTGAACAAGTCTCCCTCCTAAAATCACTCTCCACCCACCATTCAAAGTGATTGACTTGGTCCATGGCAGAGTTTGAACTGCCTACAACTTCTCCCCTCTATGCCGACAAAATGGAAGCAAAATGTGGGCATTCTGCAGCTTGAACACGTGACCTCCTCCCCGCAAGTGGCGTCACACATAAGCCTCAAGTGGCGCCTATCCCGCCACTCCACCAGCTCCTTACTTGTGCTAACATTTACCAAATAAAACCTTTAAACCCCAGCTTCCTCGGCCTCCTCCCACCTAAGCCTAAAACCAAATTTTTCCTACCACTGCTTACCCCTAGCTTACAACTAAGCCCCAAAACACCCAGAACAACAACATAGCAGGGTAATGACATGCAAATAATGTCACAACAAAATAGCCCCTATCTCGGGATATTACATGGGCACTAAGCAACTCAATTACCAATCAGTTAACCTATTCAAAACACGATTAAACATGCCAAAATACACCAAATTCATCATGTAATATGCCTAACGAATGTACCCTCATTAGTACCACATTTTATATGTTCAAATACATCAACAACACATCAAACATTCAAGACTTTCATTCATATCACATTTACCATATTTGAACTAACATTCAACTTCTAAAGTTACCAAATATGAAGCTAAGCACATTCCAAGCATTATGCTAAGCTACCAAACTTTAAACTATCACATACCAAAATATAAACTAGGCTAAAATACCAACATAGCCTCAACCACAACCATATACACATTTAACCATCATTTCATTAGCAACTAAGTTAACCACACCTTAGAAACAATATCAACCAAAGACTTCCTAGGTACATGCCATTACAAAATGTAATATCACCACACTTGAGCTCAGGATTTATGATTTGATGCTGAGTCGATAATAATTCAAACAGTGCCTAGCTTGCGCACAGAAAACAAAACCACACGCTGAGTAAAACTTAGTGGTATTTCTATAATCTGAATAAGATAAACTTTATATAAGTATTTAAAATGCGAAGCGCAATAAGTAAGCTATGTTCATGCATTTCAATTCAATAGTATAGTTTTTGCTCATTCCTTATTCACATATACTAAATTTTCCCATGTTCAAATATATAAGTATATATCAATGTCATTTCATTTAAGATTTAAATACATTATCTCATGCAATGGCATGATTCATATCTTTGATCAATACTTGAATTTATTCAAGTTTCACATCTCATTTCATCGTTTCATATCTCATTTTTGATCTCATAATCGCTTTCTTATATTTTTCATTTTAATATTTTCTCATCTCATATTCATTTCTCATCTTTTCCATTTCAATATCAATCACATAAATTATTATTTTACTTTCCCCTATTAACGCGACACAAACTCGGATGGATACACGGATCCGACCAACACACCAGTTTGGCACCCAGTGCCTCATCGAATAAATCTAAAATAATAACTGTGCCCAACTCTATATAAATTGACACCTAGTGTCTCATCGGTTAAACCGAAACAAATTGGCACCTAGTGCCTCATCGACTCGAGGTCGAAGTAATCCCTGAACTCTTCATATCCTATGGCATTCCATCTATATCTGACTCAGCCCGATACAATTAATAGGGATTTATTTCACTTTTCAATACAACCAATGTCTCAATTTCATGAATATGTATCGTCACATATAAGCATATATTCAATTGGATAATAATCACATTTTTCCCAATACACATATATTCATAATCAACATGTTTCATAATATACAAAATCAATCCATTTCATTTCAATTATGAATTTAATTCAATTCCCAAGTACCAAAGTACTCACCTCAAATGCTTACCATATGCAAACAATTATATATGCAATAATCAACTATTTAATTCGGATTATAGAAACACATACTGTGATTTTCGAGCTATTCAACGTTGATTTTATCCTGTCCCTTTTTACTTGAGGATTGCGGTATGAGTTAGCAATTTGGATTTAAACTTCAAACCCCCTTAAGCCATGCGCTTCTTCTCCTTTTCTTTCGTTCTTCTTTCTTCTTTCTTTTCTTTGTTTAATTTGCATGCCTCTACTATCATTCGTTTTTTTTCTTTTATTATTATTATTATTATTATCAACTTTATATTATAACATATAATATATATACATGCATGTTACTTAGCCCATGGCCGGCCACCTATACACAAACAATAATTAAGTGGCACAATTGCTACTTTAGTCCCTTTAGTTTATTTCAATTTATAATTCAACTTTTAACCCTTACGCGATTTAGTCCCCAAACCTTAATAATTCCTAATTTTACAAAATTCACTAATCCAAAAATTAATTACATACTAAAATAACCTCGTGAATATTTAATCTAAGTATTTATGGGTCTGGTTTACGAAAATGAAGTCCCAAAAATAAACTTTTCGATACCCTTAACTCTCTGGTCGTTACAAAAAGTCCAAGAGAATTTTGCTGTTTGTTCTTTTCCTGGGTGGATTATGTAGACGCTGAGATATTATAGTTGCAGCTTGGAATTAACATCTCTGAATGAGATCCCATCAACAACGTCATTCATCACTATTAAATTTCTGAATGGTATTGTAACACCCCAAACTCGGCCTAGACGTTATGGTGGGATTTAGCATGTCACATCAAAGAGTTGTTTAAAAGCTATGTATTCGTTAAAAACTTTGTATCCTTTTTGAAACTCCAAATTTCGTTGTTTGTAAAAACAATATTTGCTTTAAGCGTATTCTTGTAAAGATGTTACTATTTTCAAAAACTTTATTTGTTTGCAGAAGTCTGACTTAAAGAATTAGGGAAACGTGATATTTTTGAAAACAGTTGTTATTGTTTTAAAACCCAGTGTTTAATCATTTAAGAATTCATAACTAGCAGAATTACAAAAATAAAGCTTAAAAAGAAAAAAATCCAATGGCCTTATTACACAAAATATTAACCCAAAAATAATAATATAAAGTAAATTAAAACTAAAATTACTAAGTTTCGTTATGAAGCAAATCCAGGAGATAGCCACCTCCGAGTCCTCCACACTCCAAATCCTCTAACTGGGATTACTTGCATGCTTAAAGGAAAGGGGTGAGTTACGAGAATTCAGTGTGTAATCCCTATAATGGTCACTATCTAGGCCTGAGCCCATACGGTATCAGTCTGGGCCTAAGCCCTATTCAGAAACAAGCTGGGCCTGAGCCCGAAAGCCATCTCAATGTATGTGAATATGTGAATATGTGCCCACCCCAATCCTACCAGCCGGCTAACTCTCCACCTGTATCAACCAATCACACCATGTAGGGACCATGTCAACCCACCCAGCAAATCCTCACCAATAATGCAATCAAGCTACTAATCGCGGTATATGTGGTTGAGCCACTAACACGGTAGGTGGCGATGCCACTTGAACGGTATGTGACAGAGCCACTAAAATGGTATGTGGCAGAGCCACTTTAACGATGCTTCCTGCAATCATCAAACCCAACCCATGCAACATGTTATGAATGCAGTGTATTACAAGTATAAACAGTATAAATAAAATCACGTACACGATATTTAACCACAATCAAGGGTATAACGGTAATTTTCACCCCTTCGGGGGTATTTCGGTAATTTTACACATCGAGGGTTTTTGAATAATTCACCCACTAAGGGTATTTTGATAATTTACTCCTGTAATAGCCTTTTCGAAGGCCAATGTCGCCTCGAGCAACTCGATCACCATTTTCGGTCAATACAATGTTGTTGGGCCTAAAACCCAATTTTAGCCCATCCGGGCCCACACGTTTGTGTGGCCCATTCTGCTCTTTTACGGTCTCAGTTTTGCAGACTTCGCAGTCGTAATAGTCCTTAGATAATTTTCCATCAATTGTGCTCATGTGGGCCCATTAGCCCATTGGGCCCACTTAGCCCGTTTCAGCTCGATAAGGCCCATTATGCCTCAATTAACGTGAGTGCTCGTGACACTCTCAACGATCTACTGCCATCACTAGTGGCTTAGCTTATCACTATGAGCGCACACACGCCTGAGTGCCTTAATTGCCGATGCTTCGGCATTTCAGCTTATGGCCAAATCATAGAACAACATATACTATCACAAATAATGATGTGAGATTACACACCTGATTATGAGTTGTGTTTTCCAATGCTTCCAAAACACCTATAGTGATAGTTGATAACAGGTTAGTCTCCACTTGATAAACGTAACTAGAAACACTTACTAGGCTAACTTCACTTACCACAATGCGATCTCCTTCAGCGCACCATGTCCTTGGCCCTATCCCTTGACTACGGAAATCAAGACCCTAACATTGTTCTGATGAACAAAACTATGATAGAAGACATCCATCATTTGGCCCCCCACAGAGAAAAGAGAGACCGAATTTCCTACCCAAGCAGCCACAAAAATCTTCACTAGAACAAAGTAAGAAAGCGTTTGAGTTCTTTACCCTTACCAAGGTACCACACAAAATCGACAATTGACCAACAAGGAGTTTCTACCATCACCAAAAGAGAACCAAAAGGAATTCGGTGTGGAGGAGGGTAAGTAGATTTGGCCTAGGCAATATGGAGTTGAATTTAGGAGTTTTGACTTTAGCAAAACAAAGAGAAGGAAGAAAGACAATAAGAGAAAAGAAATCGTTACCATGGCCAAAGAAGAGCCGAATGGGAAAGAGAGATTCGACAACCAAGAGTAGCAACTACGAACGAATGATGGAATTAAGAACAGGCGTGGAAGAAGAGAGGCTTAGCTATTTGGCTATTAGTAGGAGGAAAGGAGAAATAAAAATGGAACAAACCAAATAGATATGAACAAAAGTGAGAGGAGTATACGAAAGGTAGAAAAGTACACAAAGAGAAGAAGAAAATAATGTACCAAAAGAAAAGGACCTGAAATGCTCTAGACGAGAAACAAGAGCTGAAAATGGGAGAAAAGCAAAGTGAGAATTCAGCCACCAACACTACCCAAAATGCCTACCATTCTCCCTAGCCAAAAATGACTAGATTGAGTCCCCTCTCACGGCACAACTCTCCTACTCTCCCCACTCCTTGATCCACTCCACTATTTTCTCCTAGAATTCCACTCCTTCACCCATTTTAATTGTTTGACCCATTCTCCAACTACCATAGCAGATTTTTATCCCAACTCTGCCTCCTTCTCTCCCAAAGCATAAAATAAAAGCTTCCATATGCAGCTTGTGGGATTCGAACCCCTTCCCTCTATGCTTCCCACTTGACGCCACTCCACTCCACTCCACCATGAGCTCAACTTGTGTTAGTAAAACACACTTTAATTTACATAAGTCCTACTTCCAATAGCCCTCTCCGTCAAGGCCCAAAACCAAAATTTTTTCGTGGCTTAGACTTGAACCCAGTCCTCCCTAGAACCTTTAAACACGCTCAAATAACTAGCTAAACAAGCCCAAGACATGCAACTAATCAAAAATCACAAACCCCTAGTTTTTGGGATGTTACAATTCTACCCCCTTAAAGAAATTTTGGCCTCAAAATTTATCTGATCAAAATAGATGAGGGTATTGATGTAGCACAGCCTCTTCAGCTCCCATGTGGATTCCTTTGAACTGTGATTACGCCACAGCACCTTGACTAACATAACAGATTTATTTCTCAGCACCTTAACATCACGGTCCAAAATTTGCACCAGATCTTCTTCAAATCTCAAATCAGGTATTACCACAATTTCTTCCACCGGTACTATATGAGAAGGATTCGAACGGTAGTGCCTCAGCATAGAGACGTGGAATACATTATGTGTCTAGTTTAACTCAGGAGGTAGCTCAAGTTGATAAGCGACCGGTACAACACACTTTAATACCCGGTAAGGTCCGATGAATCTGGGGCTTAGCTTGCCCTTCTGCCCAAACCTTAAAATCTTCTTCTAGGGAGAAACTTTCAAAAAGACAAAATCTCCCACTGAGTACTCGATTTCTTTACACTTTAGATCTGCATTTGACTTTTGCCAGTCAAAAGCTTCTTTTAACCAACCCCGAATCAATTTCACATTCCCTTCAGTTTCTAAAATTAGCTCTGGACCCAACAGTCGCCGCTCACCCAATTCTGTCCAACAAGTAGGGGTACGACACCTACGCCTATATAATGCTTTGTATGGTGCCATCTGAATGTTGGATTGGTAGCTGTTGTTCTAAACAAACTCTGCCAACGATAAATAGTCCTCCCAACTACCTTTGAAATCAATCACACAACTTCTTAAAATGTCTTCAAGAATCAGATACCCTCTCTAATCGACCATCACCATGGATGGAATGCTATGCTAAAATCCAACCTTGTACCTAGAGCCTCATGTAACACTCTCCAGAATTGAGATGTTAATCTACGGTCCCTGTCCGAGATGATAAACATTGGCACCCTATATAACTTACAATCTCTGCCACATACAACTTTTCCAATTTCTGCAATGACTAGTCGGTGCGAACTAGTATGAAGTGGGCGGACTTAGTCAACCAATCAACAATTACCCATACCAAATCCTTCTTAGTAGGCGTCAGGGGTAGCCCACTAACAAAGTCCATGGTTACCCTCTTCCTCTTCCAGAGTGGAATCTTCACCGATTGCAGTAATCCAGAAGGTAGTTGATGCTCAGCCTTCACTTACTGCCATGTCAAACACTTAATTACGAAGTCGGTAACCTTTCACTTAAATCCTGGCCACCAGTACAATTCACGTAGATCTCGGTATAACTTATTTCCACTGGGATGCATAACGTATAGGCTACTATGCGCCTTCCGCAGAATCGATTGCCTTAACTCAGAGTCCTTCAGTACACAAAATTTTCCACGGAAGCATAATACCCCTTCACTATTCAGCCCAGAATCCTCAGTCTCCCCCCTCTTTACCTGTTGGAAATGAGAAACCAACGATTCATCCAACATCTGCTTCTCTTTAATCTGGCTAATCCAAGTCGGTTACACCTACAGTTCTTCTAACAAACTTCAGTCCTCAAATAGGCTGAGACGAGCAAACATTGCTCTTAGTCAGATACCACTTTTTGACTCAGTGAGTCTGCTACCACGTTGGCTTTTCCAGGATGATACTCAATTGAGCAATCATAATCCTTCAGCAACTATATCCATCTCTGTTGCCTAAGATTCAACTCCTTTTGGGTAAAAAGATACTTAAGACTCTTATGGTCACTGTAGATGATAGACATTTCCCCATACAAATAATGTGTCCATATCTTTAGTGCAAACGCTACCTCGGCTAATTCTAAGTCATGACTGGGGTAATTCACCTTGTGCGGCCTAAGTTGACGAGATGCATACGCCACCACCTTCCCCTCCTACATTAGTACACACCCCAAACCCGTGTGCGACGCATCACAATAGACAACGAGCTATTTTCCAACCTCTGGCTGTATTAATACTGGATCTTCAGTCAGAATCTTTTTCAACTTCTCAAAACTCTCCTGCTGTTTATCCGTCCAAACAAATGGTACCCCCTTACGTAGTAACTTAGTTAGGGGTGTAGCAATCAATGAAAACCCCTCAACGAACTGTCTGTAGTACCTAGCTAGACCCAGAAAACTTCAAATTTCAGATACTTACTTTGGTGGCTTCCAATCCAATACAGCCTCAACTTTTTGAGGATCAACCCTAATCCCCTCGATGGACACGACATGCCCCAAAAATGTCACCTATCGTAGCCAAAACTCGCACTTGCTAAATTTGGCGTAGATTTTTTCCCCTGAAACTCTGCAGAACAACTCAGAGATGTGAATCATGCTCCTTCTCAGTTCTTGAATACACCAGAATATCATCTATGAACACCAGCACGAACCACCCTAGGTAGGGTACGAAGACCCAGTTCATCATATCCATGAAAGTAGCTGGTGCATTCGTTAACCCAAACGGCATGACCAAAACTCGTAGTGTCCATAATGAGTCTTGAATGTTGTCTTGAGCACATCTACCTCCTTGACCCTTAGCTAATGGTACCCCAACTTTAGATCTATCTTGGAGAAAACTGAAGCTCCTCGCAGCTGATCAAACAGATCATCTATCCTTGGTAGTGGATATTTGTTCTTAATCGTTAACTTGTTCAACTGACGGTAGTCAATACACATACGCATTGACCCATCCTTCTTCTTCACGAACAATACTGGTGCTCCCCACGGAGACACACTCTGTCTGATAAATCCTTAATCCAAAAGCTCTTCGATCTGAGCTTTTAATTCCACTAGCTCCTTCTGTGCCATCCTATAAGGAGCGATAGACACCGAAGTCATACCCGGTAATAGCTCAATGTCGAATTTGACCTCGCGATTTGGAGGCAATCCTGGAAGCTCTTCAATAAATATATCCGGGAACTCCTTTACAGTCCTCACATCCCCAACAGACAAACTCTTAACCTCAGATGTGCTGACATAAGCTAGGAACGCCTCACAACCTTTGTGAACTAGCTTTTCGGCCTTTAACGCTGAGATTATATTGGGCAAATAGTTTCTCCACTCCCCTATCACGATCACCTCCTTATCCTCTGAAGTCTTTAATACCATACGCTTAGCAACACAATTCAAATTTTCACGGTGTTTCACTAACTAATCCATGCCCAGAATTAGATCAAACTCGCTGAACGGCAGTTCCATCAAATCAAACGAAAAGACAACCCCTTAAACCTATAAAGGCACATCTCTAAACAATTTATTCACCACTACAGACTGTCCTAAAGGACTAATCACCAACATCTCTTCATCAGCAAGTTCAAATTGTATACCCAAAGTTCCAGACACAGTACATGCAATATACGAGTGTGTCGACCCAATATCAATTAAAGCAATACATGGTACATCATGATGAAGAACGTACCAGTTATGACGTCAGGTGCGTCGCCATCCTCTCGACGCTGAGTAGTATAAACCAATCCTGGCTGTCTCACCTCTATATTACTAGTACCTCTGCCTGGTGCTCCATGACCACGTCCTAACCCATTTCCCCCTATGAGTGGACCACGACCTCTCGGTGGCTGCTGACCACCTCTCCCTGGCTGCACATAGCCCTGACTTACTGCTTTCGTCTGAATAGGCTCCCGAGGATAGTTTCTGTACCGATGATCCTTGGACCCACATCTAAAACACTTGCCAGTTCTTTTTTGACACTCTGTCGAATGTGGTCTCTCGCATTCAAAGAATGGCTGCAGTCGACCAACAGCAACTAGAATCCCAACTCAGGCTGGCACATCAAACCTAGGCCTCTTATGAAATCCCCTTGAAGAACCTGAAGGCCCAAAATCTCTCTTATTCCTGCCCCCTTCCTTCTCATGGTTTTGACGCTTAGAGCGTTCACCTCCTCCGTAATTTTAGCCTTCTCTACCAGATCAATTAAGTCTCTTTCTCTCTACAAGGCTATCAGTACCTGCAACTCATCCTGAAGACTATCCTCAAATCGTACAAGCACTTGTATTCAGTGGCAACTATGCTCCGAGCGTATCGACTCAAGCGTAGGAACTCTACCTCATATTTTGCAGCGAACTTATTCCCCTAAACCAGATTAAAAAATTCATTTCTTCGGGTGTCCACATAACTTGCCCTGACATACTTCCATTGGAAAGCTGTCTTAAAGAAATCCTATGTTAATCGGTCAGCCTGAGTGCCTTCCCTCACGGTAAGCCACCACTGATATGCCTCTCCCCGTAGTAAAGACACTGCTCCTTTTAGTTTCTGTTCCATGGTGTAGTCCAAGTCATCCATGATTCGCTCTACTGCCTCTATCCAATACTCTGCTACATTCGGGGCTATACCAAAGATGCCTCTAAAGATTTTTGCCTCGTTTGATCGGAGTCGCTCAAAAATTGACCCTCGGGCCACTGACCCAGTACTAGCTCCAGCCACTCTTTCCAAAGCCCGTAGCATCGCTTGAGATAAAGCATCATCCCCTTCGACTCGATCATGAGACCCCGTCTTAGTCACTGGCGATGTCGGTGCCTCCCTTTCTAGTATATGCCCTGATGTTGAGGATTCAGCCTTAGAACCCCAGCCTCTACCATGGCCATGTGTACCCTGTCTACGTCTTTTTATACGCATATCGGTATAACGTGTTAATCTGCCTAAGAGTTTCATGCATCAGCTTATCGTTCATGTAATTATTGACAAATGTTTTATGAAAGAACAATATTATGAGTAGTTTTCACAGATCGATTTTACTAAAGTTTCAGTCTCTATAGTCTCAGTTTATCTAACTAAGAGTTCGGTATACTACTACGATCCCTAGTAGTTTTTTAATATAGTCACTATAGTATATAACCCAGCATAAGATCAGGGAACTTACGGATTTGGTGCCGGAGACTCAGTGTGCCATACTTCCAATAACACCATCACTTTTTCTAACCCACAATTTAAACAGATTTGGAAAAATTTTCAAACCCATTCCACAGTCAAGTTTTGCAACCTGGCTCTAATACCATAAAATGTAACACCCCAAACCTGGCCTAGATGTTATGGATGAATTTAGCATGTCACATCAAATGGGTTGTTTAAAAGCTATGTGTTCATTAAAAACTTTGTATGCTTTTTGAAACTCCGAATTTCATTGTTTGTAAAAACAAGATTTGCTTTAAGCATATTATTGAAAAGATGTTGCTGTGATAAACCATAATATACACATTTTAATCCCACATTTAGCATACTTTTGGATGATTTATCCCTTTAATTATGGAAATAGGTGCTCCTAATCCTTTGTTTTCATGTTTTATACTCAAGAAAGCACCGAAGGATGAAAAGAATGAGAAACAGGCCAAAAATAGAGAGAATGGGCAAAATTATGAAATTCACACGGCTTGGACCCTGAGTCACACAGCCGTGCCTCTTTAGCAGAACTGACCACGGCCTATAACTCAATTACATGGCCGTGCCACACTCATGAAAGATCGAGTTGCCATGGGATGTTTTCTAAACATTGTTAAGCTTGATGAAAATGAATTGAGTTTATTAATATAATTGTCCTAGCCTATTTTATGTTGATTATTCTTGTTACTATAGCCTTTCATTCATACATTTAGATAATTTGCATTTATATTTAATTGCATTAGGGATCACTTTTGCATCTAGTTAATTTAATCATCATTATCCAAAATTATTCAGCTTTTTATATCAAATTGTGATTTATAATTTTGCAAATAATGTAACGCCCATTTGGGCCCAGTAGAATTGGGCCCATTGGGCCTTAGGCATGGGAGCGTTTAAATTTTTTTTTGAAAACATAAGAACAATATTAATGCAAGTTGGACCTATTAGGTGAGTGATTTTGGAAGATTAGGGGGCTTCTATAATGTCCAGGGATCAAACCCGGTTTTAGAAAAATGTTAGTTTTAGGTGAATAAAACCCTGAGAGTTAGTAAGTAGGCTTTAAGAATAAAATGTGGAGAAAAATGACACAAAAGGAGTTGTGTTCTAGTGGAAAATGGTGCCACATGGGAGACAAGGGAATGGCGCCACACAAGAAATCAAGGGGTCTAAGGTTCAAGTCTTGGCGCTTCCTTTTCATTTTGATTTCTTTTCTTAAAGGAACTTAGAACTTTGGCCATAGACTTATATTAGTTACACATGTTTTAAGACAACAAGGAGCTAGTTGGTAAAGTGGCTAGCGCCGTGGATTATGTTACAAGGGAGCTTGAGTTTGAATCCCATTGCAAGCAAAAAGGGGATATTTATTTTGTTACGTAGGGGCGACAAGTGTTTGAGATAAAATTAAACTCTGCTAAAGGTAGGATCCCACATCGGAAAGCTAGCAAGAGGGAATGTGAGAAGCTAGCTTTAAATAGAGCAATCTATGAGGAGAGTAAGCATACATTGGTTGGCATTTAGGCATAGGAGCATTCGAAGTGCGGATTAGCTTCAGACTCCTATTAGGTGTGTATTTCACACTACTCTAGTTGTAGAGCGGCAAATGCCGAAATGCCGGTCACACGGCAATGGTAGCCACACGAGCGTGCGAGCGCACGTGTGGGAGCTTCAACACGATAGTTAAGGCCACCATGAGTATCCTTGTGGGTTGATGCTGTTTGGGCCACGATGGGTCGAAAGGGGCCAAGTGGGTCCATATGAATAAATTGTATGATTGTGTAGTAGATAGTGAACTGGTCTATGTGAATCCTATATTTGTGGCTAGATTTGGGCTAAATGGGCCACACGAATGTGTGGGTCCATTTGGGCCGAGAATCGGCTCTAGGCCCATTCGCATCGTTCCCTCTATTTAGAATACCCTTAGTTTGTGAAATTACAAAAATACCCCCAGTTTGTAAAATTACTGAAATACCCTCAATTTATGAAATTATCGAAATACCCTCAATTTGTAAAATTACTGAAATACCCCTAATTTATGAAATTAACGAAATACCCTTGGTTTACAAAATTATCAAAATACCCTCGATTTACAAAATTATCGAAATACCCCTAGTGGGTAAGTTACTAGAATACCCTTTATGGGTGAAATTACTGAAATGCCCTCGTTAGGTGAAATTACTGAATACCCCTGGAGGGTAACATGACCGAAATACCCCTAGAGGTTAAAATGATCGTTATGCCCTAAAGGGCTGAACGACTAAAATACACTACATGTTATATGATTGTTATCATATGTTTATTATGGTATGTTGCATTCATGTGTTATTATGTTGCATGGGGATGAGATTATTGATATGGAGGAAGTACTGATAGGATCGCATGGTAGCTTAACAACTGTGGATCCACCGAAGGCTTTAAGCCGATTATATGACTGGCAGCACTGCTGTAATATTGGTTAGTGCCACAACCGGTGCTACATAAGGAGTGTAGGGATGGGTGGGTCGATTAAATCCCCACAAGAGTGCAGGGTTGGACAGGAGACAGAGTGCAGGGTTGGTACGGGCATTAATGCATTGCATATATGGATTTTAATATTGAGATGGGCTTAGGCCCAGATAAATAGGATATGTGACATTTGATATGGGTTAAGGCCTAATTGAGGCTTTTATGGGTTAAGGCCCAATTGCCGCCGTTATGGTAATGGGCTTAGGCCCAGATTGATTTGATGCATGCCTTATGACCGATGAGGGTTGTACACACTAAGTTTTCATAAACTCACCCCCTCTTTTTACTAAATGTTTCAGGTAATCCTTAGTAGGCGGTTCGACGTACTGGAGGACTCGGAGGTGGCCACACTACGAGTAGCTTCGAACTTAGTATTCTATTCTACCTTATTTGAACCGTTTTCTTTTTGGGTTGTAATAAGGTCTCTCTTAAATTCTGGTTTTTAATTTCAGATTTTTAGTTTATTATGTTTTAAATATGCTAAATGTTGAACCCGGTTTTCCCAAAATGATAACTATTTTCTAAACATTACGTTTTCGCAACTAAATTTTTTAGATAACACACCTTCGTAAATAATAATTTTAAATTAAGCTTCCACAACAACGAGGTTTTGAAGTTAATAACTTTTAATAAACATTGATTAATAATAAACAAATGCAAACTAAAACTTTAGTTTTTTTTATCAAGAAGGGTTTTTCAATGAAACCACGATTTTTGAAAAATACCTCAATGTGACACGCCAAATTCGGGCCTAACTTTTAGGTTGGGTTTGGGGTGTTACAAATAATCTATTAACATACACTATCCATGTGGAAACGATAACTCATTTTACTTACTTATTACTTGAATGACTGTGTACACTTGGACAAACCACGTTATAAGTTTTTGGCGCCATTGACAGGGACTATTGCCTTAATCTTCTTTCTCATATTATTTTTACAGATTGGTTTTTATTTAACTTCTAACTTTACTATTTTATTCTTTATTCTTTATTTTAGATTTATTTTTTAGGTGTTTATGAGCATAAATTGAATTATCGATCTATTACCTGAAGACCCTGAAATTGAGTGGACATTTAGACAAAGAAGACGTGAGAGATTTACTCAAAGACAAGTCGAGATGGACCTTGGAAATCAAAATGATGGACAAAGTAATGGAGACAATCATGTGCGCAACCCAATCCTTATTGCTAATGATAGGGATCATGCCATAAGACAATACGTTGTGCCACTATTCAATAAATTAAATCTAGGAATTAGGAGGTAGGATATCGAGGCACCCCAATTCAAATTTAAACCAGTGATGTTTCAAATGTTCCAAATGATGGGCCAGTTCAGTGGTAAGCCCATAGACGATCCACATCTTCACCTTCGATTATTCATGGAGGCGAGTGATTCGCTTAAGAAAGCTGGTGTGACTGAACATGCATTAAGGTTGAATCTGTTTCCATACTCGTTGCAAGATCGAGCACAGACAAGGCTAAATTCATTTCCATCAAGTTCAATATCTACGTGGCAAGAATTAGCAGAAAGGTTTTTAGTAAAATATTTCCCATCGAGCAAGAACGCAAAGTCGCGAAATGAGATAACTACTTTCCAACAATTGGATGACGAGTTCATATACGAGGCGTAGGAAAGATTCAAAAAATTACTTCGTAAGTGTCTTTATCATGGGATTCCTCATTGTATCCAATTGGAGACATTTTATAACAGTCTCAACGTACATACAAGATTAATGGTAGATGCTTCTGCGAATGGTGTGATATTGTCTAAGTCTTATAACGAGGCTTATAAGATTATCCAAAAGATCGCTAGTAACAATTACCAATGGCTGACAGATCGAGCAGTTTCTAGAAGATGAGTAGTTGAAGTGCATGAAGTCGACACACTAACTTCACTCTCTGCTCAGGTATCTTTTATTTTCTCAATGTTAAAGTAGTTTACCACTAATGGTTTGAATAATTTTTTAGCGCAATCACCAAGTTAGTATGATGTTGTTTCTTGTGTGTATTGTGGGGATGATCATTCTTTCGAGAATTGCCCTTCAAACCCCGAGTTTTTTTGTTATGTAAAGAATCGATATCAAAATAGAAGTGGACAAGGACCACTGTCCAACTTCTACAATCCATCATAACGGAATCATCCGAAATTTTCCTATCGTAACCAAGAAAATGGACTGAACAATCATATTTAGCATAGACCCTATCAATCCCAAGGGTTTAGTCAATAAGCTCTAAAACCACTTCAAACTAAGTCATCAAATAGTTTGGAGGACTTGTTAAAGGCATACATGGAGAAAAATGACGCTTTGATCCAAAGTCAAGTAGCAACACTAAAAAATCTTGGGAACCAAATGGTCAATTAGCTACAGAGCTTCATAGTAGACCACAATGAGCCTTGCTTAGCAACACATAAAGTCTAAGGAGTTTTGGTAAGGAACATTACAAGGTAGTTGCATTACAAAGTGGTAAGATTTTGGAACCCATTGAGGTTGTGGTTGAAGATGAGCCTACTAAGAAGGAGGAAAGTCAACCAACAGTTGAAGTTCCTATGCTAGAAAAATTAGATGCTTAAAAATCTGATAAGGTAAACCCTAAACTAGTAAATTTTGAGAACCTAACACCTGTTTTTGCATATTTACCTACTCACAAAATTTGTATGTATCGACCTAGAGTTCCATATCCATAAAGACTTCAGTAGAATAAGTATAAGCAAGAGGTACAAATCAAGAAGTTCTTGGATGTTCTAAAGCAACTTCACATCAACATCCCATTGGTGGAGGCTTTAAAGTAAATGCCCAACTACGTGAAGTTTATGAAGGATATTTTATCCAATAAGAAAAGGCTTAGTGAGTATGAGACTGTTGCTTTGACGAAGGAGTGCAGTTCGTTCTTATACAACAAGCTACCTCCAAAATTGAAAGACCCTAGAAGCTTTATGATTCCTTGTAACATCGGAGAATCTTACTGCGGTAAAGCTTTGTACAACCTTGGAGCAAGCATAAACTTGATGTCCAAATCTATTTTCAAGTTGTTGGGAATAGGTGAAGTAAGACCCACTACTGTGACACTTCAACTAGCAGATCTTTCGTTAGCATATCCCAAGGGAAAGATCTAGGATGTGTTGGTAAATTTTGATAAATTTATTTTCCTACTGACTTTATTGTGATAGACTTTGAAGCAGAAAAGGAAGTTTCGCTCATCCTTGGGATACCTTTCCTAGCCACGAAAAGAACATTGATAGATGTGCAGAAAGGAGGACTCACAATGAGAGTTCAAGATGACCAGGTAACATTTAACGTTCTAAAGGTGATGAAATTTCCCGATCCGATGGAAGAGTGTTCAGTAATGGAAGAATTAGAAACCTTAGTTTCTATGGAATGAAAGAGAAATTTTGAAGAAGACCTGTTGGAGAACACTTTAGGGTATGAACCATTCGAAGATAAAAAAAAAAGGTAATGAAAACATGGCTTTGATGGAAGCAAATCCAAGAAGTTATATTCAACCATTGCAGTTCAAACCGCTAGAGTTGGAAGTTCGGGAATTTACACAACCTAAGTTGTAAATCGAGGAACCGCCTAAGCTTGAACTAAAGGTACTTGTAACACCCCTAACCCGTATCTATCGCTGGACTAAGGTTAAGAGGCATTAAACATGCATTGGGAAGGGGTCAGGACTAAACCGAGCACATACAATTTTTTTTGAAACTTAAGCATTTTTCAAAGTTATAGAGGTCACACGCCTGTGTGGGCAGGCCGTGTGGCTCACACGACTTAGACATGCCCATGTGTCCAGGCCGTGGCAAAACAAGGCATACATACTGACTTGTCCACATGGCCACAAGACACCCCCGTGTGCCAGGCCCTGTGAAAATTAGGGAGGCTACTGACTTGGTCACACGGCCTGTCACACGTCCATGTGTCTAGATCGTGTACCTATTCAAATTGGCCTCACACGCCCGTGTGCTCGACCGTGACAACCTAAGGGGGTATACTGACTTGGCCACACGGCATAGCACACGTCCGTGTGTGCAACTGTGTGCTCTGCCCAGGCTCACTTCAAAGTGGCCCTCGAGCAACACGGTAGAGACACACGCCCATGTCCCTGCCCGTGTGGGCACAAAATAGGCCATTTACAAGGCCAAATTGCCACCCAATTTGGGTCCTCCAAACAAGCAACAAATATGCCACATTTCCATCCAGTTTCAAGCACAAAACATACACCATTTAAACCATCTCCTTATCAACCAATTCCATGCTCAAAACCTAAACCTAAACATACCAAAATCTAATAACAACTCATTAATTCATACATAATCAATGTCCCAAAATATCACTTCCATTTTCAAACTAAAATCATACCAAATTCTTAACAAAGCACATACCAAATTGGCCATTTCTTTTGATCATTTATAAACATCAAAACATACCATTACTTAGCACAAATCATGTACCACATCCAAACCATATTTTCTTCCACAAGCTAGCCATGTCACATGGCTATAAAATGCATATCTCAAAACATATCACACTAGTCCTAGCCTATACATGCCATACTTTTAACATTTACACATCCAAAAGGTACCAAATAGAGTTTGATAGTGTGGTGATGATCCTCGAAGATTCTCGAGCTCCCAGTAGCTTCTATAATCTATAAAACAATGCAAACACACACAAAGTAAGGTTTCAAAAGCTTAGTAACCCATAGACAAATAAACTTATCACAAAGAACAATTATAAACCATTTCATACATATGGTTCATGGCATAACACAATCACACATATGGTTCATGGCATAACACAATCACAAGTCATACTTCTCTTATATCTCAATTGATCATGTTCACTTGCTCATAATCACATATCATGTATTGTAGCTCACATATCAAATGATCATATACATGCATACATTTTATTGCCAAATTTCATATACATACATACGTACCAGAATTCGGATGCACATTCGTATACTCATTCATTTCTTGGAATGCCCGTTGAACCGTTCGAAATTGAACAGGATACTCGGATGGCTTGGAAAGCTCGTACAATGCCAACATCCTAGACGTGGTCTTACATGTAATCAATATTGATGCCATTGTCCCAAACAGGGTCTTACACAAAATCATATACGATGCCGATGTCCCAGACCTGGTCTTAGACGTAAATCTTAAAACGATGCCAATGTCCCAAATACGATAACTCAAATCGAAATCCTATGCCATGACATATGTATCCTAACTATTCCTATGGTTCGTACGGGGCTTTTCGGACATTATAACATTATCAAAATTTTCTCGGATTTCACATATTCAGCTCCAATAGCCATTCATCACATTTCATTAGCATATAAGCAATAATAATTCAATTCAAACACATTTGTTTGTATATAGAGTTACCTCGTACAGATTCAGATTATAGAGTTACCTCGTACGGATTCAGATGGAAATAAATGATTACTCGACCACTTTAGATTTCCCCCGATCTAATTTCGTTTTCTTTGGTTATTGATATATACACATTCAAATTTAGCTTATTCTTTCACCAAATCATTCAATTCAATTCATATACACATATTTAGGGCATTTTACAAATTAGCCCTTACATTTTCACATTTTAACATTTTAGTCCCTATTTCATAAAATCACAAAATACACATAATTTTCTTATACACATGCTTGGACGAATATTCCATTAGTCCATATAAGTCCATATCTTTCATTTATTTCACATTTTAACCCCTCATTTTATACCTTTCTCAGTTTAGTCCATAATAAACAAATTCATCAAAAATCCCAATACAAAACATGTTTATCTAACACCAAACATTCATATTTCACCAAATAACATCATTAAGCTCACAAAATCATCAATGGCACATCACACAATCATCAACAATTTCTAAAATTTAGGCATGGGCTTGATAAAACACAAAGCAATGATCACAAAAACGTAAAATTCATCAAAAATCGACCAAAACTTATACCTTGATTAAGCTTGAACAAGGTCGAATATTTGAAAGCTTTAAACCCTTGTTTTCTTTTTGATTTTTGGCAAAATGATGAAAAGATAAAGCAAAAATCATGTTTATAAACATTAATTTCTCACTTACCAAAATAGCCTTATTAAACACATTTAAAATCCACTAACCCTTGGCATATATGTCCATTCATAAATTCAATGGCCCATTTACAACATAAGGACCTGACATTTAATATACTATGTCAATTCGGCACACATATCATGTAGCACACAACTTTTGCATTTCCTTTGATTAAGTCATTTTTATCAAATCGACACACAAATGGTAAAATTTTCGTATGAAACTTTCACAGATATTAATTCACATACTATAGAGTAAGAAAATAATCTTAAAATATTTTTAGACTCAAATTTGTGGTCCCGAAACCATTATTTTGACTAGGGTCTAAACCGGGCTGGTATAGTACTTCTGTCCCATTTAAAATATGTTTATTTATGTAATATTTCTACTTTGTCTATGATTGTTTCAGCAAAACTAGCAGAACACCAACAGGAGTAACTGATTGCTATTTAAAAGAAATTTAAAAAGGCAATTGGCTAGACCATAACTGACATACAAGGTATAAGCCCTTCCTTCTGTATGCATAAGGTTATTTTAGAGGGAGGTGAGAGAGGTAAAATCGATGGGTAAAGAAGACTTAACCTATCACTAAAGAGGTAGTACTGAAGGAGGTATCAAAAGGTTAGATACAGGAATTATCTACCCCATCTCATATAGTTCTTGGGTAAGTTTGGTACAATGTGTACCAAAGCAAGGTGGAATCACGATTATCGAGAATGAACGTAACGAGTTAATCCCGACGAGAATCGTCACGAGTTGAAGAATCTGTATTGACTATAGAAAGTTGAACAAAGCCATTCATAAGGATCATTTCTCATTGCCTTTTATGGATGAAATGTTAGATCGACGAAAAGGTAACAAATTTTTCTACTTTTTTTATGGATATTCGGGATACAACCAAATAGTTGTAGCCACAGAAGACCAAAATAAAACTACTTTTACTTGCCCATATGGTACGTTTGCTTTTAGGCTAATGCTTTTCGGCTTTTGTAATGCACTTGCCACATTTCAGTGATGTATGATGGAAATTTTCACTAATATGGTTGAAAATTTTGTCGAGGTTTTCATGGATGATTCTTTCTATTTTTGGTAACACTTATGATAGTTGTTTGAGTAATTTGTCTAAGGTAATAAAGAGATACGAGGAGACGAATCTTGTCCTAAAATGGGAGAAATGTCATTTTATGGTTAATGAGGGAATTGTCTTAGGACATAAAATTTCCAAAAATAGAATTGAAGTGGAAAAAGCAAAGATGGGCGTACTTGAAAGATTACCATCTCTAGTTAGTATGAAAGCAGTTAAAAGTTTCTTAGGCCATGCCCCTTTTTATCGTAGATTTTTCAATGATTTTTCAAAAATTTCTAAACCTTTCTATATGCTTTTAGAAAAAGATATTTTTTTTTTTATTTTAACAAAGTGTGTTTAGAAGCTTTTGAAGAATTAAAAAGCTGGTTAATCTCAGCCCTAGTAATTTTTACACCTGATTGGAACTTACCTTTTGAGTTGATGTGTGATGCAAGCTGTAACACACCTTACTCGTATTCGACGCCGGAACAGGGCTCAAAGCATTACCAGACTTGTAACACAAACAATCATATAATTCGAGTCACAAATTTGGCACCAATTAATATTATTTGCATTTAATCATATAGTCCCTAAAACGAGCCCTCGAGGCCCCAAACATTCATTAGAATTGGTTTGGGACTAAACCGATAACTCAAGGAAATTTTTTTTACAAAACTTAGACAATTTTTGCTATATACAAGGGTCACACGCCCGTGTGGTTTGGGACACGCCTGTGTGGGCAGGCTGTGTGGTCACACATGCCCGTGTCCCTAACCCGTGTAACTCTCTGACTTGTAACTCATGAACAAATTGAAGTCACCCGCCCAAGCCACACGCCCATGTGCTAGGCCGTGTCTCATCTTAGGATGCTCTTTGACTTATGCACACGGCCAAGTCACACGCTCGTGTACTAGGCCGTGTGGTCGATTTAATTTTAAAAATTTTCATAAAATAGGTACAGACTTCACATGGCCAGGGCACATGCCCGTGTCCAAGGCCGTGTCCCTCACACGGCTAAGACACATGGCCGTGTCTCTGCTCGTGTGCTCAATTCTAAGCATTCTATTTCTCGAAATTAAGGTATAGGGGACACACGGCTAAAATATACGCCCAAGGGCCTAGCCATGTGTCACACACGACCAAGACACACGCCCGTGTGTCTACCCGTGTGGACAAAAATAAGGCTATTTACCAAGCCATTTTGCAACCCTCACTGGTACACACCTGTACAACGTCACATGGCACAATTCCAAGCATATAGATGCAACCAAAACAACCACAACCAAAGCCATAACATGTCATTAACATACCAACATCTAACATACTTATAACATCAAACCAATTTCTCATTCATAAAGGCATTAACATATGAATGGACTCATAACCAACATTAGCCAACTTTCATGGCTATATACAAAATGAAGCAATGACAATACCAAGCCAACACATATGGCCAAATCAATAATGACACATATAACAAAATGACCGAGTCCCTATACATGTCATATTCTCAAAATGCCAAATTCCAACAATACCAAAATGTCAATGTGATAGTGTGAGGTGATCTCCGATGATCTCCAATCCCGAGCTAGCTTGGCGACACTATAAGACATAGGAAAGGAAGTTGGTAAGCTATATAGCTTAGTAAGCTAGTATGAAATTAATAAGCAATTCTTACCATGTATTTACCACTCAATAATATAATGTAAGATAACACAATATTTCATTAAAACTTATAGCCATACTTCATTCATACACATCTTACCGAGATCTCGTCATTTCAAAATTTCAACATTTATAGGCTTGGTATACATACCTGTACCGTTTCAACTCAATCTCATACTCATCTTTTTCTTTGTTATACCCGCTGAAACACTTGGAATACTATCGGATACACGGAAGGTCTCAGACACTAGGTTCCACATATGTAGCCAATGCTACCTTAATCACATATATGCTCACTCTCGAACCAATCTTGGGCCTGCTCACGCAAGCTGTCAATTAAGATATAACTACACCATGCTGCTCACACAAGCTATAAAGTATCCACAACACATTTTGGAATACTCAGCCATTGGTAGGACGTACTGGACTAGCACTTAGATCATATAATCACATAATCACAATGGTTTCCTAGTGACATGTCACTTGTATCCTAATCTATTCCTAAGGTTCAACCGGGATTTCACACTTGCCAATTCTTTGTCGCATATTTCTGTACATTTACACTCATCAATAATTTAAACATTAAATTATTAAATTACATTCAATTAAATGTTTATTTAACATACGAACTTACCTCAGTACAAATGGCGAAATAAACCTAATCGTCAAATACTTTGTTTTTCCCCCGGTCTAGATCCGAACTTCATTTTTCTTGATCTATAGTATCAAATTTATCTCATTTAATAATCACACTATTCAATGTAGTCCCAAAATCACACTATGGCAAAATTACATTTTTTCCCTTATTGTTTGACATTTTTACAACTTAGTCCCTAGGCTTGTTAATTGAAATGTATTTAATTTCTTCAAAACCCAAGCCTAACCAAATCTTATTCATACTCATAACAGCCCACATTTTTCATTTATTCACATTTTACCACTTATTTTACCACCTTTATAAAAAGGTCATTTTTTGACATTTCCATAAAAAAACACTTTGTAAATGTTGTTTATCTAACAACAAACATGCAATTTCTACCATCAAACATCAAAATACATGCATATCTAACATGGGTGGTAACACCCCTTGCATGTATTCTACTCGCAATGTGGTAAGAGGCATTACTGTATTTAACTTGTAGAATCATACAACTTTGGGCTATCAAACTCATTTCAACTTAAAACTTTTCCATTCATGAGTCTATCATCCTTATAATGGACCTACGAGCCCTAAACATGCTTCCAAAAGGTTTCATAGATAATTTAGAAACTTTTACGCACTTAAGAAAATTTTAACTAAATAGGGGCCACACGCCCGTGGGGGTGGATGGCACGCCCGTGTTCGACACTCGTGGTTGACACTGACTTGATTCACACGACCTAGGCACATGCCCATATGGCTGGCCCATGGTCGCCCTGATTAATCCACACGGCCAGTTGCACGCTCGTGTACTTCAACCGTGTGGCGATTTAAATTCTAAATTTTAGGTGCAGACTTCACACAGCCTAGACACACGCCCGTGTACCTACTCGTGTTGACCAATTCAAGGCTATTTTCCAAGCCATTAGCCACCCTCACTTGCATACATTCATACACCATCACACAACATTCTCAAATCATTAATTATGACACTTGAATTAACACATTTGATTCACACTACAGCAAAACAGACTTTTAGCGGCCTTTTTTTAGGCTTTTAGCGGCATTTTTAAGCGCCACTAATAGAGCTTGCGGTGCTTTGAAAAATGCCACAAAAAACGCCGCTAAATGAGGCGTCGCAAAATTGGCCTTTTCTAAAACGCCGCTAAAAACATGGCTTTGAGCGGCACTATTTTCTAAAACGCCGCTAAAAACATGACTTTTAGCGACGCTTTTTTCTAAAATGCCGCTAAAAACATGACTTTTAGCGGTAGCTTTTCTAAAACGCCGCTAAAACATGACTTTTAGCGACGCTCTTCACACAAAGGCCACTAAAGGTGGCGACTTTTAGCGCTTTTTTCTAAAAACGCTTAAAAACATGACTTTTAGCGGCGCATTTTTCAAAACGCCGCTAAAAACAATGACTTTTTACCGCGCTTATTTCACAAACGCCGCTACAGGTTTGACTTTTAGCGGCACTTTTGCCCACAAATGCCGCTAACTTGTACAGATTTAAAATATTCAATTTATCCAATATCATATGCCTCCGCACTAAAACCAAACAATGACAACAAATATAATATATAATTTCAACCCAAATAACAAATGTAGCATAAAAATTGCACCAACTATGTTAATTCTAAATGATATTTTAAAATAAATAAAAGATATATGATATCGTATAAAATATCCTTACAAAATGTTTAATGTAACAATGTTAAAATCATATTACAATAAGAACATAAATGTCTAAGATGGCGTGTCATGATGTTGCAACATCTTCATCATAGCCTCAAGTTGTAGTGAAGTTCTTCATACTTCTGCTCGCTCGCCTCCTTGATGTCGCTCCGCTTTAAGTAGAGAAATTTGCTCTGCCTCCCTCGCTACTGCCTCGGCCTCCCTCACTGTCGCCTCGGCTCTAAGTTGAGAAATTTGCTCAACCGTGCTAGCTTGCATTTGAGCTATTTGGTCTTTTAGCCTCTGAACTTCAGCACGAGATTGACTCCCGGAAGGCATATATTGTTGGGAGTCGGATCCAAAATATTGGGTCGGAGTAACACCAGATCCTTGAAGTCGAACCCGACCGTACCTTTCAACACCCAAAACATTAGTGATAATTTTGTTATAAATATACTCAAGATTAACAGAACTATCAGTCGAAGCAGTCGTACCTTTTAGGACCCAAAACATCGGTAGACATCGTCAAGATGAACAGAACTATCACTCGAAGCAACCGCTTCATAAAGTGTCTTCTTCTCCTTTAGTTTCTCCTAATAAATTAATCAAAAAGTTAGAAACGAAATATACAATAAGAAGGAATGCATCATAACTTAACATTATTAATTTAAAACTACTAACGAAGAATTAAACTATTATAAGTAAACATTATAAATCCATTTTTAATAAATCAAATTTTATTAAGTAAATATACCATAATCTCTCCAGCTTCGGGTGTCATCGGAGACCCATCCTTCTTCCTATGCGTAATGTCAAAAAGCTGAACGCGTCCAACTTTTTGACCGGTGGAGAGTTCCTACAGTGTTGTATTACAAATATAATTTAATAGTATAAAGTCATTAATATTTGACAGAATTAATAAATTATAATACCTCGACCTCAGCTACAGAAGCAAAACTTCTCGATCCCGTGGGTGTGCGTGAATTTTGTTTTTCACGCTTGTTCCGACACGATCACGGTCCTACATAACGATATTATTGTTACGTATACAGTAAATACTATGCACTGAAAAATTTATAAGAGTTTAGAAGTAGGTAATACCTCTCCTTTCTTTGAGTTCCAGAATCTAACCGCATCTTTCCATTGATACCTCAACATTCCCGGTGGGACATTTCGCAGTTTATCCTCGAGGCTTATTTCTTTCTTAAAATATTCTTTTTTCAATATGCTTTTGTTGTCTCTCCATTTTTTTCCCAATGTCTTTTTATATAGTCATCTGAGACCTCCAAATTAAACCTCTCCTAAAAAACATAAATTTAAAAGTAAATATAAATGAAACTTCAACCAATGTATTATAAATTACATTCATGTTTTGTTACCTTAATGTTCTCCGAGCTTGATTTTTGTTTGCGTCGTGCATGTGATGCCATGACTCGTAATTGATGGGTAACATATTTGCATTTCGTGCAATAATGCCCAAACAAACTGCTAGAACTCGAGCTTCAGGCCAATAGGTGGCCATGACTGCTTTCTCCTTACTTTCACACTGTCGCCGAATTTAATTCAGATAAACCTTTAAAATAACGTCTCGCGACCTTTATGCGTCCCACCATTCTCAAATGACTAATGATAAATTATTGTTATATTAAAATTG
The DNA here is from genome assembly GCA_025506655.1 of Gossypium rotundifolium. Taxonomy (NCBI): domain Eukaryota; kingdom Viridiplantae; phylum Streptophyta; class Magnoliopsida; order Malvales; family Malvaceae; genus Gossypium; species Gossypium rotundifolium. The sequence goes on from CP106726.1 coordinate 45,862,981, forward strand.
AAAAATAAATCGATAAAAAAGTCAACATCCATGTAAAATAATTTAATTTTACTTTGTAATTTCAGAGGCTCATCATCTATGTCGGGCACATTAGAGGATCCAACTCATCGCTCATTGCTCACTATTGCCTCTCCTAATTTATAGTATCATGTATAATATTTAAATCTCGATTCTTCTTCTACTCATTTTCCCGCAATACACATAAAATAGTTGAAATATTAGTAACAAATAACAACAATAATGGTACATATAAAATATTTAAATTACATAAAATGACCATGATTAAAATTATAATATTACATATAAATAAAAAAATAGTAAAATCTTACTACATCATAATTCGTAAATATCTTCGTCCACATCCTGACGAACCCATTGAAATTGTGCACTAGTACTAGGGTATTTTCATTTAAGTTTTGTTCGAAAAGGCAGAGTTTCTGATATTTCGACGATGTCATCTCTACTTCCACTGCCCATGTCGAACAAGTCTCTAGGAGTATTTCGAAGTGCAATATACCAACCCTCATCAGTTGGGTCTTCCGAGTAAAAAACTTGTTTCACTTGAGAAGAAAACACAAACAGCTCGTCTATCAGTTGTTCTCCGGTGTGAATCAATCGAGAGAAATTCACCTTTGTAAAACCATATTGATCTTTTTAATTCATGAGCCGTATTCACATCAGCCCATTCACCTCGAAACAAGACAACTTTCCATTTGCCGTAATAATCCAACTCAATGATGTCAGTAATAAGTCCGTAATACTCCAGATTCCCCTCGACAGGATTACTGTCCCTAGCACTAGAATAACTTGTAACTTAAGAATTAACAACAATTCCACAATTTTGGGTTCTCCTCAACCTCTCGCGATACCTTGTATGAAATCAGATCCGTTGATGAGGAATGCACTATATCTTTTCACTATTCGGTTTGGACCTTGTGAAAGTTATTTAACTTCATCATTTCCTTCATTTCGACTCCAAACCCATGAATCAAAAGTAAATCGAGTAATTATAAATGTTGTGCGAAAACATTATTACTTGTCAATGAAAACTTCAATTGCATACCGTTTGGCTTAACCATTCATGAAATGATTCTGTGAACATCTTATTAATTTCGTCGATGTAACCTTGGGACCGTGAACGAGCTCTCAATACATGTTTGTACTCACTATGTTAAAAAATGGTTACTTCGTTAAAAGACAAAGAAATTATAAGTGATGAGTATTTATCAAATTCTAGAACTTAATTCCGTAATGGTTCCATTGAATCGCGATGAAAAATAACGTATCGATGTGCTTGGACACATGATCTGTTGTCTAATTCTGCAATTTCGACTTTGCCGATCGGTTCTCCGAAACTTTGAAATAAATAAGTTCCGGCCAAGTTATGATCTGTGAGCCCAGCATTTCTACTTGGTCTATTCATTCTTGTTTCAACATCTTCCAAATACCTTGAACAGAAAGTCATACATTCTTCTGCCAAGTAGCCTTCGACAATTGATCCTTCCGGATAACGTTTATTGCGGCAATAAGACTTCAATTTGGAGAGGAACCTAAACACAGAATAGAACATTATCAAAAGTTGGAACTAAAGGCATTTAGGTGAATGAAGGAATAATTTACAAATAAATTAAGACCTTTCAATGGGATACATCCATCGATAGAACACGGTCCACCAAGTATCGCTTCACGCGGAGATGAATTAACAAGTGCACCATAATTGTGAAGAAGGAACGCGGGAAGATCTTCTCAGATTGCATAAAGTCGCATGGCTCGATCTTGTAGTGTCTCAAGTTCTTGAACGTCCAAAACTTTGCCACAAATTCCTTTCATTATGTTGGATGTTCAATTACACAAGACGCCACCTTTTTGACATACAACACCGCATAGCAATCGGCAAGAAGTCTTGCATCAAGATGTGATAGTCATGCGATTTTAAGCAATATAGTCTTTGATCTTTAAGACTAACACATCGAGATATATTTGATGCATATGCATTCGAGACCTTTATATCCTTCAACACCGTAGAGAACACTTCTTTTTCCGTCTTCGACATTGAATAAATAGAAAAGTGTAACCGATATTTCATATTCGTAAGTGTTTGAGGATGAAGCTCATGCCGAATTCCTATATGAACTAAATCAAGTCGACTTTGAAGATTGTCTTTTGATTTTCCATCGACATTCAAAATAGTCCCAATGATGTTCTCGCAGACATTTTTCTCAATGTGCATGACATCAAGATTATGGTGTAATATCCGATGCTCCCAATAAGGCAACTCAAAAAAATACTTTTTTTCCACAACTCCGCCTCATTAGGATCATCCTCTTCATCGATTCATCATCGATTCATCCCTTTCTCTCAGCTTTCTTTTCGACGGCGGTTGATTCATCTTCCCATAAATAAAATTTATATCTTTCAACATGAATAATATTTCGGATCCATCGTCTGCGATGAAGCTTCTTTGAACTCTTCAAGAAGTCAAACCGAGCACTCGATATCTAAATCTATGATTTTCGGTAACCACCGACGATGCCCCATATAAGAGAACTTCTTCCCATTATATAACCATTTCGAACATGTCTCACAAGAAGACAACAAGGACAAGCATAACGCCCCTAGTACTCCAACCGGATAAATTAGCATAAGCTAGGAAGTCATTAATAGTCCACGCCAAAGTCGCACGTAAGTTAAAGTTCTCTTTTCTCATTGCATCGTATGTCTCAACACAAACCCATATTTGTTTTAACTCTTCAATAAGTGGCTGCAAATATATGTCAATATCAGTCCCGGGCCCTTTCTCTCCAGGTATAATCATAGATAAAATAAAAGATGACTGTTTCATGCAAACCCATGGAGATAAATTGTAAGGAACAAGCACCACCGGCCAAGTACTATACGCTGTGCTCATTAGTTTGTAAGGGTTAAATCCATCTGATGCTAGCCCAAGCCTAACACTCCGAGGATCGCGTGCAAAGCTTGGAAATTTTGAGTCAAATGATTTCCAAGCTAAAAATCATGGGTGCCTTAACAATCCATCATCGGTTCGTCCATCATGGTGCCACGTCATTGACTCTACTGTCTTCGACGACATGAAAAACCTTTGAAGCCTTGGTATTAGCGGGAAATATCGCAAAATCTTAACCGACTGCTTTCTTGAATGTGAATCCTGTTCGTCATTGTTACCATCCTCTGTATTTCTTTTAATCCAACGAGATTCATCGTAGACATGACAGCACTGTTGGTTTATCCGGTCGCCCCAATTTAACATGCAATCATTTCGACAACTATGAATTTTGTTGTAGCCAAGACCCAAATCCTTTATCAGTTTCTTCATGTCTTTGGACGATTTAGGGATTTTCGCAAACGGGAACATTTCTTATAGAAACTCTAACAAGATTGTCAACGAAGTTTCCGGTCCATCCTCCCAAACATTTCAAGTGAAAAGACAAATACGTAAAGACAGTTTGGAAAATTTTGATCCTCATACGCTTCTTCATTCATTTCACCAAGTAACGTGTAGAACCTTGTCGCTTCTTCATTTGGTTGTTCATCATGTATAGTTCTTCCCCTTCGGTGAAAGTATTTCCACCAAAACTATAATCATCGGTTGCACCCATGTCGTGGAAATGACCAAACCATCACTGTGCATATTAAAAGCATCCCGCAACATGCCTTCCATGTTATAATCTCTAACATTCTAATTGTAAGCACTATGAGGATAACCTAGATTCACCGATGATGATGCTCCACTAGATGTACACTCTCCATGAAAAATCCATTTTTTGTACCCCCGAACAAAGCCATCAACAACTAGATGTTCATAGACAACTTCACGGTAATGCCAATTGGTATTGCAACACTTCTCACACGGGCAAAGAATCATATTCTCTTGGCTTGCATTTTGAAATGCAAAATTCAGAAAAGTTTCTACTCCATTTCGATAACCGTTGCTTACCCTTGACAAATTCATCCAAGTCCTATCCATTTCGTAGTTGTTAAAGTCTAATGTTGACAATAAATTACAAGGCTAAATTGTTAATTTATAATTTACGTAAGTAATGATAATTTCATATATATAATCGAGTACTATGTAAGTATTATGTAAGTTATGTATTATGTAGATTATATATTATGTAAGTTATGTATTCTTTAAGATTCAACATACGTGGCATTGTTAAACCTAGGAGGATCCGTTATATCTAACAAATGAGATATAAGGCAACCCGTCAAAGTTTCAAACCTATATACTTTGAATCTCTTTTTTCTATACAAGTATTATGTAAGTTATGTATTATGTAAGTTATATATTATGTAAGTTATGTATTCTTTAAGATTCAACATACGTGGCATTGTTACACCTAGGGAGGATCCGTTATATCTAATAAATGAGATATAAGGCAACCCGTCAAGTTTCCGACCTATATACTTTGAATCTCTTTTTTTCTATACAAGTATTATGTAAGTTATGTATTATGTAAGTTAAATAATGTGATAAAATCTATGTAAGTTATGTAAGTTATGTACATGTAAGTTATGTAATTTTATGTTAGTTATGTATTATGAATTATGTAAGTTAAATTAAAATTTCAAATCGAGAATAAGTTAATTTGGAAAATGTTTTTATATGGTTTTTATAAATGAAATTTTTTGTGATGTTATTAAGTTTACAAAGTTTTTAACTTACTTCTTTTAAAAAATTATTTTCTATATTAAAACATATTTCAATAATGATCTATATTATTATATTGATAACAATATTAAATTTAAAAAGTTTTTAAATTACTTCTTATAAAAATAATTTACTTTTTGTAATTAAAACATATTTAAGTAATGATCAATATTTTTATTATATTGATAACAAAATATTATTACCATTTTGGAAAACATTGAAAATATTAAATATTAAAAGCAAACATTAGTAATATAAAAATTAGTAATTAATAATTAGTAATAAGCCAAAAAGCCATATAAATGTAAGTATTCTTAAAAAAAATATTGTTTACTTTTAAGGGAAGATAAAGTAATAAAAATTCTTTAATATAATATATAATATATGTAATGACAGTTTGTATTAAAATATGTTAATATCTTCTTAACTTGCAAATATTTATTAAAATATGACATTTATGTTAAAAATTATAACATACTTTAACAATTTACTTTTATATTTTGTTTATGTTATTTTTATATCGCACTGCACCTAAATTTTAAAAAATAATACACTAAAGCTTGTAAAAATCGAGCGGCATGAGTAGATAGCAAATTGGAGGATGTTCAAACATTATTAATAATAAATAAACAATAATAAAAATAGCTTTAGGCGTAAATTCTTTAAGATTCATCATACGTGGCATTGTTACACCTAGGGAGGATCCGATATAAGGCAACCCATTAGGTTTCCAGCCTATATACTTTAAATCTTTTTTCTCTTTTTTGGGATAGCAATAGAACAAACAGCATATATACAAACCAAGCAAGATAATAATCCGCAATTTGGACAGTAGCTTAGCAAGTTAAATATCTGACCTATATACTTCAAGTCCAAACGAAAGCTTGTCTAATAAACGCATATACCTGTACTTGAAGTCCAAAAGAAAGCTTGTCCAGAAGAAACCTTGTCTACTAACTTTATTGAAACAAAGGAGGAAGATAGACAATTATGATCAAATCAGAAAGTACTAAATATCAGTTCGCAAGGTGAAACATGATAGTAAGCAATGGAATTTTCGCATATACCTTGATAAATTAAGCCTTTTTCGTGAAGTCTAATAAACGCCTGTATAACAGCTCCTGCAATGATGTATACAAGGTTCAGAACACAAACTTACTTCATAATACAAACACCTAAAACAGCCATCAATTTAACCATATTCTCACCCTAATTTTTTTTACTGTCCACTTTCTCAATTTTTTTTAATTTAATTTTCAAAAATTACTAACAATATTATTAAATTAGTACGATTTTATGTTAAAATGTTACATATACAAACAATTATATTAATTCAATATATATATATAAAAGAAAAAGAAATGTATGTATTCATGGGTAAAATTGAATTAAAATCAAAATTTAAATCAATGTTTATATGTTAATTTAATATTTATTTTATTTAAACTTATATTTTCTAATAACAATGATGTAGATTGAATGCTACCGATTGAGTCACCGAAATGAAAGAAATTATCAATGCTACCGACTTTGGGAAAAAGGGCGATTTTGAGGGAGAAAAATATTCCAAAGATGAACTTACTTGCTTGTGCAGAACTTCTTGGGCGATTTGGTGGAGATGTTCTTGCTCGACAAATGAAAATTTTGGAAACGCTTTTATCAATTCCTTCATGAGAACAATCAAGTCGGTAAGAAAATATTATCAAACCTTCAGGACATCACTATAAAAATCTACTATACATGGTAAATCAAATAACAATTCTTAAATGTAAAGAGAAACCCATTGATCTTCTTACTTGCAAATATTAACTTACTTCTCCCTTATACATCGAAATGCTAAATAATTCCTTTAAAACAATATAAAACGACCATACGACTTCAACTATAAATAAAGAATCGGTATCGGATGCTCTTGAAGACCAAGAAAACTATAAAATAACAAGATTCATTAATTTATTATATTATACTAGGTGGATGTTTGACCATTACTACCAATATATTATTAGCCTAATGAAAATTATTTTAACTTCGTGAAGAAGATTTAACTACTTTCTTAGAGAAATCATACATATAATCCAATTTTATAATAGATCTTAAAATAAAACAACAATTAGTAAACTTCTCAAATTACATGCATAATATATGATAACTAGAAGCACAATTTACCGGTATAATAGATAAAATATGAATTCTATGATGAACCCCATCAAATGGTTTTTATGACGAAAGGATTAAAGCACTATTAGATTTGAATGTCAAGAATTGATTATAGAATACATGGCAATAGCTTTTAATATCTCTATCCGCCTCATCAATTTGTTTATACTGCTAAATAACAACCCAAAGAATAGAACATTGATTCTAAAGGGCAAGCCATTTCCAAGAACAAGTCGCATTACCTTATTTTTTATTGTCAATAGCACCTAAAGAACATTATACTCTCTATTAATAATTTCATTATCGCATGGTTTTCTAAAATAGATTACAAAACATTGTACCCTAGCAATGAGATTTAGCACTTAACTTTATGAAGATTTTGGTCAAACTTCCATCTAAGGAAAACAAAAAATTAAAAATGCTTTTAGAACTAATAGTAGCTATAACTAAGAAGGCAATGGAGCTGATTTCTTAGCCACTAGAACAAATTTTGCTATGAACATTCTTGACCAGTGGATCCTACTAAACCAGCAAAGCTCCAATACTTTAGAACATTCTTTTTCTTAGTAAAAATCTGGTTTTAATCCTCTGGAATTTCCATAAATGCAAATAAGCAAATTCAAAGCAGAGAAATTAACTTCACTACGAATAAAATTTAACTTCAAACCCAAAACAAACAAAAAAGCCAAAAAATAAATAAAAACTTACCAAAACAGGAAAGCCGAAATCAAGATAAGAATCCAAAGGAAACACCGATGCAATCGATAGAGCAATTAGCGAATAGAAGAAAAGCGTAGTCTTTGCGATACAATCTGAAAACCGAAAATGAGAACAGATAAATGAATTAAACAGATATTATTTCTACAGAGGGACTAAAAAGGGGGGAAACGATGATTACCACGACGGAAGAGGATGATTACCAATGTTCCCGACGGAGGAGGATGATTACCACAACGGAAGAGGTGGCGTAGGATGAGCAGTGAAAACGAAAAGCTGATAAAACTTTGCCGGCGAACAGCTAAAGGAAAAGGAAAAGGGATGTTCGGCTTTCACGGGGGAGCTAAAGGAAAAGGGAAAGGGATGTTCGGCTTTCACGGGGAAACAGAGATGAGAATGGGAAGAGCAAAGAGATGAGAGAGTACTTAGGGATTTCGGGAAATCAAAAAATGGGGGAAGAAGGCGTTAATCAATTTTACGCTAACAATACTACTGCTTTTTAACTAAAATAAAATGATTATTTGCGGTATTTTTGAAACGCTACCGCTATTTATTTCCTTTTATGCTTTTAAATTACAAACGCCACTAATATTCTTGATACTAATATATTTTTAAAGATTTAATCAAATTTTTCTTTATTTTAAAGTTTAAGTAATATTTAAAACAATTAGATAAATTTTGAAATTTTAAAATTTAAAGTTATTTAATATATAAATTAAAATACAATTACTCATATACTCAAAAAATTTAAAATATATTGTAAATAATAGTATTTTATTTTTTCATTTTTAACATTTATTTTAAATGTTATTGGTTCTAAATTTTCTACATTACAAATAATATAGATCGATTTAATATATAAATTTTAATATTTTAAAAGTAAATTACAAATAAATTTTATATTAATTAATCAATATAAAAATTAGATAAATAATAATAGATCGAAGAGGATGAATGAGTATTGCATGAGTTTTCGAAAATAATCAACACTAGTTTGTTTACATCCAAACCCTAAGTCGGCCCCTAAACCCCTAAAACCTATAAAACCTTAAACACGTAACCCCATAATCTAAACCCTAAACTATAAACCTTTATAAACTCTAAACAACTAAAATCCTAAACTATAAACATTAACCCCTAAACCTTATGACCTAAATACTAAACACTAAATGCTAAACCTTTAACACTAAGGCAAAAAATTAAACACTAAACTTACCCTAAACCCTAAAACCCTAAACCCTAAACCCTAAACCTTAAACCCTAAACTATAAACCCTAAACCCTAAACCCTAAACCCTAAACTCTAAACCCTAGGACAACCTTAAACTGCAAATCATAAACTATAATCCCTAAACATTAAAACAAGAACTCCTAAACCTTACACCTTAAACTATATATGTTAAACCATAACCCCTAAATAATCATGAGAATTAATATTCAATATTTTAAAATTAATACTATCTCTTTTACGATTATATAAGAAATTATTTAATATTTTTTTCATTTTTAACAAATATTTTTCTCTTAAATAATTTAAACTAGAATCATAATTTTAATGTATTAAAATTAATGTTATCTCTTTTACAATTATATAAAAAATTATTTAATATATAAATTTAAAAACAATAAGTCATATATATCCAAAAAAAACTTTAAAATTACTTTTAGCGGCGTTTTTAGGAAAGCGCCGCTAATGACCAGACTTTTAGCGGCGTTTTTGGGAAAGCGCCGCTAATGACCAGACTTTTAGCGGCGTTTTTGGGAAAGCGCCGCTAATGACCAGACTTTTAGCGGCGTTTTGGGAAAGCGCCGCTAATGACTGATTTTAGCGGCGTTTTGGGTAAGCGCCGCTAATGACTGACTTTTAGCGCGTTTTGGGAAAGCGCGCTAATGATCAGACTTTTAGCGGCGTTTTGGGAAAGCGCCGCTAATGACCAGACTTTTAGCGGCGTTTTTGGGAAAGCGCCGCTAATGACCAGACTTTTAGCGGCGTTTGGTAAATAAACGCCGCTATTGCTCATTTTTTGGCGGCGTTTTCATTCAAACGCCGCTAATGTATAAAATTTGCGGCGTTTTTCTTTAAAACGCCACTAAAAACACCGCTAAAAATCTGTTTTGGTGTAGTGTCATATGAATGAGGTCTTCATCTCATACACGAGGGAGAACTATTTCTAATACAATTTCAATCTACTTAAGCCATCATCTATGGCTATACACAATCATCTCATAACTCGTTTAGGCCAACACATTTGGCACATTAATAATGACTTAAACTAAACTAAAATACGGTCCCTATACAGGCTATAACTCACAAGGACTTGAAACCTCATACCAATTGTTTGCTTGATAGTGTGAAAACACCTCCGGCTATCTCCAACCTGAGCTAGTTAAGCTAACCTATAAGAAATGGGAAAAGAAAAGAAGTAAGAAATAATGCTTAGTAAATTCATATGCTTATAATAATCAACTATCGATATTCATTGATTATTCTCAACCACAAGGTATTATAATGACTTTTACTCTTAAACTCATGGTTACCTATTCAATCATCCTTGAAGCTTACTAATTCTATCTCTTACCACATTCTAACCATGCCACAAGCCAAATGCTCATGTTAATTAGCTTATAACCCTGCACTTGTCACCACATGATCACATAAAACAACACATCAAACATTTTCAATAAGCCACTCATACTACCAATCACTCGATGATTTCGCACTTAGCCCACCCTCAATCTCTAATAGGGTGGTATCGCACATAGCCCACTAACCATTTATAATTACGATTGTATCGTACTTAGCCCACCAATCATTTATAATTACAGTGGTATCTCACTTAGCCCACCAGATGATAATATAAGCGATGGTATCGCACACAACCCATCATTTAATAATTTATAAGGTTGTAACACACATAGCCCACCATTTACAATTTAAGGTGGTATCGCACAAAGCCCACCAATTATTATACATTCACGGATATTTATGCACATAAATTTCCTTATTTCAAATATTCATCCAGGAACAACCTCACACATTATCATTAATAATTAGCTTTCTACAATAATCGTTCGCATGCACGAAATGAATTAATAATTATAACTTATGCAACTAAAGTGCATCATTTACAGACAACCCACTATAGGATTCATCATATACCGAATTCATCTCAATTCAGTTCTAACACATACATATACCTCTCGTGGTACAACCACATTCATTCTCATTTTCAACATACTTGTTGAATCACTCAAATTATTAAATAACACCCTTGAAACTCACACACATAATGTCACATTGACATCATACCCCCGATAGGGTCTTACATGAAGTAACATATCGATACCATGTCCTCAACATGGTCCCATACGAAATCCCACACTGAGGCCATATTCTAAATATGATCTTACACGGGACCTTAATTATCATCATATCATGCTATTTGCATTTCCACCATTCATGGATTAAATCAAAACTTTCATTTCTTGACATCACATCAAAACTGATTTACGTATACATGAAGGCAATAAAAAATTTATACAACATCGAAATATTAAAATATACTTCACTTAGAGTTGTACAAATTAACACATGAACTTACCTTGATACCGAAAAGGGTAGAAAGGGACATATTTGTCCATATGCCTCTTTTCTCCTGTTCTAGGTCCGATTCTCGTTTTCTTTGATCTAGAACAGTAGAATTTACTCATTTAATCACTTATAAATCATAATACATCATAATCTACACTTGGGCAAAAATGACTATTTTGCCCTTATACTTTGGCAAAATTATGATTTGGCCCCTAGGCTCATAAATCAATTTTCATCACATTTTCATATTAAACAAGCCTAATTGAACATTTAATCCTCTTACAACTATCCACAATTCCAACTATTTCATGCATTAATGAAAAAAATACAGCATTTACATCTTAGTCCTAATTAGGTGTTTTCATGACAACACATTTCATAAAAGTTATTTCTCATCTTCCTAACATTCATTTCCTTCCATAAAAACTTAGCAACCAACATAAACTCTCTCATTTCAAGTCCCTATACTTTCAACCATATTGCAAATTAGTCCCCTCATTAGCTAGCTTAAGCTTTGGGGACTCCAAAAGTACAAAAATTATCAACTTATACCATCAAAATCACTTAATTGTAGAGAAAATAAGATGCTGAAATTTTCAATCTTTCAAAGCCCTCCCTTTGTTGTTATTTTCAGTTGGAGAAGAAGACTAAATGAAAAGATGATAACTTTTGCTTATATCATCTTATATTATTCATTTTACCAACTAATATCACCAACTATTAACCAAATTAAATGCTCTTGTCCCCTATGCATACTATGGCTGGCCAACTCATTTAAAGAAGGCCAAATTGCACATTCGAGACCTCCAATTAGTAATCCACAGCTATTTGGCACCTCTAGCAAATAAAATAGAACTTTTACACTTTATTCGATTTAGTCCTTTTTAGCGATTAAGCCTGAAATCGCAAAAATTAAAGCACCAAAATTTTCATGCACCCTTATAAACATGTTATAACACATAAAATAACATGAAAATGATTTTCTCTAACCTCAGATTTGTGATCCCGAGATCACTGTTCTGACTAGCCCCTAAATCGGGCTGTTAAAATTCTCCCCCTTAGGGATTTTCGTCCCCAAAAATCTAACCAGGAGAAGTTTCTCTTAACATTCCTGAAACGTCTCCACCAATTCTTCAAAATCACAAATCAATTTATCCTCAAGTTCCTCTCGCCAACAACCTTTATGAAGTACACAAGATTGAAGCATAACTTTGGAACTTAGATTACTCGTCCTCTAGGGCATATATGCTCCGTAATCTAACAATTATGAACTCTGCACATGCCAAAATGATCATTCGGATCTTTATCGCATACTTCACTAAAATTCAAATGACATTCTCCTCCTTGGAGATCAAGTCACTTCAAATTTGAAATTTATTGTATTTTATCTCACTTTCTCACTAGGATATTCATCGACTGTAATAGTCCTAACTTACACACTCTGAAATTTTATCTTTTATCGGTCGACTACTTCTGATCATAAACTCAATTATATCATGAAGTGTACCCAGTTGTCAAAACATCTATGCATATAACTGTACCTTCTCTGATTCTTGCACGAGTAGACTTGCTACTATTAAGTCCAATACCAAAACTTCTACATATGTTCTAAATTCATCAACATACAATTCTATCTCAAGGTAACATCAACAATGAAAATCTTATCCGACCTGAATTTTAACATCTTAAACAAATTCATTCAAAGTTTATTTTAATATATCGATCACTATCTCACTTCTGAAATCCTATTATTTCGAAAGGAAGAATCGCTCTTGTCATTAACCTCGCTGAAACTAGGATATTACCCATTAAGGTCGATCGATTGTCTATCTCACATTGCTTAACAAAGATCTTTCATCCAGACATCTGCACTATGTCTACTATCTGAGAAGTATTTTGATAACCATACATGGCATTGTAATAATTCAAGCCGTCTTCATTTTCTAACATTCAAATTTTCTATAGCATTAGAAACTCTATCTCATTAGGATTCAAAAACACATGACGTTTTTCCACAAATCACAGTACACCATCAATTTCACAATTCAGACACAAAAATGATCATCTCAGGATCACCAATCTAACAATCTCTTCCGACGTAATTCTAACCACTAAAAGATGTAAACTACCTCTTTACACTCGAGTGTTAAAGCACCTTTCAATTATTCAGTAGTACATCATACAAATTTACAAACTCTTTTTTTTTTCAATTCATACTGAACTCAATACTAAAACTTTTAGCTAATAGTACCTCTAATGGCTTTCAACTTAACCATCACTGTTAAATTATTACAATGAGCATACCTTTTTATCATGCTCCCTACTCATGTACACATAGAATTTTATTCTCCTTATTGATTCCTGCGTAAATATACACATAACTCGAATCATATCTCAATACATCAATCTACTCTTTTCTCCACACTGAGAATATATTTTGAACACACTCTTGTTTGAGTTTCTCTTGATATACTAATCTAAAACCATTACTATCGTCTTATCCCAAGATAGCAGGGACATCTCACTTAGGTGCATTAACTCTATTCAGCTTGCCCGAAAACCCATCACACAACGTGAAGCTTGTGATTTCACTTCCTATACCAGAATTATGACCTTTCTATGATCAAATCAAAAGCGCAATCATAGTATATGTAACTATCACAACTCAAAGAACACATACTCTTTAAAGATATCCATGATCAGTTGAAATATAAGAGAAATCTCACATAAAGTTTCATCACCACTTCCTCCTCAAAGTACTAGAATAAGGCTACAAGGAGGTAAAGGAATGTCAATTTCAATTAACCAAATCGACAACCATTTTGTCTTATTTTATAATCATCTAACATTCTCACACGATCACAATTTCGTAAAAAAAGAACAACCACATCACCCCTAAAAGGGAAACAGATATTCATACATAATACTCAAAGAGATCATTATAATCCATACAACTATGGTTGTCATAATCAAACACATCGTAGTTCGAATATTGTTTCTCTAACCATTTCCGTCATCAAAACTCCTTGACTATTCCTTTCGTTAATGAACATCAATTCGGGAAGGTCTGGATAAGCATACACCTCAGGCTTCCTACTCAATTGAGTCAAATAGCCTAGGCTAACTTTCTCTTTGCTCTTAATATTGCATACTCAGTACAATCGTCAAAGCATTCAAACATTCTTATCAAAATAATTTTTCACCTTCTAACTACCTTTATATCTATATACAATACTAATTGTCTCGCCATTGATCTCTTTCATTCCATACTCATGAACTTACTCCACTTGACTCTCATAATCATCTCTTCATGATTCAATAGTGGTAAGGAACTTGACTCTCGTGACTACATACATATGATTTAACATTCATTACTAATGAAATATCATCATCGTCACACAACTCGCTCCAAACGAGTTTTCACACTTACTTATGTTACAAATATATCTATCACCCACAATTTCAAACGATGATTTTACTAATACAGACTCTATATTAATATTTATTTAAGTACTCAACACTGAACTCTGATTTCTTTTACCATTTCTTTTTAATTTAGGGAATGTCTTACGGGTTTGAGTACGTCGTTTATTTGGTTGCCATATTCCAACTATGGTCTTACTCGTATCACAACATCATAGCCTAGCTATAACCTTACATGTCATCATGATGCCATAGCCTCGCTATGGTCTTGCACGAAATCTCATATCGATGTCGACGCCATATCCCAGGTATGGTCTTACACGGGATCATGTATCATTGCCAATGCCATGTCCCAGACATGGTCTTATAGGGGATTGCATGTATTGCCATGGTCCAACCATGGTCTTATTCATCAATTTATCATTGAATGACAGTACTCATCTCATGCATTCTACTTAATAAAACTTCTCAGTCTAACTCCCACACTATAATATGTGTTGCCTCACAATAGAGTCATGAAACAAAACATTATGCATCTTCTACTTTAATAGTCGCACATGAAATTCAACTATGTAGATACACTGATTATACATTATTCAAGCAGTTACACATACACACATATCCCATTTGCTGAGTAAGTTTACTCACCATATTCACTCAACCCAATAGGTTGAGTATATAACACCGTATGCATATTGAACCAACATAGATAAGCTTATCACTTTATAACTCTCATTTTATTCCTCAATTTAGAATTATCTCGTTTCATACCTTATCATACACATGTCATCATTTCTATTCATACCTCTCTGAATTTCATCAATGCATAAGCACATTTCAATTACCTAATTATCACTTACAACATTATTGAAATTAGCTTGGTTGGAAATCATCTCTGTCTTAACAAAATAATTTTGTTAGAGCCGGGAGATATCACACTATCATGATCCTCATATGGCATGTATAGCTAGACTCTTACTCACACTAGGTTAGTTTGAGAACCAACTAAACTGTAGCTTTGATACCACTAAATGTAACACTGTTGCCCTTATTTTATGGGCGAAGATGCAGGCGTTATCGTACTTAACACGCACAATCATACAACTTTGGGCTATCAAACTCATTTCAACTTAAAACTTTTCCATTCACAGGTCTATCATCCTTATAATGGACCTACGAGGCCCTAAACATGCTTCCAAAATATTTTGGAGATAATTTGGAAACTTTTACTCACTTAAGAAAGTTTTACCTAAATAGGGGCCACACGCCCGTGGGGGTGGATGACACGCCCGTGTTCGACACCCGTGGTCGACACTAACTTGCTTCACATGACCTGGGCATATGCCCATATGGCTGGCCTAAGGTCGCCTCTGATTAATCCACATGGCTGGTCGTACGCCCATGTACTTCAACCATGTGGCAATTTAAATTCCAAATTCTAGGTGCAGACTTCACACGGTCGAGACACAAGCCCGTGTGCCTACTCATGTTAACCAATTCAAAGCTATTTTCCAAGCCATTAGCCACCCTCACTTGCATACATTCATACACCATCACACAACATTCTCAAATCATTAATTATGACACTTGAATTAACACATTTGATTCATAAAAATAAGGTCTTCATCCCATACACGAGGGAGAACTATTTCTAGTACAATTTCAATCTACTTAAGCCATCATCTATGGCTACACACAATCGTCTCATAGCTCGTTTAGGCCAACACATTTCGCACATTAACAATGACTTAAACTAAACTAAAATAAGGTCCCTATACAGGCTATAACTCACAAGGACTTGAAACATCATACCAATTGTCTGCTTGATAGTGTGAAAACATCTCCGGCTATCTCCAACCCGAGCTAGTTAAGCTAACCTATAAGATATGGAAAAAGAAAATAAGTAAGAAATAATGCTTAGTAAGTTCATATGCATATAATAATCAACTATCGATATTCATTGATTAATCTCAACGACAAGGTGTTATAATGAGTTTTACTCTTAAACTCATGGTTACTTACTCAATCATCCTTGAAGCTTACTCATTCTGTCTCTTATCACTTTCTAACCATGACACAAGCCAAATGCTCAAGTTAATTAGCATATATCCCTGCACTTGTCACCACATGATCACATAAAACAACACATCAAACATTTTCAATAAGCCACTCATACTACTAATCACTTGGTGATTTCACACTTAGCCCACCCTCAATCTCTAATAGGGTGGTATCGCACATAGCCCACCAACCATTTATAATTACGGTGGTATCGCACTTAGCCCACCAATCATTTATATTTACGGTGGTATCGCACTTAGCCCCCCAGATGATAATATAAGCGATGGTATCGTACACAGCCTATCATTTAATAATTTATAAGGTGGTAACACACATAGCCCACCAATTATTATGCTTTCACGGATATTTATCTACATACATTTCCCTATTTCAAATGTTCATCTGGGAACAACCTCACACATTATAATTAATAATTAGCTTTCCACAATAATCATTCGCATTCACGAAATGCATTAATAATTATAACTTATGCAACTAAGGTGCATCGTTTACACATAACCCACTATAGGATTCATCATATACCGAATTCATCTCAATTCAGTTCTAACACATACCTATACCTCTCGTGGTACAACCACATTCATTCTCATTTTCAACATACTTGTTGAATCACTCAAATTGTTAAATAACACCCTTGAATCTCATACACATAATGTCACATTGACATCATACCCCCAATAGGGTCTTACCTGAATTAACATATCGATACCATGTCCCTGACATAGTCTCATATGAAATCCCACACCGAGACCGTATTCTAAATATGATCTTACACGAGACCTTAATTACCATTATATCATGCTATTTGCATTTCCACCATTCATGGATTAAATCAAGACTTTCATTTCTTGACATCACATCAAAACGTATTTACGTATACATTAATGCAATAAAAAATTTACACAATGTCAAAATATTAAAATATACTTCACTTAGAGTTGTACAAATTAACATATGAACTTACCTCGATACCGAAAAGGGTAGAAAGGGACCTATTTGTCCATATGCCTCTTTTCTCTCGCTCTAGGTCCGAATCTAATTTTCTTTGATCTATAACAATAGGATTTACTCATTTAATCACTTATAAATCATAATACATCATAATCTAGGCTCGTAAATCACTTTTCATCACATTCTCATATTAAACATGCCTAGCTGAACATTTAATCCTCTTATAACTATCCACAATTCCAACTATTTCATGCACTAATGAATAAACTACAACATTTACATCTTAGTCCCAATTAGGTATTTTCATGACAACACCTTTCATAAAAGTTGTTTCTTATCTTCCTAACATTCATTTCCTTCCATAGAAACTCAGCAACCAACATAAACTCTCTCATCGCATGTCCGTAGACTTTCAACCATATTGCAAATTAGTCCCCTCATTAGCTAGCTTAAGCTTTAGGGACTCCAAAATTACAAAAAAATATCAACTTATACCATCAAAATCACTTACTTGTAGAGAAAATGAGTTGCTAAAATTTTCATGTTTTCAAAGCCCTCTTTTTGTTGATATTTTTAGTTGGAGAAGAAGGCTAAATGAAAAGATGATAACTTTTGCTTATATCATCTTATTTTATTCATTTTACCAACTAATATCCCCAACTATTGACCAAATTAAATGCTCTTGTCCCCTATGCATACTATGGCTAGCCAACTCACTTAAAGAAGGCCAAATTGCACATTTGGGACCTCAAATTAATAATCAATATTTATTTTGCACCTCTAGCAAATAAAATAGAACTTTTGCACTTTATGCGATTTAGTCCTTTTTTAGCGATTAAGCCTGAAATCGCGAAAATTAAAGTACCAAAATTTTCATGCACCCTTTATAAACATGTTATAACACATAAAATAAAATGAAAATAAATTTCTCTAACCTCAAATTAGTGATCCCGAGATCACTCTTCCGATTAGCCCCTAAATCGGGCTGTTACATGTGTAAAATTTTAGACTTTGATTTCTCTTCAAATTAGTCCTTGAAATAGCTAGATTAGGTTACAAGGATCACAAAAACATAGAAATCATTAAAAACGGGACAAAGACGGACTTGCAATCGAGCATGGAAGCTTGACAAACCCTAGTTATGTCTCCCCTTGCGATTTTCGGCCATGGGGGACTAATTTGATGAAGATTACATCTTTTATTTCACTTATTTTTCTTTATTTACCAAATGACCAAAATACCCCTAACTTAAAACATTCAATTTCACCAAATCCATGTCCATTTTTGTCCACCTAAATACAAAATGGTCTAATTACCATATAAGGACTTCCAATTAAAATTTCATTGTTATTAAACACCTCTAACTTCTAGAACACATATTTTGCACCTATTCTAATTTAGTCCTTTTTGGCTAATTGAGCACTCAATCGATAAAATTTCTTAACAAAATTTTCACACAAATATTCAATCATATTGTAGACCTTAAAATAGTAATAAAATAAATATTTTTACTTCAAATTTGTGGTCCTGAAATCACTATTCTGACTTAAACCTAAAACGGGCTATTACACAAGCGATTTCACTGTTAAAGTTATGATGGGTCAAAGGAGAAACAAAGTGTTTCATCCTATATACTATGCAAGCAGAACTTTGACAAGAGCCCAGCTCAATTATACGGTAATTGAAAAAGAACTCCTTGCGATAGTTTTTTCTTTTGAAAAGTTTCGTTCATATCTTATAGGTACCAAAGTTACAATGTTTATCAATCATGTAACCATTAAGTACTTCCTCATGAAGAAGTATGATAAACCAAGGCTAATTCGATGGATACTTTTACTCTAAGAATTTGAGTTTGAGATCTAAGATAGAAAGGGTGTGGAAAATCAAGTAGCTTATCATCTGTCAAGGCTGGAACAAAATGAGGTAACTTCTTCACTTGTTCCAATTAATGAGAATTTTCCCGATAAGCATATCTTCAAGGCAAGTTAAATCTATGAAACACCTTGGTTTGTTGATGTTGCCAATTATTTATCATGTGGAATAATTCCTCGAGAAATGACATACCAACAAAGGAAGAAATTCCTTCATGATAGTCGGTATTATTTATAGGAGGGTCTATTTTTGTTTAAACAATCTGCAGATAGCATAATCAAGAAGTGCGTAGCTAGAAGTCAAATTGACGAGATTTTGTACTATTTCCATTCATCTCCCAGTGGGGGACACTTTAGTGGTTCCCGCACTATAGCGAAGGTTTTACAAGCAAGATTCTTTTGGCTTACAAGATGTAAGGATACAAATGCGTATGTGAAAAACTGCAATAGATGCCAAAGAATTAGAAACGTATCGAGGAGGAACGGGATGCCATTGACAAATATTTTAGAGGTTGAACTATTTAACGTATGGGCATTGATTTTCTAGGCCCATTTCCTTCTTCATATGGGAACAAATATATTTTGGTAGCTCTTGATTACGTATCCAAGTGGCTTGAAGCTGAGGCGTACCAAACAAATGATGCTAAGGTAGTCATGTGATTCCTACACAAGCATGTATTTACACAGTTTGGGACTTCTAGAGCTATAATTAGTGATAAAGGATCTCACTTTATAAATAGGTGGCTTAAGTGGTTTCTTGACAAGTACAATGTGAACCATAGGATTTCTATTGCCTATCACCCACAATTGAATAGGTAAGTTGAAAGGTTTAATTGTGAAATCAAAGGTATTCTTGAGAGAGTGATATGCCCTAATAGAAAATATTTGTCTCGAAGGCTCGATGATGTTTATGGGCCTATCGAACTATTTTTAAGATGCCGTTAGGAATGACTCCCTATCAGTTAGTTTTTGGAAAGGCATGTCATTTGCCACTCGAATTGGAGAATAAAGCTCACTGGGCTTTGAAGCAATTGAATTTGGATCTTAAATAAGCTAGTGAAAGAAGGTTGTTACAACTGGATGAGTTGGAAGAGTTAAGGTTATTTTCATACGAGAATGCCAAGATGTGTAAAGAAAAATCTAAGAGATGGCAGGACAATCATTTACAACCTCGTGAATTCAAAGAAGGTAAAAAAGTGTTGCCGTTTAATTCGAGGCTAAGGTTATTCCCTAGGAAGCTTAAATCTCGATGGAAAGGACCTTATACCATCTACAAAGTTTATCCTTATGGAGCTGTAGAATTATACGACAACCATGTAGGTATGTTTAAAGTTAATGGCCAACACTCAAGCACTATTGGTATGGTGAAGTTGAGCAAATTAAAACCTCATTCGAATTAAAAAACCCTTACTTTTTAATAAATAATTAGAAATTATTTTTATTAAATTAGTACAGTTAATTAATTCTATCCAAATAGATTGAAAATTAAGTGGGACCATTGTGACCCCTCAAATCTTTTTTGGGAATTAATTTAATGTGATCTTTTGAGAAAAAAATTTCTAATTAATTTTGAAATTTTTATTTTTATTTTTAATTTTTTATGTTTAATAAGGGGGTCATATTGGCCGAAGTACTAACCAGTTTATTTTATTTTAAGCAGTCTAGTTTGTAAATACAGTTCAGGCTCAAGGCCTAAAACAAGAAAGAGGAGAAATTTACCCCATCAAATGCGATCCATAAGGGTTCCACAAAACCCTAATATTGCCACCACTTTTCCCTTCATCTATGCTTGCCGCCCAAGTCACATAAGTAGATAAAATTTTGCTACAAGATTGACCTAATTTACCACTATATAAACACCTCTCTACCACCATAATTCTCATAACCTTCAAGTAATTAGCTTAAACCCTAACCTTTCATTCTTTTTCCTCTTAGCCATCGGCCTAAATCCCCAAAATTCTCCCCAAATTTCTTCATTTGTTGCAAAACCCTAGCTTACAACTGGAGCAACCATATTGCCGCCGCATACCTATCACCACCGCATCCTATCACCAATGCAAGCCAAGCTCTACTGGAAATCCATTGCTATTATAAGCCCATCGCCACTGTAAACTCTTTGTCCCATCCATTGCTGACTTCTTTTTCTCTTTTGCCAAAATTTTGCCTATTTTTTAGGAAAAATTACCATGTTTCGCAAAACAAATAGATTTTCCAAGACCTTTGCTGAAAATCCCATTGTGATTCAAGACGAGGAAGTGAAAGAAAGATTTCATTCTATCTTCAAAAATCAACCTATGATGCCTGAAAAAGGTTTCAACTTGGAAATTAATGATAAGATGATTGTGCCTTTGCCGATTCAAAAGATGATTGATTCCCTCAATTACAATTACCTTTGGGATGCATGATCATTGCCTAAAGAGGAGTTAGTTCGAGAGGTCTATGCTAATTTGACTAAGCCAGATGCTACTAAAGTTCTTGTTTGCAAGAAAAAGGTACCCTAACTTCTAAATCCATTAATGATTTGTTTAACCTACCCGATGTTGAAGAAGATGAATATTTTTCCATGATGACAAACATAAATTGGGATTTTCTTCAACAAGTGGTTAATGTTGTGACAAATCTGGGATCCCAATGGATTATAAAAAAGTATGGTAGTCATTCTTGTCAAAAGGAATGTCTAAAACTGTTGGCTATGGTATGGTTCTACTTTATTCGATATAGTTTCATACCTATCTCACACAATTCGACCATCTTAATGGAGCGAATACTTTTTTTATGCAATTATGACAAAAAGATCTATCAATGTTGGGAAGATTATTCTTAAGGAGATCAATGACTGTGCTAGAAAGAAAATCAGAAGTGCTTACTTCCCATCATTGATAACTTCACTTTGCTTAAGGGCCCAAGTTAAAACAAAAGCAAACTTAAAGGGCCTGTATGTTCAAAGTTGCATCACAACCCATGATCTTGAAAGGTTAGTAGAAAATTTCGAAGAACTAAACCCAACTGAACTGAGTGAGCTGACAGAACCAAAAACTGATGAGTCATCGAACAAATCTGAAACAGAAGCTAGCTCAGTTACTGAGACAGAAAAAAAGAATTTGAGGGAGAACCAAACAATTCAGAACCAATAAAGGAAACGGAAGTCTCTAAACAAAGAGAGGAGTCGAATGATGATGAGCCAATTGAACCAGCTGTTAATCCTGAGTTGACAATTCCTATGCCCACTTCTTCAAATACTGTGAAAAAATCAGAATTGTCAATTATGATGGATATGATGAAATTTATGCATAACCAACAACAAGCTTATTGGAAATATACAAAAGTTAGATATGATTCTGTAAGAAATACTACTTAAAAATATCTCTAATAGTTTTGTTCCTGAGTTCCCAGATTATATCTTCGAGTCATGGAAGGAGGATGAGAATGAAAGTGAGGATGAAACATCAAAGGAGGAATATGAGGAGGATAAGTCAAATAAATAAAAGGAGGAATTTCTTGTCTTTAATTTTTATTTCTTTTTCGATGTTTATTTTTATTTCCTAGTTAGAATTTTTGCTTTCGCATAATAAAATAACAAGCATGAATAAATAAGCTCAATGCCTCTTCGTTAAGAAAAGTAAAGTTATGTGGTAATGGGAATTAACATGTCTAGGATTGGATTATTGAGAAAGACTTCGTACTTAAGCAATCTTTATGACTCACCTCTTTTTTAATACAACCATACTTGGTGTTCAGTTTTCATTCATTACTTTGTTTTCGCAATGAGAACATTGCTTCTTTTTAAATAGGGGTAAGTCATTTTGTATGAATTTTTAAAGTATGTTTCAATCTTTTTACTTAAGTATGCTGAAATAAATGAATGCTCAGGGAGAAATTTTGTTCATAAGTATGTTCAAATGCAAGCATGATTTCTAATTTTATCTAAGTTATTCTTATTTTATCTTGAGTGATGGAATGCTTGTATGTTATTTAGACTTACGTAGTATTTGCCATGAAAATTTGATTTCTTTAGAAATAGACATGCATGAAGGTTTAAGTCTTTAGAATTGACTTAGTAACTTTCTTGAGGCAAAATCCTAGAAGGTATAAGAATAAAAATGATATAAGCACAATAAAAATGATATAAGCACACTTTCTTTGGATCGTTTGAGCCTTTCAAGCCGACCTTATTAATTTAACCCTTGAAACTTAATTTTTGAGCTTAATGGCCTGTTTAATGCAAAGTACCTACATTATAAGCCACATTATCATCTTTTTAATTTTATCATATTTTGTGCACCTAACTTAACTAAATTTGTCTTGGTGGTTAAAGTTTGAGGAAAAATATGAAAATATGTACATGCTCTTCTCATGTTTAAAAAAAGAAAAAGAACAAAAGAATAAACAAAGGTAAGGTTGTTCAAAAGAATAAGAAAAAAATAAAGAACAAAGGTAAGTTTGTTCAAAAGAATAAAAAGTAAAGAAAAGTTTGATCAAAGTCTGAAAAGTAAAGGTTGAGCGTGAGCTCGAAATAAGTTTGGGAGTGTTTCAGAGACTCAATTGTATGAAGGTTGTGATGCAAAAGGATCCAAGAAAAAGTTAGGGTTAAGATGATTGAGCCTAAAAATTCACTTCTCTTTATCCCTACCTTTAGCCTAGCCCCATTACAACATAATAAAAGACCTATTGATTTGATGATTATACCGACTACATTAGTGGAAATGTGTAACACCCCAAACTCGGCCTAGAAGTTAGGCCCAAATCCGACGTGTCACATGGAAGTGTTTTTCGAAACCATATTTCTTGTTGTTAAAACTTATTTGAGAGCTAAAGCCACTTTGTTAAAACTAAAACACTTAAGCAATTGTTATCAACTTGAAAACGTAATTAATTTTAAAACCTTAGTTGTTACGGAAGCATATTTAAAATAAACCATTTACAAAAATGTGATGTTTAAAAATTGAGTAGCAGAAGCATTTTGAAAACATTGCAGAAACATAGTGTTTTGAAGATAGTTATTGTTTTGGAAATCGTATTCCAGTTTTAGCAGTTATAAAACATCATAAATAAATATCACAAATAATAAGTGAAAAATAGAGAGGTCTTATTACAACCCAAGTCAAAATATTTAAAAGTAAATAATCAAAAGCAAGAAGCATAAGCGATGTGTGGTCTTCTAAGTCCTCGCACTCGATCATCAAAGTTGGGGATTACTGCATAGTTAAAAATAGGGTGAGTTTATGAAAACTCGTGTGCAATCCCTTACTAGAGTAATGACGATATCTGAAAGCGAAACCTAAACGATGCAGGCCAAAGCCTTTTAATAGTGTGATGACGATCATGATCGAGTATCGTGGGCCAAAACCCAGTACCATATCATTATGGGTCACAGCCCATACAAAATAAATTGGGCCTAGCCCAAACCAATAACAGAACAAGTAGGCCTAAGCCCAGTATAGTGACAAATCTCATAAATAAGTGTGCAATAGTATGAGGATGCATCCGACCCCAATCTAACTAACACACCACCCGTACCAACCCTACACTTATGTAGGGATAAAATCGACCCACCCAGCCAACACACCAAGCTTAGCACTGGTTGTGGCACTAAGTCAACAGAACGGCTTAGCGCCGTGAACATAAATGCTAAAAGCTATAAATATCGCAGAAAGGTTGAAAGCCTTATATAGAACGGCAATGGGCCATACACTTCCTCCATAACTTTGTCCCAACCCCATGCAATATGTCGTGTATGTCATGCATCACACGTGTATGCAAAATGGCCATGCTCAATATCAATTATTTAAACATATTTTAAATTCATAACAGTCATACAACCACAGTCAAACCAGTTAAAACATAGTCATACATTCACAGTTAAATTATTTAAAACATAGTCATACATTTACAGTTAAAACATTCATTTTACCCTATAAAGGTGATTCAGTAATCCTACCCTTCAGGGGTATTTTGGTAATTTTGTAAATTAGAGGTATTTTGGTAATTTTGCAAATTGGGGGTATTTTGGTAATTTTGCAAATAGAGCGTATTCTGAACAGAGATAACGATGTGAATGGGCCTAGGGCCCATTCTCGGCCCAAATTTAGGGTGTTACAATTCTACCTCCCTTAAAGAAATTTCGTCCCCAAAATTTTTAGCTAACAGGGAAGTCGTGTAACAACTACCCCACCACGCTACCACTGTGCACTTTGATCCCACCGTCTTTAACACACATCCAAAACATCCACCTATCGTAGCAGATAGGTTACAATTTCTATGTCCAGAACATCACATCCAACATTTCCAAACACACACAGAATAAATACCAAAAATATAGTCCAATATCTAAAGAAACCACCACATTTCTAACTCACTGTATTTAAATTTCTAAACAGAAAAAGTATTCAAAAAACTTATAGATTCGACGTTGGAGACTCGATGTACCAAACTTTCAGAAAACGATAAATACAACATTTCAGAACTTCAAATCTTTTCATGCCTTTTTGAAACAATCTTTCAGAAATTCAATTTTAAAAACCTAATCCACAGCTGAGTTTTGCAAACTTGGCTCTGATATCACTAAATGTAACACCCCAAATCCGGCCTAGAAGTTAGGCCCGAATCCGGCATGTCACATGGAATTATTTTTTGAAACCATATTTCTTGTTGTTAAAACTTGTTTGAGAACTAAAGCCAGTTTGTTAAAACTCAAAACACTTAAGCAATTGTTATCAACTTGAAAATGTAATTACTTTTAAAACCTTAGTTGTTGCGGAAGATATTAAAAATAAACCATCTACGAAAATGTGATGTTTAAAAGGTGAATAGCAGAAGCATTTTGAAAACATTGTGAAAACATAGTGTTTTGAAGACAATTATCATTTTGGAAATCGTATTCCACTTTTAGCAGTTATAAAACATCATAAATAAACACCACAAATAATAAGTTAAGAATAGAGAGGCTTTATTACAATCCAAATCAAAATATTTAAAAGTAAATAACAAAACGGCAAGCATAAGCAGTGTGTGGTCTTCTTCGAGTCCCTCATGACTCCGATCCACAAAGTGGGGATTACACGCACGATTAAAAATGAGGTGAGTTTATGAAAAATCAATGTGCAATCCCCTTACTAGAGTAACAGACAGTATACAGAAATAGAAACCTAAACAGTCTGGGCCAAAGCCCTTTTAACAGTAACAGTACAGTACAAACCATAGCATACGTGGGCCAAAACCCACTACCATATCGTTATGGGTCACAGCCCATATAGAATCAATTGGGCCTAGCCCAAACCAATAACAGAACAAGTGGGCCTAAACCCAGTATAATGACAGATCTCATAAACAAGTATGCAACAGTATAAGGATGCATCCCACCACGGTCCAGCCAACACACCACCCTACCAACCCTACACTTACGTGGGGATAAAATCGACCCACCCGGCCAACAGACCAAGCTTAGCACCGATTGTGGCATTAAGTCAACAGAATGGCTTAGCGCAATGAACTGAACGGCTAAAAGCCATAAATATCACAGAAATGCTGAAAGCCTTGTATAGAATGGCAATAGGCCGTACTCTTCCTTCGTAACTTTGTCCCAACCCCATGCAATATGTCATGTATGTCATGAATCACACATGTATGCAAAATGGCCATGCTTAGTATTAATCATTTAAACATATTTTAAATGCATAGCAGTCATACAACCACAGTCAAATTAGTTAAAACATAGTCATACATTCACAGTTAAATCAATTAAAACATAGTCATACATTTAGAGTTAAATCAGTCATTTTACCCTATAAGGGTGTTCGGTAATCCTACCCTTCAGAAGTATTTCGATAATTTTGCAAATCGAGGGTATTTTGGTAATTTTTCAAATCGAGGGTATTTTGATAATTTTGCAAAATGGGGGTATTCTAAACAGAGAAAACGATGCGAATGGGTCTAGGGCCCATTCTCGACCCAAATTCAGGGTGTTACAAAATGAATTGCTAAGTTTAACATATGAAGACTACTAATTAAACCTTGTGATTACTATGTTTAGTTGACAAGGAAAGCATATTGATTGGTGAATATTATATATGATTTGTAAATACATTAATGCTATGACTCATGTTGATATTATGAGGTATTGAGTATAAAATTTGGAAATAATATTTGCATTTGAGATACTTATCAATAAACAATATTTTTAAGCATGATTTTGTTGATACATGATTATGTACAAAGATTTATGCTACTTTATCATTTTGCGAAATTGCCTTAGAAAAAGTTGTGCTATACATAAACATTGCCCGGGACAAGAAATGGTTTAATTTTGGGGGCGTGTAAATTCGAAATTATATAGGGGTTTTCTATATGATTTTTCCACCTTTTAACTTAATAAATATGTTAGTCATGAGTAATTGTCATTAAAATAAGTTAATTTTACTTAATTAATAATATTTGAATTTTCACTATGCAAGAGGACCATAGAAGATGTGATTAACATCAATGATGCATGGACATACACACATCCACTTCATTTGGACAGTAAGACCATGCAAAACTGGGTCATAAAAGTGTTAATTTGACCTAATAAAAGATATGCTAAAAAATGGACATGTCTGATTAATTTCGAATTGAGAAACTATCCAACAAGGAGGAGTTAAAGCCCAATTTCGACACAAGCAAATAGATGCCAAAGAATAAGCTTTGGGATATTTCATAAAGATCCCTGTAGTTGGAAAGATGTTAGAAATTGGCACACAAGCTTACCTTTTGAAATCGTCCACCTTATGGCTATTAATAGCATTGTTTTGAATTCAAAAACAAGCAAACAAGTCGCCCACTTTTCCACAACTTGTGGCCGACCAAGTATGAGATAAAGGAGAGAGATTTTGAATTCTATCTTTAGCAAACTTTACCTTGCATTCACCTATAAATATCACATACCTTTTCCACTTCTCAAATCATCCCTCACATCCCTTAATCCATTCATTCATTGAGCATTCTCTCATTTCCTCTCTTACTCTCTTCTCCCCTTGCATAGTCGTTCCATCTCCATTCCATTCTTTAGCCAACAAAGGCTTTGTCAAGACATTTCTTTGGTCAGCCATCTTAGGAAACCCTTAGCAAAAGGAGCATCGAGTAGAACGGAGGAACGCATCAGTCAAAAAAGATCCAAAAGGCTGCTGAACTAAATTAGAGTTTACTCTTTCCTCTTGTTCTTTAATTTACTTATGTTTGCTATGTGTTTTTTTCTTTTACATCAATGATGAAATTTTAAATCCTATTAGCTAAAATGATTATGTTAAATCAATAAGATTTATTTTATTCATGGTAAGACCCCAAACTCGGTCTATACGTTACGACCAAATCTGGTATGTTACTGGATAGGTAGTTTTCAAAAACGTTTAATGGAATATCATAATCTGAGAAAAACATTTTGTTTAGTGAGTCCAAGCCAAAGCTAACTAAAATTCTATTGAGTTATACATATCTTACCATCTTCTTATTGAGTTAATTAGGTCTTGAAATCGGGTTATTTTCATGAAACCATGCTTAGAAAATTTTATTGGAAATAGCATTGAGTAATGTGACTTTTGGAGAAAAGAAAGAAATAATAATATTATTAGTAGTTCTAAGAAAATTCCAAGTTTTAACTACTTATTTTGGTGATCCATTTGTTAACATTTGGAAAACCTTGATTTACGTTTTAAGAAATCCTTATTTTGATAGTTTATAACCTAATTAAAATTGGCACTTGGAACCAACCCAAATTTAAGTTAAAGCGGCATTGTTACATAATAAATTCCCAAATTTAACTATGTTGAAAATAAAGTAATGAAATTTATGAGAGAAATAGCAACGCATGGCCACCTCGAGTCTGCCCTGGCTCCAAAACTGTAACATCCTTAAAACGGGGTCTCTGCATTTTTCATGTGTTTGCATGTGACGGTATGTCTGCTGTGCTAGTTTTGCATGTTTTGGGGTCCAGGCATGACCTCGGGTTAGGCTTGAGTCATGGCCAAAATTTTTGTTTTGGTGCCTAGAAAGAGGGAGCTAAGAAAGTTAGGGGTTAAAAGAAATTATGGAAGGATTTAGACACAAGGAATTGCCTTGGTAAAGTGGCAAAGAGGCGCCACTTAAGGCCTTAAGTAGTGACGCAACATGCAGAGAAGGGAGCTCAGGTTCAAGCAGTAGGAATCCCTTTCTGCTTATTCTTTTTCACGCCAGGAGCAAGGAAGAGGTGTGCTCAGGTAGGACTCTGTTGGAGGGATATGGATTAGGCTAACTTTAAGTGATAGGTGTAGACTCATTCAAACTTGTTTAAATGAGTGGATGAGAGGAATTCAAGGAAGGATGAGGGGGACGACAATGAGTGGGAGTCTTAAAGTGTTGGCCGAAAGTTGGACTGTGGGGAGGAGGAGTGCAATCGGTTGGGTTAGCAAAAGGGTGTGCTGAATGTTCTTAGTGAATTTGGGGAGCATTTCGGCTAGTTGAGAGAGAAGTTCCTTTCTTTTTTATGTTCTGGGTCAAGCCGAAACCTCATTTGCATCTTTTCTTTCTCTCAAACCCCTTGTGCCGAAAATTCTTTCATTCTCCTTTGTGAATCCTCCTTATTCCCATTCCCTTTTCTTCTTCATCTCTAACATCTTCAAAGTGAAACTTTTTTGAGTTTTCTTCTTCTTCTCTTTCTCTAGTGATTGGCTGAATACTCTGCTCATAAATCCCTCTCTTCTTGCATTTTTCTTCAGTATTCTAAGTGCCGAAACCCATCTTTTCCTTGGTTCTTAAAATCGAACCTCAAACCTTGGTGTGGTGCTAGGGCCGAATCTTGGCAAAAGCCGGAGAGATCTCTTGCATTTTCTCCTCCTTGACCGAATCTATCTTATTCTTTTTGAGGCAACCTGAATCCCTTGGTAAGTGATTTTCCGTCTATCCTCCCCTCTATTAAAGATCCGTATACTAAACTCCATCCCTGCTTATGTTGATAGCCAAAACCTCTAAGATCACTAGGGTGTGCCGATCTTTTGGTGATTGCTGGCCGAATCTGTCGACTAAGGTCAGGATGTGTCAAACTCTTTTGGTTTCGAGATTCCTGTTATGGCTGAATGGCCTTTAGATTTCAAATGATGTGTTTAAGACCGATTATAGGAGGGGAAAGTAGCCGAATACAGTGGATTTTAAGATCTGGTTGCCAATTAAGGGCTTGACCGATTGTAAGGGAGATCCTTCGTGTAGTTTCGGGATTTGGTTGGAAACCAAATTGGCATCAAGGTGAGTGTGCCTTTGTGTGACGCATCTTCGGGATTATGGTGTTTAGCCGAATGGCTTTAAACTTAAAAAACTATGTGTTGGCCGATTGTAGGGTAGAGTGAAGGCTAACATTTTGGAACTTCATTTAGATCTACAAATAGTCAGGTGTGTAACGCTTACACACTTTGTTGGTTTGACATGTTTATTGTGTTTCTATTATAGCCATTAAAATCAGTAGTTATGCGTTGTGGGCATGAGCAGGGACTCCAGGTAAGTCCCCTGATTATAAATCTCAGTATATGCTATCATATCACTGTTAAATGTATGCCATGTGTTATTTGCATCATTATATGTTATTGTACCATGATTGATGTGGACATGATGGTGGGATTGTTGAGAGGAGGGGGAAGAGATATTTGACCGTCACCAGTGGTTTTGACCATCGACAGGTTGGCCCTGTCTTGATATTATATTTTGTGACTAAGCCCAGTGGTTACGACCACGGTGGTTTTGACCACATATGAATATTGTGACTTCGTCCGGTGGTTTGGTACCACATTGGGTTGGCCCACATGTTGATTATGGGATTGTCATCGATGGTTTTGACCACACGATGGGTTGGCCCCATCACTTGATTTGTGACTTCGGTCATCGATGGTTTTGACCACCGTTATATATTTGTGACTACGGTCACGGTGGTTTTGACCACCGGTGGTTTTGACCACAGGGGTAGATAAAGGAGATTGGATGGTTAGGTTATGGGGTTGCATGATTTGCATGTTTCTTGATGATTTGTGTAAGTGCTTGCACTATCGGGTTAGGGATTTATACACTAAGTCTTGGTGACTCACCCTTCCCTTATATTTTGCGGATGAGGTGTAGATTGCGATATGGAGCCTGGA
Organism: Gossypium rotundifolium; assembly: GCA_025506655.1. Taxonomy (NCBI): domain Eukaryota; kingdom Viridiplantae; phylum Streptophyta; class Magnoliopsida; order Malvales; family Malvaceae; genus Gossypium; species Gossypium rotundifolium. Next base: position 45,894,570 of record CP106726.1, read on the forward strand.
AAGGACTCGAGTGACCATACATGCTCGTTTGGGTTTGATTTGTTTTAGTTACTATTTCAATTTTGTCTATTTACCTAAAGTTGGTTTTGGTTTGTAATAAGGCCGCTAAGTATTAGTTTGGTTTTTTATTTTTTATTTTTAAATTTCTGCATATGTTTAATAACTTTGATTTGCTTAAATAACTGAAATTAAAATGGGATTTACAAAACTATACTCAGATCGGGTTTTTACAACGTTACCATCGGGTGACATTATTCACAAAGTAATGACAAAATTAATGAAGTTGATTTCAAACTTAAATTTTTAACATCACTTTATATAAGGTTTTTTTCTAAACTTTAAGATCGATAAAAGGGTTTTGATAAAAAAAATAAACCGAGAAACTTGTTTATTCAAACTACTTCACCCCGTAGCATGCCAGATTCAGTTGTGGTGTGTTGACCAAGTTTGGGGTGTTACAATTTTGGTATCAGAGCCAAGTTCAAAAGTTTCATTTGTGGGCCCGAGGCCCAAAATGTTTTAAAGTAGGGTTTGAAAAGTTTTGTGGGAAAGGTACATGGGTTGAACAGCATGGCACCGAGTCTCCGGCACCAATCCGCCCAGGTAAGTATCCCTAACTATTGCGTGAATTATATGTGGGGGAAATGGGTATTTCGGGATCGTAGATTAGTAGAATAGGAGTTATTGAACCCTAGGAATAGCTTACCCCAACACAAATTACATAAGACTTAAAGATCCACTAAACAAACCCGTGAGTACGTCGCTAAGTTAAGGGTGTGGCAACTGTTGTCTACTGTCTCAGGAATGGATTTGGGGAGCTTGGTATTTAAAGATCTAGTGACTCACCTCCTCTTCACTTGAATCCTACCTAGTGCGTAGTGACGGTTCGCCCTCACTAAGACAACTTATTCACAGGCTAAATTCAATAACTAAAACCCGAAAGGGATCGAGCACCTTGATTTGAAAATGACCAAAATACCCTTGATTTGGAAATGACCAAAATACCCTTAATTTGAAAAATGACCAGATTACCCCTGACTTGTAAAATTACCAAAGTACCCTCAGTATGGAAATTACCGAAGTACCCCCGAATTGAAAATTTTCAAAATACCTTTATTTTGTAGAATCATCTGGAACCATATTTTGGGAAAATTACGAAAATACCATTGGTTTATGAAATTACGAAAATAGCCCCGATTTTTAGAAGTTTTAAAATACCTACGATTTGTAAAGGTTTCCAAATTAACCCTAATTTATTACTAAAACACCCTGATAGGTTAAATTACCGAAATACCCCCGGGTAGTGAAATGACGAGAATACCCCTACATGTGGAGTATGGGTGGAGGAGGTTGTTGATGAGTAAATGTGATTCACTGTATTAGGGTAGGAAATTGAAATGAAAACTTTATGATGATTGAAAGAACCATAAAACTTATTCGTGGGTAATCAGTGGAACAGAAGCTAATTCATAAAAATTTCTTTAAGTAGATAAATCGCGGTTATAGACATGAGTACTAGGGGATGTGGTCGTAATGGGTGAGGACGCGGTAGAGGCAGAATACCGTGTCGGAACCCGTTAGGTCTGGTCAAGGGTCCGAGAATGAGATACCACCACCACCAATTCTTTGGTGTAGAGTATCAAGATCAAGCGAGGAAGATCTGAGTCGCATGCTATCTTTGAAGAGTCAAGAGAGTGGTGGAGCAAGTAGAGGTGCGGAAGCTCAAAATCCGTGTCGAGGACTCGAACCAATGGAACCGAGGTATTGAAGGTGTATCGGTGTGGCACCCAATACGGCTGAGTATTGGTTGGAGGCGACAGAACGAATCATGGATGATTTGGATCTGACGGCTGAGAAGAAACTAAAGGGAGTAGTGTCGCTTCTTTGAGATGAGTCATACCAGTTGTGGCTCACGATTCGGAGGGTGTAGTGGATGATCTCACTTGGGATTATTTCAAAGCGACTTATCGGAAGAAGTATGTTGGGACCGTTATATTGATGCGTGAGGAAGGCATTTCGAAATTTGGTTCAGGGAAGTAAGTCCGTATCGGAGTACGAGGCAGAATTTTTAAGGTTAAACCGATATGATCGGGGCATTATAGCTACAGAGCATGAGCGATGTGTCAGATTCGAGGATGAATTAAGGGATGATCTGAGGTTGCTGATTGCTCCACAGTAGGAGAGAAAGTTTACGGTCTTAGTGGAAAAGGCCAAAGTTGCAGATGAAGTGAAACAGTCAGTTAGACGAAATCAAGACAAGGGTTGGAATAAGAAGAATTCCAGATCATCTGGGTCTACCAGGAATCAGTAGAAACGGGGTAGATATAGTGGGCGAATCAAGTGCTAGGCCTCACATTCTCGATACTCGATGGCGCCACGATGTGCTCGATGTGGAAAGTCTCACACGGGAGATGTTGGACTAGAAATAAGGGGTGCTTTGAGTGTGGGTCGATGGGGCACCGAGTGAGGGATTGTCCATAGAGGTCAGCTAGGATGCAGTTTGGGGATCAGAATCGTACTCAGAACAGGAGGGATGCTCAGCAGCCACAGAGGGGCCGTGGTGCTGCTAGGGGAGGTAATGGCTCTGGCAGAGGCCGGGGAGCACCGGGTAGAGGTGCAGGTGGAACAGAGGTGAGACAGCCTAGATTAGGCTACGTAATGAGGCGTCGAGAGGAGGGTGACGCACCGGATGTCATAACCGGTACGCTCTTAATCTTTGGACTACCTTATAATGTTTTGATAGATGTGGGTTCAACGCACTCATACGTAGCTAGTAGTATAGTGGAAACTATGAACTTGAACTCTAAGATTACTTCTAGGAAGATGACTGTGATAAGACCTTTAGGTCACTTTGTAGAAGTAAGTAAACTATATAGGGATGTACCCCTACAACTTCAAGGGGTCATGTTTTTGGCTAATTTGATGGAACTGCCGTTTGGGGAGTTCGATCTGATTCTCGGGATGGATTGGCTGGTAAAGTACCAGGCCAGTTTAGATTGTGCGGCCAAGCGCATAGGGTTGAGGACGATGGAAGGTAGGAGGTGGTGATGATAAGTAATAGAAGGATTACTTATCAATGTGGTCTCTCTGCTGAAGGCGGAGAAAATAGTAAGGAAGGGTTGTGAGGCATTCATGGTGCATGTTTGTGCTTTGGGAGCCAAGGATGCATTTGTGGAGAGTGTCCGGCGTAGGGTAATTATGGATGTGTTCCGGAAGAACTTTCGGTTACGCCTCCGGATAGGGATGTTGAATTTGGTATAGACACATTGCAGGCTCGCGCCAAAGGTTCATAGCCTCGTGTCGAATGGCGCAAAAGGAATTGGTGGAGTTGAAGGCCCAAATCCAGATTTGTTGGACGAGGTTTCATTTGACCAAGTATATCTCCTTGGGGAGCACCTAAGCTCTTTGTTAAGAAAAAAGAAGGCACATGCGGATGTGTATAGACTACCTTGGTGAACAAGTTGACGATCAAAAACAAGTATCCGTTGCCCAGGATTGATGACTTGTTTGATCAACTTAAGGGTGCATCGATTTTCTCAAAGATGGATCTCAGGTCGGGGTACCATCAACTCAAAGTAAAGGAGGCTGATGTTCATAAGACGGCATTTCGTACTCAGTATGGGCATTACGAGTTTTTGGTGATGCCGTTCGGGTTAACCAATGCACCGCAACATTCATGGACTTGATGAATTGGGTGTTTCAGTAGCACTTGGACCAGTTTGTCATAGTATTTATAGACGACATATTGGTGTACCCAAGGACTGGGGAGGACCATGATACGCACATGCGGGTGGTTTTGCAAATTCTAAGGGAAAAGTAACTATTTACCAAATTCAGTAAGTGCGAATTCTGGCTTAGGGAAGTGACTTTCTTAGGTCACGTAGTGTCCGCTGAAAGGATTAGAGTGGACCCTCGCAAGATTGAGGCGGTGTTGGATTGGAAATCGCCTAGGTCGGTTACAGAAATTCAAAGTTTTCTAGGTCTAGCGGGGTATTACCGGAGATTTGTGGAAAGATTTTCTCTGATCGTGGCACCATTGACCAAGTTATTAAGGAAAGGAGTTTCATTTGTGTGGTCAGAGAAACAACAGGAAAGTTTTGACAAGTTAAGGAAGATTCTAACGGAAACTCCGATTACAGTACGACTGAGGCGGTGAAAGGTATTCACGGTCTACTGTGATGCATCACATGATGAGGGCCTGAATTGCAAGTAAAGCTGACTTGGGTAGAAGCATTAAAAAAGCAGTTAGTGGATGAGGGCACGAATGCTCGGAGGTTGCAAGTTGAGTAATGGGTTGGAAAGTTCTGACTTGACTCATGATGGAGTGTTGTGTTTTTAAGGGAGAGCTTGTATCGTGAAGGACGTCGAGTTGAGGCAAAGGATTCTTCGGGATGCATATAGCAGCCCATCGCTATGCATCCCGGAGGTAGCAAGATGTACCGGGATTTGCGAAAGCGATTACGGTGGCGAGTGAAGTGGGAAGTGGCGAGTTTGTGGGTAAGTGTCGGCGTGTCGGTGGTCAAAGCTAAACATCACCGCCATCAGTTTACTTTAGCGGTGAAGATTCCTCGATGGAAGTGGGAAAGGATTACCATGGACTTTGTCGATGAGGGCTACCCTTACGCCTAGCAAGAAATACTCGATCTAGGTGATTGTGGACCGTTTGACTAAATCAACTCATTTCATACCGGTGAGGTTGATTATCCGCTTCAGGAGTTAGCTAAGTTGTATGTGGCGAGAGATAGTAAGGTTGCATGGTGTGCGGTGTCAATTATCTCGAATAGGGATCAAGGTTCACATCGAGGTTACAGGTGCTTTACATCGGGCTTTGGGAACGAGGTTGGATTTGACCTGACTTTTTACCCATAATCCGATGGCGGTCTGAGCGAGTAATTGATTTTAGAGGATATGCTAAGGGCGTGTTTGGATTTGATGGTAGTTGGGAGGGTATCTACCATTGCGGGGTTCGCTTATAACAATAGTTATCAAGCGAGTATCCAGATGGCACCATATAAGGCACTGTATGGATGAAAATGTCGTACTCTATCTGTTGGGCGAGTTGGGTGAACTGCGAGATATTAGGCGGAGTTGGTGGCGAAACTAAGGATAAGGTTAAGGTGATTGAGCACGTCTTAAGCGTCGAGATAGGCGAAGTCTTATGTCGATCTTAAGCGGGGATATAGAATATGCGATGGGTGATAAGGTTTTACGAAGGTATCGCGATGGAAGAAAGTCTTTGAGATTTGGGCGAAGGGAAGCTAAGCCCTAAGTTTATCGGGCTATACGGTGTTGGTAGTAGGGTGGTAGCTTATCAGCTCGAGTTCCCAGTAGAGTTAAGTCAGATTCACGACGTCTTTCATGTTTCGATGCTTAGGCGCTATCGATCAGATCCGTCACACGTTGTGCCAGCTGCAGAGATTGAGGTAAGCTCGAACTTGTCTTTCGAAGAGGAACCGGTACAGATTTTAGATCGGGATGTCATGGTTTTGCGTAGGAAGTCAGTTCCCTTAGTGAAAGTGCTATGGTGGAACCATGGTACGGGGGAGGCCACGTGGGAACCAGAGGATGTGATACGGCAGTAATACCCTCAACTCTTCTGACCAGGTAATTTCGAGGTCGAAATTATTTTTAAGGGGGTAGAACTGTAACATCCTTAAAATGGGGTCTCTGCATTTTGCATGTATTTGCATGCGACGGTATGTCTGCTATTCTAGTTTTGCATGTTTTGGGGTCCAGGCATGACCTCGGGTTAGGCCTGAGTCATGGCCAAAATTTTTGTTTTGGTGCCTAAGAAGAGGGAGCTAAGAAAGTTAGGGGTTAAAAGAAATTATGGAAGGATTTAGACACAAGGAATTGCCTTGGTAAAGTGGCAAGGAGGTGCCATTTAAGGCCTTAAGTAGTGACGCCACATACAGAGAAGGGAGCTTAGGTTCGAGCAGCAGAAATCCCTTTCTGCTTATTCTTTTTCACGTCGGGAGCAGGGAAGAGGTGTGCTCAGGTAGGACTCTGTTGGAGGGATATGGATTAGGCTAACTTTAAGTGATAGGTGTAGGACTCATTCAAACTTGTTTGAATGAGTGGGTGAGGGAATTCAAGGAAGGATGAGGGGAATGGCTATGAGTGGGAGTCTTGAAGTGTTGGTAGAAAGTTGGGTGTGGGAGGAGGAGTGTAATCGATTGGGTTAGCAAAAGGGTGTGCTGAATGTTCTTAGTGAATTCGGGGAGCATTTCGACTAGTTGAGAGAGGTGTTCCTTTCTTTTTTTTTGTTCTGGGTCAAGCTGAAACCTCATTTGTATCTTTTCTTTCTCTCAAACCCCTTGTGCCGAAAATTCTTTCATTCTCCTTTGATGAATCCTCCTCATTCCCATTCCCTTTTTCTTCTTCATCTCTAACATTTTCAAAGTCGAAACTTTGTTGAGTTTTCTTCTTCTTCTCTTTTCTCTAGTGATTGGCCGAATACTCTGCTCATAAATCCCTCTCTTCTTGAATTTTTCTTCAGTATTCTAAATGATGAAACCCATATCTTCCTTGGTTCTTAAAATCAAACCTCAAACCTTGGTGTGGTGCTAGGGCCGAATCTGGGCAAAAGCCGGAGAGATCTCTTGCATTTTTTCCTCCTTGACCGAATCTATCTTCTTCTTTTTGAGGCAAGCCGAATCCCTTGGTGAGTGATTTTCCGTCTATTCTCCCCTCTATTAAAGATCCGTATACTAAACTCCATCCCTACTTATGTTGATAATGAAAACTCTAAGATCACTAGGGTGTGCCGATATTTTGGTGATTGGTGGCGAATCATCGACTAAGGTAAGGATGTGTCAAACTCTTTTGGTTTGAGATTCCTATTATGGTAGAATAGCCTTTAGATTTCTAATTATGTGTTTAAGGCCAGGTTGTAGGAGGGAAAGTAGCGAATCTGATGGATTTTAAGATCTGTTCTTGATTAAGGGCTTGGTGATTGTAAGGAGATCTTCGTGTAGTTTGGATTTGGTTGGAAACCAAATTGGCATCAAGGTGAGTGTGCCTTTGTGTGACGCATCTTCGGGATTATGGTGTTTAGCCGAATGGCTTTAAACTTAAAAAATTGTGTGTTGGCTGATTGTAGGGTAGAGTGAAGGCTAACGTTTTGGGACTTCGTTTAGATCTACAAATAGTCAGGTGTGTAACGCTTACACACTTTGTTGGTTTGACATGTTTATTGTGTTTCTGTTATAGCCATTAAAATCAATAGTTATGCCTTATGGGCATGAGCATGGACTCCGGGTAAGTCCCCTGATTACAAATCTCGGTATATGCTATCATGTCGCTGTTAAATGTATGCCATGTGTTATTTGCATCATTATATGTTATTATACCATGATTGATATGGACATGATGGTGGGATTGTTGAGAGGAGGGGGAAGAGATATTTGGACTGTCACCAGTGGTTTTGACCATACGACGGGTTGGCCCCGTCTTGATATTATATTTTGTGACTAAGCCCCAATGGTTTTGACCACCAGTGGTTTTGACCACATATGAATATTGTGACTCGTCCCAGTGGTTTGGTACCACAGTGAGTTGGCCCCACATGTTGATTACGGGATTGTCATCAGTGGTTTTGACCACATGATGGGTTGGACCCATCACTTGATTTGCAACTTCGGTCATTAGTGGTTTTGACCACACCGTTATATATTTGTGACTACGGTTACAAGTGGTTTTGACCACCAGTGGTTTTGACCACACGGGGTAGATAAAGGAGATTGGATGGTTAGGTTATGGGGTTGCATGATTTGCATATTTTACTGATGATTTGTGTAAGTACTTGCACTATCAGGTTGGGGATTTATACATTGAGTCTTGGTGACTCACCCCTTCCCTTATATTTTGCAGATGAGGCATAGATTGCGGATATGGAGCTGGAAAGGACTCGAGGCGGCCATACATGCTTTTTTGGGTTTTGAATTGTTTTAGTTACTATTTCAATTTTATCTATTTACCTAAAGTTGGTTTTGGTTTGTAATAAGGCCGCTAAGTATTAGTTTGGGTTTTTTTTTTTTTTTTAAATTTCCTGCATATGTTTAATAACCTGATTTACTTAAATAACTGAAATTAAAATGGGATTTACAAAACTATACTCTATATCGGGTTTTTACAACGTTACCATCGGGTGACATTAGTCACAAAGTAATGACAAAATTAATGAAGTTGATTTCAAACTTAAATTTTTAACATCACTTTATATAAGGTTTTTTTTTTTCTAAACTTTAAGATCGATAAAAGGGTTTTCAGTAAAAAAAATAAACCGAGAAACTTGCTTATTCAAACTACTTCACCCCGTAGCATGCCAGATTCAGTTGTGGTGTGTTGACCAAGTTTGGGGTGTTACAATTTTGGTATCAGAGCCAAGTTCAAAAGCTCGGCTGTGGGCCCGAGGCCCAAAATGTTTTAAAGTAGGGTTTTGAAAAGTTTTGTGGGAAAGGTACATGGGTTGAACAGTATGGCACCGAGTCTTAGGCACCAATCCACCCAGGTAAGTATCCCTAACTATTGCGTGAATTATATGTGGGGGAAATGGGTATTTGGGATCGTAGATTAGTAGAATAGGAGTTATTGAACCCTAGGAATAGCTTACTCCAACACAAATTACATAAGACTTAAAGACCCACTAAACAAAGGCGTGAGTACGTCTCTAAGTTAAGGGTGTGGCAACCAGTTGTGCATGTCTAGGAATGGATTCGGGGAGCTTCATATTTAAGCGATCTAGTGACTCACCTCCTCTTGACTTGAATCTTACAGTGCGTGGTAGTGGTTAGCCACTAACTAAGACAACTTATTAAAGAGGCTAAATTCAATAACTAAAACCGAAAGGGACCGGCCACCTTGATTTGAAAATGACCAAAATACCCTTGATTTGGAAATGACCAAAATACCCCTGATTTGAAAAATGACCATATTACCCCTGACTTGTAAAATTACCAAAATACCCTCAATATGGAAATTGCCGAAGTACCCCCGAATTGAAAATTTTCAAAATACCCTTATTTTGTAGAATCACCTGGAACCATATTTTGGGAAAATTACGAAAATACCATTGGTTTATGAAATTACGAAAATAGCCCCGATTTTTAAAATTTTTAAAATACCTACGATTTGTAAAGGTTTCTGAATTAACCCTAATTTATTACTAAAACACCCTGATAGGTTAAATTACTAGAATACCCCCAGGTAGTGAATTAACGAGAATACCCCTACATGTGGAGTATGGGTGGAGGAGGTTGTTGATGAGTAAATGTGATTCACTGCATTAGGGTAGGAAATTGAAATGAAAACTTTATGATGATCGAAAGACCCACTACCAAATTTCTATACATAAAACTTATTAGTGGTGTCATCATGGAATGAAGCTAATTCATAAAAAATTCTTTAAGCAGATAAATCGCGGTTATAGACATGAGTACTAGGGGACGTGGTCGTAATGGACGAGGACGCGGTAGAGGCAGAATGACCGTATCGAAACCCGTTAGGTCTGGTCAAGGTTTCGAGAATGAGATACCACTACCACCAACTGTTGGTGTAGAGTATCAAGATCAAGCAGGGAAGATGCGATGTCGCAGAGCTATCTTCATGAAAGTCTTTGGAGAGTGGTGGAAGCGGTAGAGGTATGGGAGCTCAAAATCCGTGTCGGCGACTCCAAACCAATGGAGCTGAGGTATTCCAAGGTGTGTCTGGTGTGGCACCCAATACGGCTGAGTATTGGTTGGAGGCGACAGAACGAATCATTGATGATTTGGATCTGACGGCTGAGAAGAAACTAAAGGGAGTAGTGTCGCTTCGTCGAGGTGAGTCATACCAGTGGTGGCTCACGGTTCGGGAGGGTGCTGTAGCGGATGATCTCACTTGGGATTATTCTAAGGCTGACTTATCGGAAGAAGTATGTTGGGACCGATTATATTGATGCGCAGAGGAAGGCGTTTCGAGGTTGGTTCGGGGAAATGATCTGTCGTCAGTCGAGGCGTAATTCTTAAGGTTAAGCCGATATGCTTGGGGCATTATAGCTACGGAGCATGAGCGATGTGTCAGATTCGAGGACGAATTAAGGGATGATCTGAGGTTGCTGATTGCTCCACAGCAGGAGAGAGAGTTTGCAGTCTTAGTGGAAAAGGCCAAAGTTTGCGGATAAAGTGAAACAGTTAGTTAGATGGAATTAGGACAAGGGTTGGAATGAGAGGAATTTCGGATCATCTGGGTCTGCCGAGAATCAGCAGAAACGGGGTAGATATAGTGGGCAGAATCAAGTCGCTAGGCTCTCATTCTTTGATACTCGATGGCCGCCACGATGTGCTCGATGTGGAAAGTCTCACATGGGAGAATGTTGGACTAGAAATAGGGGATTCTTTGAGTGTGGATCGATGGGGCACCGAGTGAGGCATTGTCCATAGAGGTCAACTAGGTTGCAGTCTGGGGATCAGAATCGTACTTAGAACAGGAGGGATGGTCAGCAGCCACAGAGGGGACGTGGTGCTGCTAGGGGAGGTAATGGCTCTAGTAGAGACTGGGGAGCACCGGGTAGAGGTGCAGGTGGAACAGAGGCGAGATAGCCTGGATTAGGCAATGCAGCGAGGCGTCGAGAGGAGGGTGACACACCGGATGTCATAACCGGTACGTTCTTAATCTTTGGACTACCTTATAATGTTTTGATAGATGTGGGTTCAACGCACTCATATGTTGCCAGTAGCATAGTGGAAACTATGAACTTGAACTCTGCGATTACTTCTAGGAAGATGACTGTGATAAGCCCTTTTCGTCACTCTATAGAAGTAAGTAAACTATATAGGGATGTACCCCTACAACTTCAAGGGGTCGTGTTTTTGGCTGATTTGATGGAACTGCCGTTTGGGGAGTTCGATCTGATTCTCGGGATGGATTGGCTGGTGAAGTACCAGGCCAGTTTGGATTGCACGGCCAAGCGCATAGGGTTGAGGACGATGGAAGGTAGGGAGGTGGTGATGATAAGTAATAGAAGGGATTACTTATCCAATGTGGTCTCTGTACTGAAGGCGGAGAAAATGGTAAGGAAGGATTGTGAGGCATTCATGGTGCATGTTTGTGCTTTGGGAGCCAAGGATGCAGCTGTAGAGAGTGTCCAAACTGTAGGGGAATTTGCGAATGTGTTCCCAGAAAAACTTTCGGGTCTGCCTCCAGATAAGGATGTTGAATTCGGTATAGACCTATTACCCGAAACTGCGCTAGTGTCTATAGCCCCGTATCGAATGGCGCAAAAGGAATTGGTGGAGTTGAAGGCCCAAATCCAAGAGTTGTTGGACCGAGGTTTCATTTGACCAAGTATATCTCCTTGGGGAGCACCTAAGCTCTTTGTTAAGAAAAAAGACGGCACAATGCGGATGTGTATAGGCTACCGCCAGCTGAACAAGTTAACGATAAAAAATAAGTATCCGTTGCCCAGGATTGACGACTTGTTTGATCAACTTAAGGGTGCATCAATTTTATTGAAGATAGATCTCAGGTCGGGGTACCATCAACTCAAAGTAAAGGAGGCTGATGTTCATAAGATGGCATTCTGTACTCGGTATGGGCATTACAAGTATTTGGTGATGCCGTTCAGGTTAACCAATGCACCGGCAGCATTCATGTACTTGATGAATCGGGTGTTTTAGTAGTACTTGGACCAGTTTGTCATAGTTTTTATAGACGACATATTGGTATACTCAAGGATTGTGGAGGACCATGATACGCACCTGCGGGTGGTTTTGCAAATTCTAAGGGAAAAGCATCTATTTGCCAAATTCAGCAAGTGCGAATTCTAGCTTAGGAAAGTGACTTTCTTAGGTCACGTAGTATCTGCTGAAGGGATTAGATGGGACCCTCGCAAGATTGAGGCAGTGTTGGATTGGAAACCGCCTAGGTCGGTTGCAGAAATTCAGAGTTTTCTAGGTCTAGTGGGGTATTACCAGAGATTTGTGGAAGGATTTTCTCTGATCGTGGTGCCATTGACCAAGTTATTAAGGAAATGAGTTTCATTTGTGTGGTCGGAGAAACAACAGGAAAGTTTCGACAAGTTAAGGAAGATTCTGACGGAAGCTCCGATTCTGGTACAGCCTGAGACAGAAAAGGTATTCACGGTCTAGTGTGATGCATCACATACTGGCTTAGGATGTGTGCTGATGCAGAAAAGGAAAGTGGTGGCATATGCATCTCGATAACTGAGACCGCATGAGGTTAACTAACTGACACATGATCTGGAGTTGGCTGCAGTGGTGTTAGCCCTGAAAATATAGAGACACTATTTATACGGAGAAAAGTCGATAGTCTACACGGATCACAAGTGTCTGAAGTATCTGTTGGCGCAGAAGGATTTAAATTTGAGACAGCGAAGGTGGATTGAGTTGTTGAAGGACTACGACTGCTAGGTTGAGTACCATCCGGGTAAGGCTAACATAGTAGCTAATGCGTTGAGCCGTAAGGTGGTCGTAGACCTACGAGCAATGTTTGCTTACCTTAGTCTGTATGACGATGGGAGTTTGTTGGCGGAATTGCCAGTAAAGTCGACTTGGGTAGAGCAGATTAAAGAGAAACAGTTAGTGGATGAGGGCCTGAATGCTCGGATGTTGCAAGTTCAGAGTATGCCGAAGGACGTCAAGTTGAGGCAAAGGATTCTTCGGGATGCACATAGCAGCCCATACGCTATGCATCTTGGAGGTAGCAAGATGTATCGGGATTTCACGAAAGTAGTTCGATGGCGTAATGAGCGAAAAGTGGCGAAGTTTGTGGCTAAGTGTCGGCGTGTCGTGAGGTCAAAAGTTGAACATCACCGCCGTTAGGTTTACTTCACCGGTGAAGATTCC